>CM041210.1:21012790-21612790 GCA_023065735.1 Coffea humblotiana
CCTACATACATACTTCAAACTTTCCCTCTTCTCTTTAGTCTTGATCGCACTTCATAACTCATACACCACATTTAGGCACTGTTTAGTTTGAGAGAAAGGAAGCGAAAGAAAAGGATACCAATGGAAAAGAAAGAGAGAGAGTAGAGAAGAGTGATTTCCATCTATCTTGTTTGGATTAAGTATGAAAATAAAAGAAAGTAAATATTGAATTTTTGTTTGGATTGAACAAGGAAAAGGAAAAGAAAAGAAAAGATCAAGTGTTAATTTACCAGAAAAATGTGCAAAAATGATCTTTTAAAAAATTATAAATTATTTCAATTAATTTACATTCATTTCCCTCCGTTTCCGCCCACTTTTGGGCAGAAATTAAAAAACTCAATAAAACAATTGGACTCTTTCATTCCGATTCCCTCCTTATCTTTTCTTTTCTCTCGTCAAAAATCAATCCATCTAATAAAAATCAAATTCCTCCAATTCCTCTTCTTTCTTTTCCCTTCCATTCCCTCAATGCAAACGGTGCATTAAACTAACTCAATTATTCCTCTTTTTATCACTACTCACATAGTTATTTTTCTATAATAGTTCTTCAATTATTCTTCAATTTGTATAAGCTAACTCATGGTTCGTCAATTATTCTTCAATTTGTATAATAGTTTAATTTTTCTTTTTTTTGTTTTGTTTGTCTTTGATTTCCCATGTATCATGTACAGTTTACCTCATTGCCATTTTAAAGTTATAGGAATCAAAGAAATTAGTTTATTATAAGAAATTTGGTTAAAAGAAAATTTAATATTTCGTAATTGTTATTCAAAAGTAGTACTAATAGTACGGTAAAGTAGATACCAATGGCATACTTTACAAGGAAACCAATTATTAGTTTGATTTAGGACAATCTATCAAAAACGAAATTAAACAAAATAATGAAAACAACTACTGGTAATTATGCTTAGGTGGACCAAAGTAATATAATTCTATTTTGACAACAAAAATCATAGGGAGGATTTTAATATTTCGAAAACTGTTGAGAAGGCAGATGCCCCTATCCATCCCCCTGTGTTCGTCCCTAATATTGGTGGATGATCTATAAGAATCCCTATAACTACTCTAGGGGGAATGTTTTTATAAGCTGCTAACAGCTTAAATATTTTTGTAGCTCTAGAATATTTCAATTTATACTCCTACCTATTATTATCTAGATATACTAAGAAAGGTGTACGGTCTAATAAGGCAACTTTGAAATATTTACTCATGGATAGGGTAAAAGGCATGTCCTAACCCGTGATAGTGACCAAAGTAGAATCCATCCAAATTTTTCCTACTAGAAAAAAAAATACAAAATGATTCAACCATGCATTTAAATCCAGATTTTCTTTCCATAGATATCCATATCAGTTATTATTACTTTCAATCTCCGCGTTTTTATTCATGGATTGAGTAAAGGGCATGTCCTAACCCGTGATAGTGACCAAAGTAGAATCCATCCAAATTTTCCTACTAGAAAAAAAATACAAAATGATTCAACCATGCATTTAAATTCCAGATTTCTTTCCATAGATATCCATATCAGTTATTATTACTTTCCATCTCCGCGTATTAGCTAAAGATATGGATGGATGAGTGGTTATGGTAACATTGCCTCCTCCACCTACCATCAACTTATATATATATATATACATACATATAAAGAGGCAACACAAATTGCCAATTGCCAAAATCAAATATATTAACTTGGCAATGCCTAGTGCTAAAAATCAGTTGTCATCATCTCCAACAACAAATGAAACCAAAGGCGAACAAAAGTCACTTGTCTTTGATGCACCTTTTCTCCAAAATCAATCCAACATTCCCCATGAGTTCATATGGCCTGACGAGGAAAAGCCTTGTCTTGAACCTCCCCCAATGCTTCATGTGCCTTGTATAGATTTGAATGGCTTCCTCTCTGGGGACCCTGTCGCTGTCTCCACCACAACTAAGCTAGTAAAGCAGGCATGTCTTGAACATGGTTTCTTTCTTGTGGTTAATCATGGGATGGACTTGCAACTCCTAAAAGCAGCCCACAAGTACTTGGATTTCTTCTTTGATAGGCCATTGCAAGAAAAGCAGAGAGTCCAGAGAAAGCTTGGGGATCATTGTGGTTATGCTAGCAGCTTCACTAATAGGTTCTCCTCCAAACTTCCATGGAAAGAAACACTCTCTTTTCGATATTGTGCTGATGGTCAACAAGCCCTAAACATTGTTGAAAGCTACTTCTTGAATGGAATGGGTGAAGATTTTAGAGAATCCGGGTAAGAAATTGCATACATGCCACTAGCTATTTTTCTTCTTAGTACAATAGATGTTTTTTTTTTTTTTGCTTTCCTACTTTTGGTGATGGATTGCCTTTTCTTGTCTTTGTCTTTAGGATGGTGTTCCAGAAGTACAGTGAAGCTATGAGCAGTCTGTCTCTTAAAATTATGGAGCTTTTGGGAACCAGTCTTGGAGTAAAAGCGGAACATTTCAGAGAATTCTTTGCAGGAAATGATTCAATAATGAGATTAAACTACTATCCTGCATGCCAAAAACCTGATCTAACTCTTGGAACAGGCCCTCACACTGACCCTACATCCTTAACAATTCTTCATCAGGATCATGTTGGAGGCCTTGAAGTGTATGTCAATGGAAAATGGCACTCCGTTCCTCCCGACCCTGAAGCTTTCGTCGTCAATATTGGCGACACATTCATGGTGAGTTACGGTATAGTAATCCGTTGTTGTCACTGCAGTTAGCTCTTTCTTTGTCTAATCTACTGCTTTGTTCCAGTTCTTATTTGGAATGTTTGATTTCTTCAAAAGATCGTTTTGAAAAAGGAAAAAAATGAAATAGAATAAGTTTGTTATCTTATATTGTTCTTTTCAGAATTCTTGTTTGTTTAGGAAAAAAATGTTGATTTTGCTCAAAATGTTCGGTTTGTTAATTGCATCGGGACTGAAATACTTATTGGGCACTAATGTCTTTCAGGCTCTTTCAAATGGAATCTACAAAAGTTGCTTGCATAGGGCGATTGTGAACTCTCGAACTCCAAGAAAATCTATTGCATTTTTCCTATGTCCCAAAATGGATAAGGTTGTAAGCCCCCCAGAAGAATTGGTATCTTCTGATAATCCAAGGATGTTTCCAGATTTTACATGGTCAGAGCTGCTTGAATTCACTCAGAAACATTACAGAGCTGATATGAAAACCCTGGACGCTTTTGCAAAATGGCTGATACACCAAAGGGATGCTCAAAAAACGGCTACTTAATTAGTCAAGCCAACTACTTCGCAAACAAAATCAAGTGTGTTAGACTTAAGAATTCTAGGTCAAGGTGACAGGAAATTTAAAAGAAAAAGATGGATATCAATCCCTTGAGGAGTTAGAAATAAAACAACCCACCACAAAACCTGTGATGATGGAGGGTTGTATTGCAGTTATATATAGTTGGTGTTGTACTATGGAGTGTAGACTATAGTAAACTCCTATATGAGACAATTGGGGATGAGATCTCCTCTATTATTCTTCTCTCCATTTATCTATTTTTATTTTGTCTCTTCATTTATCTATTTTTTATATTTATACAAGTAAATTTTTTCACAATAATCTGTTTGTGTCAATAATTTTATTTCCACAAATAGATCAACGTACTCAAAAATTAAGCTCATTTATGAATATTTTATAATTCAATTCGTACAAAATATTTTGATAGTGCAAAATGGATCAAAATTACGGTGAAAGTTATACAATTCGATCCAACAGTGAAATTTAATCAATTTAATGTCAACTTTTGTACATACTTTAACCAACTCGAGAAATATAATATGGATGATTTTATTTTTCAAAAATTATATTTATTTAGATGTAATGTAGAGAAAATCTTCTCCAATTAATGGAGAGAAGTCTAACCGAAGACAACTAGTACAATATGCAATTTTCGTGAATAAAGAGCTTTTTTTTTAATCTGATCTTTATTAGCAAAGAAAAGAGAAATTACACTAACCGTGTGACCTGACCTAACTTGAAACCGTACATAATCTCACATACGGAGTTGACAGCTTATCTAACTGCAAAAGTGACCGAACTTTAGAAGGGAGAGCTACTTCACTTGAGAACCGGACATCCGATCGTAGGTTCAAGGAAACCAAAGCATCTGCAACCGCATTTGCTTCTCTGAACGTGTGAACCAAAGACACGCCTAAATTCGCCACCAAGAATTGAATATGCCTAATAATATTGCATAATGGCCAGCGAGATGGCAACTTGGAGGACATGAGACTCACTAAAGTACTAGAATACACTTCCGCTACGAATCCCGAGAAATTGTTGAGTCATCATGGGGTAAGTGGAGAATTAAAAGGTGAAATTTTTTCTATTATTACTACAAACAGCTTCCCCAATTTTAATTTTTTTTCCCCATCTTTTTGGTGTTTTCTCTCTTCTCATATGCCCTCCTTTTTTTCCTTAGTTTCGGTTGTCTTCACCTTGTTCTTTTACTTCTGCCCCTCCTCCTTCAATCTTCACTGTGTTTAAGACTCCTATTACCACGGATTCCCAAATTTTGATGATGGATAAGGAGATATAACAAGAAATTTTTTTTAAAAAGTTTTGCAATTACATCTCCCTGCCATGAAACCCACCGATAATTTGGAAGACGAATAGGTAGGATACAGATTGGGAAAGAACGGCAATCAAAGTTGAGTGATGGTGTGGGGAGATAGCATGGTTATGCCTCTCTTGTTCCTTCCGCTTCCCCTACCCCTCTGCTTGAAGGCTTGATTGTTGATTGGATTGGAATTTGGATAACAAATTCAAGTGGATCTTAGTTTGTAAGATTTTAAAATTTTCTTTTATAAAGTACGATTTTATGAAAGTTAAAAATGGAGGATATGGGTACGGTTGCCTGTGGACATCGGAGTTTGATGATGAGGCCGAGGCTTGAAGGGGTTGCTCGCAAATTTGGAACGAGTATGGAAATTGCTTTCTTTTGCTCAAGTAATCTGGTCAAAGCTTGAAATCAAGTTATGGACTGTGATGGTGTTATTTCCCATTTTGAATATAAAATATAAAATAGAAAATTATCCAAATCACAAAAAAATATAAAATTAATGGTAGTATAGTACCTTTTTTAACCCTCCCACCCCTGCCCACGTCCTTCTTACCCTCAACTGCTATGCTCAGGATTTGAACTCTACATGTGACAACGAAGAGAATTGTCAAGCATATTCACTATAGAATACTGTATACTAAACGTTAAGGGGTTTCTTTTTTGTCTTGAAATTGAAGTATTTATCAGAAAAAGAGAAAGTTGTCTTATAAGAAGACAATCTTATCTTTACAAGAGAATTTACAGAATGAAAAATGCTTGACTTTCAGACCCCAAATGCATGCAACTTCCTTTCCAATTTGTTTGTGGGATAGCTCAGTCAAGAAGTAGAAAAATGGCGGGCAAGCTAGATATAATATGGCAACAACTATTAAGGTACATACCCCTCAATCCACGCACAATCAAGAAAATACGTGTCTTGAAAGTTGAAAGCAACCCATTCAAGACAGCCCAAGTGGTCAACTAAACAAAAAACGAAGTGTATTTGCAGTTGGTTTTATTAAAAAGCTTAGATGGATGAGGTAAACGGGAGGAATTGGTAAACAATGTTGTTGTTCATCAAATCAGGGGATAGGGGGAAAACAAAATAATTACAGCATTCTTTAAACACTTTCACGCCAGTGAATCCTTCATTGACAGCATAAAATTTGAAAATTAGTGTCACAGACATCACAACCATGAATTTCTGCCATTTTGGATTTGGATGTCTACTTTATTCCTTTACGTCTTCACGCATAACATAATTTTTTAGATGTCCCTAGAAGAAAATGCAAATACAATAAGTTGAAATAATAAAAATTAGAATATTTCAATCAAAGTTAGTTTGATGGGACGAATTAGAATAATAAATTCAAAAAAGAAATTGCTTGTCTTATACTATTACCAGTAATGAGCAATTAAAAATCTCGTGACCAAATTCATACATAGACTTTTCATAGAAAATGGACAAGATTTGGTCGTTTCCTTTTGTTCCTTATGATCTTGATATTCTCTATAATGCTCTTCTATTGGTTTGGAGTAACCAAATCAAAACGTATTTTTTGTTTGAAAAATTTTGACCAACTGATAACATTCGTTTACTCATTATATGGTAGGAGTACCATATTTTTCTTTCGACCGAATTACTCATGTTTTTGTAAATACAAATTATCAATTCTTGAGTGAACATTTTGGGACCAAAAAGAAGAATCCAAATTATGTTCAAACCAAAACTCGACCAGTGGGCGCGATTATCTTATGTTTTAGTTTCATAAGGTGGTCTTATAATTTCGTTAATCGCAATTTCTGAATTATATTCCTCAAGTAATAACCCGCTTCTATGGGGATAAGTCCCCGTTTGAGTTAATAGCTAATAGTATTGGCTACCACAAGAATGATAACTAAAGCTTTGTTTTATCGAATTGTTAAAATTGGTTTACTAAAGGCACAAATAACCAATTAATTAAGCAAATCCAACCTAAACGACATACAATTCTCCAAGTAGTGTGCTGTCAGAATTAAATAAATTCAGTATGGCTTGGTTCCTCTTGGTTTTCTAAAATCAAGACCTTAAACGTAGAAATTAACCAACAAAGAACTAAAAAGACTTCATTTTGTGTGTATTCTGATTTTTCGTTTGTTCGTTTTTGAATATTCTATACTTTTTTCCATATTCCACTTTATTTGAAACCCCATAGAAGTTATGTAGTCATTTTAAAACAACAGGATGATCATGGTAGAAAGTAACCCCTTCAAGCAGGTTACTTTCCACAAAAATTCACCAAAAAAAAAGAGGACAAATGTGCATAAATATGCCCGCTTAAACCAAAAACAGTAGATAGATCACAGAAGTAACAAGTCACTTTTTTTTTTTGAGAACTTTGATGCCCTTCAAGTGGGACTCCATGTAGTTAGAAGGATCATCTCGTGCATATACTCAAAACTTGAAGTTATGGGACTTTCCACCTCTTCCTGGTGCTTCAAGCACTTGAATCCCATCAATGAAAATCGTTAGTTTCCGAGCATGCACATCATGAATTACATTGAGACGAAACCACCTATCATAGTTGTTGGGGACAGCTGGGAGAGGAGCAGTGGCGGAGCCAGAAAAAATTTTCAGTAGGGGCAAAAGCAATTCTAAACTTTTTTACCTACTCTTTTTCTAGTTTTTTAAGCAAAAAAAATATTCACCAATAAGTACAAATGATGTATATATTCCATGAAAAACATAAAAAGACAAACTCAAAATTATTAATGTAATAATAATTTTATTTCAAAAAGTAAACTAAACCATTTACAATTGCTCACGATGAGTTTTCAGATTTTGATAACAGTTTACAACCTTTTCATTTTGAACTTCACGAAGTATATTTTTCTCAATGTAAGTAACTAAGCAATAATTCATTCAAGTGTCTTTCATTCTATTTTGTAACTGATTTTTCACTATAGTTATAACTGAAAAAGCCCCTTCTACGGTAGCTGTAGCAATAGGTAAAATCAAAGTCAACTTTAAAAGCATATAAACCAATGGATACACAAAACTCCAGGGGGCACATTTGAAATTATATCAAATTTTTATGAATACTATAGAAATTTAAGGGGAGCAGTAGGGGCCCGTGCCCCTAGTGCCCCAACCTTAGATCCGCCCATGGAGAGGAGTTGTATAATATGAGAGGCTTCCATTGTAAACTCTAAGCATTAGAGTTTCTAAATGGTGGCTTGCTCCAAACACTTGCGTTGTGCATACACCAGATCGAAGTTCCATAAGGAACAAATCCCCCAACACATCCAGTTAGTCAAAACTGGGCAGTATATTCTTCTTTATCATGTACTCTATGAAAATATCTTAATAAATAGGTTGGAATTTATGCCTAACCCTCCAACACATCTAGGTGTTTTTTTTATCGAAAATAATAGGGGTAAAGTTAAATGTTCTATATATGTGCCAAATTGAAATAAATTCTCAATGCCCTTAATGATTAATGGACCAAAAAAGTATTCTCTAATATAGTATCTATCTCACTTTGTGAGTTATTCCACTACCTTTCCCAACCAATATTGGGTATTAAAAATTTAACTGTACAAGCAAAAAAATTAAAGAAAAAAGGGACCATCGTTGGCAAAAATAATTATCCATGCATATACGTACGTACATACATACATACATACATATATATATATATGTGTCTATATGTATCTATGTGTGTATACATATATACACACATATATGTGTGTGTGTACGTGTGTGCGTGTGTGTATGTATATATGTATATATGTGTATATATGTATAGATACATATATAAACCCAATTCTGGATACATACATATACATATGTGAGGATTCGAAATTTTCATAATTTTCATTTTGGATTACTTGCTTGTATGTATTCAATGCTAATGGACCGTTGTACCTTATTGATTCTTTCAATTGATTGCCTGTTGTTTTGTGGCAAGAGATATTTATGGAAAGAAAGATGTTTTGATGCAAAAGATATATATCACTTGAGATTTTGCCATTTGTCAACTTTTCGAACAAGTTTTGACCAAGACAAAGGTTTTTGTTTATTTTTGCTCACTTTTAGTTGTTTACAAGTTGTTCTGTGACCTGACAGTTATTTACATATTTTCTTTTATTTTCACTTACTAGTCCTAAACTCTTGGTTGCTTTACTGGTTTAATTATGAGTTTTAACATATTTTCTTGTTTAACTTGATGTATGTTTAATTTGGTGCATGTTAAGTTTCATACTATATGATACTAGTGTGACCGACTAGTGAAGTGTGTGCAATAAATTTGGTGGACAAGAAGAAGTTTTGTGCAAAAGGGATTAGGTAACAAGAAGTGTTAAGAGTTAATTGGAGAAGCCCTAGATATCTTGGTGAACTAGAGACAAAGAGATAGACATCTCTTCTTTTCTTGCATTTGTCAAGTATCCAACCAAAGTTGATCAAGACCTTGACCAAGATAAGCTTTTCTTTCTTCCCTTTTCTTTCTTCACTATTTCTTCCTTCTTTATCTTGTCTTGGCCGAAATTCTTGAGGGAAAAGAGGGGAAAACCAACTCCAAGTTCAAGCCTTGATTTCTTGCTTGATTAGTGAGAGAAAACAAGAGAAAACCCTAGTCTACTCCGACAAACCTTGAACGAAGCTTGGAAGGAAGCTATTGGAGAAGTTTTGGAGGAAGAAACCCTTGAGTACTTCTTGCTTGGCTGTCCATCTAAGGTTTTGGAGGTAAAGAGGTGAGCTTTGCTAGAAATCTTCCCTTATCTTCGAGTTTATTTGATATATGATGTTATAGAAGTTAAAGGAAGGACTTGTATGGTGGATTTTATTATTTTCAGGTTATGTTGTGAATTTCCAACTTTGTTTTGTGGGATTTAAGAGGTAAAATTGATAGCAACCTTATCTTTCTTCACTAGTCTTTGCATCTACTTGATGGATGATACTCTATAAGGTAAAAGGCATGACTTTTATGGAAGATTTCATGGTTTGTCAAGGTTATGTTGCAATTTCCGACTTTGGTGCATAATCTAGTTAGTTTAGTTTAGAGTTTTGAATATGTGAAATTTTGATGGGTTTGTTTGTTAAGAAAATGGTTCATATATGTCATGACATGATATCTTGATTGATAGTCGTTTCGCCAAGAAAATAAGGTTGAAAGTTGGAAGTTTTGTTGAAAAATTTGGAAAAAACTTGTTGTAATTTCTATTAGAGTTGGCCGGCTAGAAAAGGGCATTTTCCAGCTTTGATTTCTAGAATTTTGTGATGATTTCGGCAAGGTTTTGCTCAAGATACTTTGTTAAACCTAAATCTTCACCTATATGTTAGATTTGAGTCAAAACAAAGAGAACAAGAGAAGGAAAATGAGTTTTCTGTGACGCCCCTACCTCTCCCTAGGGCGAGCCTTAGGGTATCAGTGGGGCACCTGCCCAACTCTCGTCAGGACTCACGTACTCATTCTTGCTCAAAAGAGATCCACAAGTCAACCATAGACTTAAGATTAAAGGAGCACTTCGAATATACAAGCCAAATTCTTCTAAAGCTACCATTTACTATTACAATCCAAAAACCCAAATATAACAAAGTTTACACTTCAAATGTCTCAAATATCTTACAAAAGGTTTACTAGCTTCAACCAAAGACCGCTAGTCTAGAGTTCCCAACTTCCACTTCCAAAACCTGTTAAGGAATAACAACTTAGGGTGAGCCAATGCTCAATGAGGCCAAGAAAATCAAGCAAGCAAGCAAGTAGGAACCAAATCAAATAGCACGCTTAAATATCACGATTTAACATGAATTTCATATAAGGGAGCAAGTAGAAAGTAAAACACAAGTAAAAAGGATACAGGAGCTGTGAGGACCCGCAATTTTCCCTATTTTATTTTATTTTACTGGCTTAATTAATTATTTACTCACTCATTTTCTCTAAATATTTTATTCCGACCCTTTTAGACCCAATTACATGGAACTATGGCTTACATGTATTTTTAAAATGATTTGTTACGAAAATGAATTTTTGAAAGGCTAGATAAGTGAGAATAGTGAATACGCGATTGGAGTCAATAATCGAATCGAGAATACAATAAATCTGGAAAATTGGAGACTTGTACATTAGTCTTAAAATAAGTATTTTTATGATTAAATACTCAAGTGATAGTTAGTTATACTATCGTTATAAGAATTTATTAGAAATTTCGCTTTATCGCGCACAAGTCGGAAATTCGCGTTTTCGCGCGCGCGACTAATTGGAGGATTTTAGAAATTATTTCTAGACTATTAAGAGTGAATAATATTAGTGTTAAGGGAAGTGCATTAGAGGTATAATGTACAAGTGAAACAAATTCGAGAGGAATCGAGCACGAAACGCACGCGTGCGCGCGCGGGAAGAGAGTTGACTTTTGAATTAATTAGAGCCACACATTTTAACTTCTCATGGAAGCATCACACCAGATCAAAACCCTTCTTTTCTCACCTCAAATGCACGGCCGAAGCTCTCATTTTCTCACCTCAAGAGCCGGCCAAAACAAGAAAGAAAAGAAAGGAAAGAAAACTCTTCATTTCTACCTCCAAATCTTCACCAAATCACACCAAAATTTAACCACACTTAGCTAACCTCTTGGTGATCAACTTAAACTACAAAAGGATCCTCATTTCCATGGTTTTGCTGAGCTTGAAGTGACCGAAAATTTCTGCTAGAATCATCAAGAAAGGTAGTCAACGATCAACCCCTTGAATCTTCGATTATATACGTTAGATTGCACTTATACGGTTGTAGATTCATATGGGTAGCTTTATTTATGGTGGAAATTATTGTGTGGGCTCTATGAACTCCCACCATGGCTTGATGGACTGATTTGATGAGTTTTAATGTTGTTAATGATGGATTAGTGGATAAATTAGTGGAAATGGGTTGTATTGTTGAAGGAAAGTTCAAAGGAGATGAAATGAGATTTTGGACAGTTCTGCCCTTGTGATTGCCGAGCCCCTTTAGTGTGATTTTTGTGGATCTAATGGCTTAGCTATGATGTTTATATGTTGTATGAGATGTGTAGAAGGTTTCATCAAAAAATTCCATGAATTGGTTGGCCAAATGTTGAATTTTCGTAAGACAGCAAATCTGGAAAATTTTCACATCACTGCCCTGGCAGTATTTTTGTTTCGGCTATTTCTTTTTGCTCCGATGTCGAAGTTGAGTTCCGTTTGTGGAACTGGAAACTAGACATTCCCAGATTTCTAACGGTATAAAATTCATGTTCTGATTCCACTTGAGTGATCCGTACCAACCATTTGAACCTGACTGTCCTGTATCACGTTTTCACAGAGAGCCCTGTTTTGAGCAGCAACTTGATATTTAAAAACGAGCTAGTTGTAGACAGATTTTGAAAATGATTTCTTCTAAGAAATTGTAGCCTTATGAATCTAGTTTTCCACGCCACTGACCTTTCTCAATTCCGAGTTGAATTGAGTGAGTTGTGGCCAAAATGCAAAACTGACTCAGAGTTTGAAAACCCTCATTTTGGACTGACTTGTGACCACTTTGATTTGGGACTTAATATTTCGAAATTCTTGGTGTTTTTCACCTACCAATTGCACCTTGGATGTTTCTTAGACCTTGTCTTCATAAATGAATGATGTTTGAGAAATTTCATTGGCCAAATGTTTGAAAAAGAGAAAAACCAAAGCACAAGGCAGATTGCCTTGGAAATTTTGGAAACTTTAGTGGCTTTGTTCACTAGCTTCCCGAATGAATTTTTCCATGAAATTTGACAGAGGGATAGCACTCATATGCTAGTATGATACTACCAAATTTGGTGCCATTCCAACTTCATTTCAATGCTCAAACAAAGTCCCAAAGTTTGTAACTTAGACCTGGAAATTGCCTACCCATCTCAATTTTTCAGCAACTTTGAGCTACTATATCTTGGCGCTCAAAACTCTGATTCTTGTTCCATTTTTTGAACCTTGTTTGCAACTCTATTTGAGTACCAAAATTTAGAGGCTAGATTGAATTCTGTGATTTTTTCCGAATTTTCAAAGTTAGCCGAAAACCAACCCCGAAACTGTCTTAATGGTCCAAAACAGTCACTTTGAGACAAATTTTGAATATCTTCCATTAGAAATCATAGAAAAGTGTCTTCTAGGAACTTTTAGTACTCTAGAAGAGGTTTCCAACGGTATCAAGTTTTCCAATTTTGGACTTACGGAGAGTGAGTTATGATTTTTTCAAAAGTACACCTCAAATCTGAAAATTTCCAAATTTGAAGGGAAGTGAGTTTTCGAGACCCCTTCCCTATCTTTCGACACTACTTGACCATTTTGGACTTGTTTTTAAGAAGGAAAGCTAGTTTCTCCTTGTGTGTCTAAACACCACTTTTGAACCTTGAAATTGAGCAAGTTAAGGTTCATTTTCGTAGGATTTCTCTAGATTGCACAAGTATGCAACCTTTTGCGATAATTAAGATTATAAGTAATGGATTATTATTTATTTGCTCAGGCGCTCAAGGAGACCTTCAAGAGGAACTCGAAGCGGACGCCTAAACACTTGTTACGCGCTTACTCACTTATTTTGAATTGGTGAGTGTTCCATATAGGAGTACGTGATTTGAATAGCCTATAATATATTCAATCCATAGTCATTATGTGTTATGTGTTTTCGCACTCGTTCTCATTTAAGTAAAATGTACTTGAATTATTCGACATGAAATACTTGAAATGCATATTTATATGAAGCGTTTCAATGATTAACTATGCTATGGCTGCATAAGTCGATTGGAGTGAATCTCCTCGACTCTTAAGTGGTAAAAATAGATGGCCAATAGACGGCCTATTAATATCATAAATGTCTACCGATTAACCATGAATTACCACGGTTCACCGACTACCTTTACCGTTAACCGTTACCGTTTACCGATTTACTTGACTATTTGATTACTTGATTATCTGCCTACTTGGCTACATGACTATTTGATTACTTGATTATGGTGAATTATATGTTCATATGAAATTACCGCATATTGCTTATGTGTTTAAGTGTAAATGTTGCATATAATTGCTCTTATGAAATTACCACCATTTTAAGGCGAGTGTGTACTTTATCTCACTCGACCTACTAAAATGACAAATTATTACCGTTTATCAATTTGCTTGATTACTTGTGCATGTTGTAAGCTCTAAGCTGAACTGGGCCCTGCCCTCGGTTACTAATCTACTCGAGCCAGGACTGGGCTCGGTTGGGTAGGTTAGAACCCTGGGACACCGTTTCGGTATACTCGAGTACTACCACTGGAGGGATAAGGTTATGGCCAGACAACCGAGGGGATCACTGGAGTCATAAGGTGAAGTTGACCGAAATGGTTCCACTGGAACACCGTATCCTTCAATGTGTGTTTATTTTTGCATATTGATAACTGTATCATGCTAATGTGCCAAGATGCAATCTTGAACCATGCTTGTATTATGTTCAAGCTACTCGTACAATGATAACTATTCCATGTTAATGTGCCAATATGCAACTTGGAACTATACATGTGGTAGGTTCAATTTACCTGATTTATTAGAACTGCTAGAGTGTCTTGGAACCTCATTGGGTTGTGTAGCTCATTCCACGTTTTTGTTTTCCTTAACAGGATTCGAGACCAAGAGTGCTCGTGAATAGTACTAGGATGTTCTCTTTTTGAAGATTTTAAGTTGTATTATAACGAATGGTTGTAGTACAAACTCTTTTGGATTGTATTAAGTTTGAAAGCTAAGTACTTGTAAGCGGGCAATATTTTGGAGTATGTTAATTACATGTTGAAATTATCTGAAGTATTTCGAGATTTTGAATTGTGGATTGTAGTGAGTCCTGGCGAGAGTTGGGCAGGCGTCCCGCGGATACCCTTTGGTTTGCCTTAGGGAGAAGTGGGGGCGTCACAGGAGCTCTCAGGAACTATTCCCACGTCACGGCCGGTTCAAGCCATCTTTGGTTGACCCTCCGTCAACTCAAGTAACAACATGTCCATAGAGCTCCACTTACTTCCTCCATCCACCATATCACTCTCTTGGATCCGGAACCAAATAAGCACGAGGTGGCACTACTATTTGAGTATGTCAAGTAAGATCTCAAAATATCAAATTATAAAATTTCCCATGGCTCACCAAACTTCTCAACCAAGCCCTTGCCGGCTCGAGTTACGAGGTTAGCCAATGGGTTGGAGCGTTCCAACAAGTACAATTGGTCGATGAGACAACGTTCCAATCGACTTAGAATCGATCTTAGCACTGAGTCGGGATGAGAGGCACCTCCCACCCGAATAGGGTGTGGTACATGCTGCCGTTCGGTGCTCACGAGTTAAAAGCATGTTCGAGTACAAGTGCAAGTCACACAAATTCATATAACAAGTAGCAAGTATTCAAGAGGGAGAGGACAAGAGCGATAAAGTACACCCTCGCCTTGGCAAGTTCACAAATCACAAGAATCACATAGCACTTGTACAAGTATCATTTCAATCATAGCAATATGAAACATGCACTTGACATTCACCAAAGTCAAGAGCAAAACGAGAGCAAATGCAAGAGGTCAAACGAGCTCCTCGGTGTCCACGTGATCACTTGAGACATGCACAATCACGGTTACCTAGGTATTCGACCAAGGCTAATTACCAAAAAACAAATCCCTTGCTACCCACACTCGAGAGCCTCAAGCTCAAGTCAAATTAAAAGAGAAACTTTCTCACTTAATCATTAAAATAATACTCGAGGACTCAAAAGTTCCATTTTCGAGTCAAGTCGTGGCAAGGACTTTCGATTTAAAAAGAGGAGTACCACGTTTATTTTTTTGGCACAAAAATCGAGGAAAGGAAAAAAAATGTTTACATATCTTAAAACTTCTAATCCTATACCCAAGTTTTAGAATATAAGTGAGCATTCACATTTCTAAACTCACGAAATCAAAATCCATCAAAACGTTACTTAATTCATAGTAAATATTGGAGTTAAAAACTCCAAGTTTCAAATATGAATCTAGTGAAATTCCTCAAGAATTACTCGAGTTAAAACGCTCAATTTATGGTTCATTTTCACGGAAACCGAGGGCATAAGACTAGGAGGTGAAAATTTTATTTCTCAAATACGAAATGAGCAGCAAATAATCAAGAAGGTTAGGTTTGAAACCCAGAAAATGTTTCCAAACCACTTTTGAGCTTTTGTCACTTTATAAGGAACATTTTAATTTTTTTTTGCAACCTTCTTTGAAAAATCATAACTTGAGTTCCATAAATTCAAATATTGCAAATCTTATACCGTGGAAAAATAGACTCAATGAACTAAAATCTCTAGAAGACACTTCTACAAGATTCAAATCAGAAACTAGTCAAATTTTAGTTCCAATCGCTGCTACCGTATAAAAGGGCAAAACAGTCTTGAATTTCAGTGAATTTTGAAAATTTATCAAAATTCATAGGAGTCAAACTAGCCCCTAAAATTAATACCACTAAAATAACTTCAAGTCTAGTTTCAAACGCAACAAACAGAACTCAATTTGGATTTTTCTACACCGAGATACAACAGTTTTTTGAAAGCTGATTTTTGAAACCTGAAACACGGAAATTCCAGCTTTGGAACACTCGACGTAGTTTCTAATTCAGGTCATAACTAAGGCTGCTACACAATTCCAAAATTAGCGTGGTTTACGGTGTTGAAAACTAGATTCAAAATACTAAAATCACTAGAAGAAACTGTCTTCAAATTCATTTCGTAAGGGGAGTGAAATTGAGTTACAATCTGCAGCTGTTCTTATGTCGCAGTTAAAACAGTAAGAGAAAACAGCCAAATTTACTGGTTCACTGCGACTCATAGAAAATGAACTAGCATGTGTATTTTATACCGTTAGAAAGCCCTCGGAGTCTAGTTTCACATGCCATAAACGGCACTTGATTTTGACTCCTTTACGAAAAATTATGTTCTGTTTAGTGAACACTGGTTGGTTGCTCTGCACTAAAATTTTCAAGTTTGTTCTTCTCCTATAAGTTTAACTTTAACTCATTCATGAAATATTTTCTGGAAGATAATTTACACACACATAACCCAACATGTAGCAAGCATTTTGCATCAATTTAACCAAAAATTTTCAGAATTAAAACAAGGGAAAAACTCCAGTAAAATTCGGACAGCAGCCTTGCTTCTTTCTTTCCAAATTCTCCTCCTAACTCTCACACCAAAACCAAGCTAGAATTCACCATAACAACAACCAACATACAAGAAATCCTCAAGTCCACTACCTAATAATCCTCCTCAAGACATCTTCCTAAGAGCAAGTCAAGAAAGCTAGAATATCCTCAAGGCATGCTACCTAATGTCAAGGTTCATAGAACCCTTCAACAACCCAAGTTTCTAGCTAAGATTGAGCTAAAAGATGAAAGAAAGATGGGACCTTGGAGAAGTTACCTTCCTCCAAGGATAGCAAGCAAAATCTCAAGAAACCAAGCACTAAACCTCCAAGAACCTTCCCTCCACCAAGTCTTCTATCAAGCTTGAAGATGATCCAAGGTGTGAGTAAGGTTGGGAGCAAGATTAGTGAGCAAGATTGAGAGGAAGAAGATGAAATTTTCTTTGCTAAAGGAGAGAGGAAGGGTTCAGCCAAGAGGAGAGGAAGAGAGATTGAGTTTTGTGTGTTTTTGTGATGTGAAATGGTGAAAAAAAGAAGTGACATAAAGCCACTTTTTGTGGTGCAAAAGTCAACATTTGAATAGTGGTTCATTAATGCTCCTAATTGAGCTTAACTCAAGTCACTCACCTCTAGTCCCTCAATTAACTTTTCTTAGTCAATAATTGATCATCCTTAACTCTCCAAGACCACTGCACTCTCTGACCAAATATTGCCTCGAAAGCGTGATATCTCAAATTTTCACTAATTGGGTGACAGAAAAATTAAGTTTAAGAGCAAACATGTAAAAATATATTTATAAAATGAGGCAATGTACAATACAGATGCAATTCAAATGAATGAAATAATTTAATTGAGCCAAATGAATAAATAAATAAATAGATAACCCAGTAAAAGAGAATTTTGGATCCTCACATTTTCTCCAACATGTTTTCTTGCTCGAAATTTCCAGTTTTGTGCCTCAAAAATCTTATCCTGTTGTCTTCAAAATTCTTGGCTATAATCGACATGTTTTTACTCCATATTATACTTGAAACATGGACCTATCATATATGCGGTTTTCCCTTGATTTGAACTTGATTTGAACAAGAAACCAGGACTCTTTCGGAAGCTATATTTGGGTTCAACCTACAATTTTCTGTGTTTGTTAAGTGAAGCTTCGAACTCATATTTTCTCATTTATCTTGGTTTTAAATGGATAGACTCTTGATAGCTTATATGACCACAGAACTTGAGAAGACGAATCAGGGTTTGAAGTGGAAACATTGAGGTTAACTGGTGAGTGTTCCTTGTGTTTGTGAATTGAACGCCTTGATTGTGTGGTTATTGTTTAACTGCTAAATGTATTTCAAAGATCACTTTACTATTGATAGGCGAGTGTGTACTTTACCGCACTCGACCCAAGTGAATATGAATTTTCAACGATTACATGATTGAATGTTATTTGTGTATGAACGTAAGCCATTGGTTGGATTGGGCCCTTGCCCTTCGTCACTAGCCTATTCGAGTCAAAAGCAGACTCGGTCGGGTAGGTTGGTAACTCTGGGCCACTGTTTTGGTATGCTCGAGTATAACAACGAAGTCAGGCGGAGTATTGGCCAGTGAATAGCTAGTGGCATGTATGCAATTTCTTACCCGGATTCTCTAAAATCTTCACCCATTCCATTCAAGAAGTAGCTTTCAACAATGTTTAGGGCCTGTTGACCATCAGCACAATATCGAAAAGAGAGTGTTTCTTTCCATGGAAGTTTGGAGGAGAACCTATTAGTGAAGCTGCTAGCATAACCACAATGATCCCCAAGCTTTCTCTGGACTCTCTGCTTTTCTTGCAATGGCCTATCAAAGAAGAAATCCAAGTACTTGTGGGCTGCTTTTAGGAGTTGCAAGTCCATCCCATGATTAACCACAAGAAAGAAACCATGTTCAAGACATGCCTGCTTTACTAGCTTAGTTGTGGTGGAGACAGCGACAGGGTCCCCAGAGAGGAAGCCATTCAAATCTATACAAGGCACATGAAGCATTGGGGGAGGTTCAAGACAAGGCTTTTCCTCGTCAGGCCATATGAACTCATGGGGAATGTTGGATTGATTTTGGAGAAAAGGTGCATCAAAGACAAGTGACTTTTGTTCGCCTTTGGTTTCATTTGTTGTTGGAGATGATGACAACTGATTTTTAGCACTAGGCATTGCCAAGTTAATATATTTGATTTTGGCAATTGGCAATTTGTGTTGCCTCTTTATATGTATGTATATATATATATATATAAGTTGATGGTAGGTGGATGAGGCAATGTTACCATAACCACTCATCCATCCATATCTTTAGCTAATACGCGGAGATGGAAAGTAATAATAACTGATATGGATATCTATGGAAAGAAATCTGGATTTAAATGCATGGTTGAATCATTTTGTATTTTTTTTCTAGTAGGAAAATTTGGATGGATTCTACTTTGGTCACTATCACGGGTTAGGACATGCCCTTTACCTCAATCCATGAATAAAAACGCGGAGATTGGAAAGTAATAATAACTGATATGGATATCTATGGAAAGAAAATCTGGATTTAAATGCATGGTTGAATCATTTTGTATTTTTTTTCTAGTAGGAAAAATTCGGATGGATTCTACTTTGGTCACTATCATGGGTTAGGACACGCCTTTTACCCTATCCATGAGTAAATATTTCAAAGTTGCCTTATTAGACCGTACACCTTTCTTAGTATATCTAGATAATAATAGGTAGGAGTATAAATTGAAATATTCTAGAGCTACAAAAATATTTAAGCTGTTAGCAGCTTATAAAAACATTCCCCCTAGAGTAGTTATAGGGATTCTTATAGATCATCCACCAATATTAGGGACGAACACAGGGGGATGGATAGGGGCATCTGCCTTCTCAACAGTTTTCGAAATATTAAAATCCTCCCTATGATTTTTGTTGTCAAATAGAATTATATTACTTTGGTCCACCTAAGCATAATCACCAGTAGTTGTTTTCATTATTTTGTTTAATTTCGTTTTTGATAGATTGTCCTAAATCAAACTAATAATTGGTTTCCTTGTAAAGTATGCCATTGGTATCTACTTTACCATACTATTAGTACTACTTTTGAATAACAATTACGAAATATTAAATTTTCTTTTAACCAAATTTCTTATAATAAACTAATTTCTTTGATTCCTATAACTTTAAAATGGCAATGAGGTAAACTGTACATGATACATGGGAAATCAAAGACAAACAAAACAAAAAAAAGAAAAATTAAACTATTATACAAATTGAAGAATAATTGACGAACCATGAGTTAGCTTATACAAATTGAAGTATAATTGAAGAACTATTATAGAAAAATAACTATGTGAGTAGTGATAAAAAGAGGAATAATTGAGTTAGTTTAATGCACCGTTTGCATTGAGGGAATGGAAGGGAAAAGAAAGAAGAGGAATTGGAGGAATTTGATTTTTATTAGATGGATTGATTTTGAGGAGAGAAAAGAAAAGATAAGGAGGGAATCGGAATGAAAGAGTCCAATTGTTTTATTGAGTTTTTTAATTTCCGCCCAAAAGTGGGCGGAAACGGAGGGAAATGAATGTAAATTAATTGAAATAATTTATAATTTTTTAAAAGATCATTTTTGCACATTTTTCTGGTAAATTAACACTTGATCTTTTCTTTTCTTTTCCTTTTCCTTCTTCAATCCAAACAAAAATTCAATATTTACTTTCTTTTATTTTCATACTTAATCCAAACAAGATAGATGGAAATCACTCTTCTATACTCTCTCTCTTTCTTTCCATTGGTATCCTTTTCTTTCGCTTCCTTTCTCTCAAACTAAACAGTGCCTAAATGTGGTGTATGAGTTATGAAGTGCGATCAAGACTAAAGAGAAGAAGGAAAGTTTGAAGTATGTATGTAGGACTATGAGGTTCTCCAAAATGTTGGTATTCAAGGAATTCCTTGCCAGATTGGACTCATCATTCTTCATACTTTTTTTTCTCCTTATTTTTTCCTACCAATAATTAGAATTAATCTTACGTATACTGATAACGTATACATTATCATAATTGGATACATGACATAGATGCAAAATTTAAATTTCAAATTCAAATCTGATTAGTTGTCATGCATCTAGTGATGATAATGTATATGCTGCTAGTATATATAAGATTAATCCTAATAAATAAGGTACTATTTATGTATTTTGTCTATTATGGATACTACTCATAATATGTAATATGTAAACTTATGATTAAATCAATTTGACAAGCACACTACTGATTCCTTGAATTAATTTTGTTGAGTTCTCATAACAACAACAAATTTTGAAGTTGAGTGTATAATAATCTACACATTAAAAGCAATGAAAGCTATCAATTGAAACAAGTAATGAGCAACGAATTTCATTGAATCACTCTCTTAAAGTGTGAGTGAATGTATGGTTACATTTGTGTGTTTATATTTGGATAATTGTTTTGGTTATTGTCCATTTAAGTGCATCCATTTGTTGAATAGTTCTAAATAGATTGGATGAATTCCATCCACTATTCATTGAACCAAAACTAATTACCAACTATTTATCTATTTTGCTGCGTTGACAAGAGATAGAAACATCAATTTAATAAAAGTTTGAGAAAAGGGGATTCAAGATATTTAGGTAAATTGAGGGATTGGTGGTGAAGAAAAGTAAAACAAAGACCATCTTCATTAGGGAGGTCAATAAATTAATGTTGAAATCTTTGTATTAAGTAGTGTTGCATTCATCCTCTTAAGTGTGTATGAGTGTTGGATAAATCAAATATGACACTAAATATGCTAATGCATCTAGGCTTTTATCTCCAAATTTTATTAGCG
Organism: Coffea humblotiana; assembly: GCA_023065735.1. NCBI lineage: Eukaryota > Viridiplantae > Streptophyta > Magnoliopsida > Gentianales > Rubiaceae > Coffea > Coffea humblotiana. The sequence continues at coordinate 21,034,378 of CM041210.1, forward strand.
TTGAATGAAGAGGTTAATGATCTTTATCAATCAATTAATTAATAGATAGGAGATATCTTTTTAATATATTTATCAATTAATTAATTATTTTGTTTAACACCCACTCTAGAAGTGTTTTAAATTAAATTAACGAAGTGAATTGAATTGATATGATAGAGTCCAATAAATAAGAAATTCAACTACTTCTGATTGTTCATCTTCTTGTCTTGCTTCTTTTGTTTCTTCTACGCTCTTATTTTTTCCTTTATTTTGTACCTTATTATATTGCAACCACTCACTGCTTGCTTTGTGAATGATTTTCAACCCGTTCTTTTCCTTCCCATTGAATTCCCTTTCACTGTTGACCTTCCATATTTGCCACAGAATGTTGACTATGAGTGGTTAAGTGGTCTTGTCCTTCGCTTCTGGTTTTTGCTTAGATTGCTGAAACGTACCATTTCTTGAAACAATAACTTAGGCCCTCTATACCATCCCACTGGATAGGAAATATTTTCCATGTCTATTTAGCTGCATTGCAGTGGAAAATGATGTGCTCTATAGTCTCTATTTCTTCCCACATCCATTGTACATTGGGTATCCTTTCTAAGTCCTTCTAAATATGACCTCATTCATCGGTAGGATGTGTTTATGCATTTCCAGACAAAAATCTTGAGCTTGTGCTTTATGTTTAGTCTCCACGGTATCTTCCTCAGTTGAGTGTTTGTACTCTCCATGCTTGTTCCTTCTATCTCTTCTCTTCTCTGCTTATCCTTCCTGTCATTCTATCTTAATAGCTTGTAGGGACCTTAGTGTGTAGTAGCCATATTTTACTATGCATCCAAAAATATCTATCCTTTCATTCATCACAATAATTGGTATTCTCAATATCTTCTCTGCATCATTTGGGTTGAAGGTTCTGAATATCAAATCTCCTTTCCATCTGAAATTAGAGATCAATTCCTCTACTTTTTCTAGTTTATTGCTTTTTGGTTTCTCTGTTGTTGGATACCCTTTTGGATTATCTGGGATTCAGTTGTCCTCCCAAATCCTAATACTCGTTCCAGTTCCAACTCTTTTCCTCATACCACTCTCCACTTCTACTCTTACTGCCATTATGCTCTGCCAGAACCAAGATGCATTCTATGGTATTTTGCATTTGAAAATGGATTGATTGGGAAAATATTTTGCCTTTAGGATCTTGCTCACTAATAGGTCTAGAAAGTTGATTAATCTCCAAATTTGCTTCCCTAGGAGCACCTTGTTGAAGTATTGTAGGTCCCTGAATCCAAGTCCCATATATTTTTTTTTCTTGAGTTAGTTTGCTCCATGAACTCCAATGAATCTTCTTCTTTCCGTCCGCCTCACCCCACCAGCAGTTGGCTGTTAATGCTGAAAATTCCTTGCATAGTTTAGCTAACAACATGAAACATGACATTGCAAAGATTGGCATGGCCACCTGTCGTTGCTTTCAACATGATTTCTTTACCTGCTGCACTAAGCAATTTAATTTTCCATTTATTCAGTCTTTTTTTAACATTGTCTCTTATGAACCCAAAGTTTGATCCTTTGTTGTTGTAACTACCATAGGATATTTGCCTTGAGAAACTGGTTGGATACCTCCTATAGTTGTACATATACTTTCCCTCAATCTTGTTTTTGTATTCTTGTTAAACAAGATTGAAGATTTCTCTAGGTTTATTAGTTGACATGAGTCTTTCTCATACTAGTACTGTATATCCTTTATCTTATGAGCTTTATTCTTGCTAGCTTTGCAAAAAACTAAGGTGTCATCAGCAAAAAAACAAATGTGTTAGAGCACGCCCTTGTCTGCTGATTTTCAGTCCACTTATCTCCTTCATTTTTATAGCCTTCTTCAACAGGTTGGAAAAGCCCTCAAAGAATATTTGGAATAAATATGGTAACAGGGGATCTCCCTGTCTTTTTCCTCTATTAGGTTTGATATACTCCTTAGATTGTCCATTAATGTTGAAAGAATAAGTAACTGTAGATATGCAGCTCATTATCCATCCTATCCATATGGAATTGAATCCCATTTTCTCCATTACTATCTTCAAAAAATGACATTTCACTCTGTCATAGGCTTTTGACATATCGAGTTTCATAACCATAAATCCCATTTTCCCTTGCCTTTTGTTTTTCAGATAATGCATGGATTCATGAGAGATAATGATGTTGTCAAAAATTTGTTTATTTAGGACAATGGCAAATTGATTTTTACTGATGTAGTAACTAAGGTTAGGCTTCATTCTATTAATCAGAATTTTGGAAATAGCTTTATATAATACATTACAGAGACTTATTGGTCTGAATGCTTAAGCACAATCAAACAGTCTATCTTGGGACTTATTGGTCTGAATGTTTAAGCACAATCAGACAGTCTATCTTGGGAATTAGGGAGATGATGGTGTGGTTCCACCCTTTTAACATGTGGTTTGAGTGAAAAAAGATTTTAATAGTATATACCACTTCCTCTTTAAGAATGGACTAGTATTTCTAGAAGAAGAGAAGAGTCATCCTATCAGGGCCAGGGGTCTTGTTGAGATTCATGGAAAAAATAGTATTTTTAGTTTCAACATCCTCGATTAGTTTAGTTAGACTGTTATTCACTTGATCAATGATGGAAACTGGAATACTGTCAAGTATTTCATTTATGTCATTTTTGCCATTAGAGCCAAATAATTCCTTGTAATACTTAACCACCCCCAATCCAATTTCTTCGTTAAATGTAGTCCATGAGCCATCTGCTTTTTGAAGTTGTAGCATTCTGTTCCTTTTCTTTCTATTTTTCACTGCTACATGGAAAAAATGAGTGTTCTTGAATGCTTCCTACAAATATGTGATCATAACTTTCTCGTTCTAGCACAATTCATCCTCTTTAAAGGCCTATCTCAATTCCATTTTCAAGGCAGTTATCTTCTCCTTTTGTTTTCTCCTCTAGCATTCCTCACCTTCTCCAGTTGTTCTTTGATCTGGTTTATTCTTTTCCTAGAGTTATCTTGAAAATTGTTTTTCCACTTCAATAGTTCCACTCTGCAATGCCTGATCTTCTTTACCACTCTAAACATTCTAGAGCTTTCGCAGTGTTTCTACTATGCCTTCATTATTACCTCATTTATCCCTTCCCTTTGTGCCCAAATTTTATCAAAAAAAAACCTTATCCTCTTTCTTTTCTATCTTGGCATTATGTCTAGCACTAGTAATATGAGGAATCGAATTTTTATTTTACTTACTTTAATTTTAGTTTACTGGTTTATTTAATTATTTATTTATTCGTTTATTCCGATTAATTTATTTCATTCATTTTAATTTCATTTGCATGGAACAATGTCTCATTTTATGTTTTAAAACGTTTCACTAGTAAATTTAATTTTTCTGCGGCTTGTTTAGTAAGAAATAGCGATTATACGTTTTTCGAGAAAAAAATCGGTACGAGAGTGCAATAATTTTGGAGATTTAAGGGTGATCAATAGTAGACTAAGAAAAGTTAATTAAAAGATTGAAGGTGAGTGAGTTAAATTAAGCCCAATTAGGAGCACTAATTGCTCACTATTCAATTGTTGACTTTTGGGTATCAAGACACCATTATGTCATTCTTCCTTTCATTCCATCAAATCAGCAACTACCACCCAAAACCCTTTCTTCCTCTTCCCCTCTTGGCCGACTCCCTCTCTCCCATTTCTCAACCAAATTTCAGCTAGCTTTCTTCTATTTTTGCTCCAAGAAGACACTCCAAACTTGCTTCTTTTCTTGGTTCATCACACAAACTTGAAGGGTGACTTGAAAGAGGAAGGAACTTTGATGGTTTAAGAGCTTATACACTAGTGGTTGGTCTTCATTCTTGGAAGCAAGGAATCCTCCAAACTCTCACCTTTTCCTCTCAACTATTAGTAGTTAATTGGTTATATCTAGTTAGTTGTTGGGTTGTTAATGGATTCACAAGAACCTTGACACTAGGTAGAGGACTTGAGGTGGCTTCATAGGTAGAGGTCTTGAGAATTATTGTGTGTTGACTTGATTGTTTGGAGATATTATGTCTTAGTTTTGGTTGGAAAGTTGAAAAGAAAACTAAAAGAATAGAGGATGATTGCTATCCGAATTTTGGCTTGTTAAATCCCTCATGTTAATTTCGAATTTTGTTGTTGTTTTGGTACTAAAATGTTTGTTATATGATGGTGTTTATGTGTGTTAAATATCTCCCAAAAAGCTTTACAATTGGTTGAGTTAAAGTAGGGTTAAAGCGAGGAAGAAATCTGAAACATTTTCTGACCAAGAGACCCAACTAGTGTTCACGTTTTTGGTCATAACTTTTTGTCTGGGAGTTGAAATCAAGTGTCGTTTATAGCATCCGAAACTAGATTTCGAGGGCTTTCCATTGGTATAAAATGCACCTCCAAATTCATTTCCTATGAGCTATAGTGAACCGGCAAAAATGATTGAATTTTCTCATTGCTTTCATCCAAGAAACAAGCGTAGCTGCAGTTTGTAGCTCAATTTCGCCGACCTTGTAAAATGAATTTTAGGACAGTTCCTTCTAGTGATTTGTAGCATTTTTAATCTAATTTTCAACGCCACAAACCATGCTAAATTTTGAGATGTGTAGCTTTAGTTATGACCAGATTTGAGACTCTGTCGAGCACTTCAAAATTGGGAATTTCGTAAACAGTTTTCAAAAATCAGTTTTTTTAAAAACTGTTGTATTTTGGTGTAAAAAAGTTCGAATTGAGTTCCGTTTGTTGAATTTGAAACTAGATTTGTATTTCTATTAGTGGTATAAATTTCAAGGGTTGATTCCATTTCTACGAATTTTTCCAAATTTCCAAAATTTACTGAAATTGTAAGCTTGTTTTGTTCTGTCCTGTCTAGAACAGTGATTTTGATCTATAATTTGAATGATTTTGAATTGGAGTCTGAGAAAAGTGTCTTCTAGAGAGTTTTAATTCGTTGAGTCTAGTTTCCAACGGTATAAAGTTTCCAATTTTTGGACTTACGGAACTCGAGATATGATTTTTCGACGTAGTGCCACACCAAGTTGAAAATTTTCGGGTTTCAAACAAAGTACTCTTTTAAGCACTTTCAACCTTTCGTTTGAGATTGTTAGTCCATTTTAAGTTTAATTTCATGGTTGGACACAAGGTCCCTTTTGAATTTTAAACCTTCATTTTGAATCTTGATTTTTAAAAGATTTAACCTCTTTTGATGCGTTTTCTTGGTTGTTCAACTTTTTTTATTAATGGCACCTCTTTTCATATTTCAAGTTATGGACTTCAATCCCTATTCTTGTGCCCTCGATTCCTATGAATTTAAACTTTGAAAAGGGAGCCTTTTAACTAGGATAATTTTTGGAGAATTTCACTAGTTTTATATTCGAAATTTGGAATCTTTAGTTTTGACATTTACTATGAAAATGAGTTTTGATTCCATTAGTTTGGAAAATAAAAACGTTCTTTATATTCTAAAGTTTGGACATGAAATTAAAAGTTTTGAAAGATGAAATCTATCTACCTTTTGTTCAATTTTCGTGTCGAAAGTAATATGGTACTTTCTTTTGGAATTGAAATTATTTACCACGACTTGAATCATAAACGACTTTTGAATTCTCTTTGAGCATTATTTCAATGATTTAGCGAGAAAATCTCCTTTAACTTGACTCGACTTGTGATCTTGAGAGGGGGTAGTAAGAAAATATTTTTCTTTATAACCTTGGTCGAATACCTAGATAATCATGATTGTGCGTGTTTCAGGTGGTCACGAGGACACCGAAGAGCTTATCTGACTTCTCGCTTTACTCTTGTTTTGCCTTGACTTTTGGTGAGTGTCAAGTGCATGTTCAATCCTAATATGATTGAAATGATATTTGTGCAAGTGCTATATAATACGTGAACTTTTCGAGACGAGGGTGTATTTTACCATTCTCATCCTCTCTCTCTCCTGATTACATGATACTTGTTAAATGAATATATATGACTTGCACTTGTACATGAACATGTTTAACTCGTAAGCACTGAGTGGAAACATGTACCACACCCTATTCGGGTGGAAGGTGCCTCTCATACCGACTCAGTGCTATGATCGATTCTAAGTCGATTGGAGCGTTGTCTCATCGACCACTTATACTTGTGGGGACGCTCCAATCCATTGGCTAACTTTGTAACTCAAGCCGGCAAAGGTCTGGTTGAGAAATTTGGTGAATCTTGGGAAATATTATAGGTTGATCTTTTGAAATCTCGTTTGGCATGCTCGAATAGTATCGCCATCTCATGCTTGTTTGGTTTCGAATCCGAGAGGGTGTTATGTTGGATGGAAAAAGTAAGTGGAGTACTACGACCATGTTACTACTTGAGTTGACGGAGAGTCAACTTCAGATGGCTTGAAGTGGTCGGGACGTGAAAATAGCTCTTGAGAGCTCCTGTATCCTTTCATGTGTGTTATTTCCTACTTGTGCATTTAAATGAAAGTTCATGTTAAAGTTCTTTCAAATATGCTATTTATTTAATTGGTTCTACTTGTTTGCTTGTTTTCTTGACCTCACTGAGTATTAACTCATCCCTTTAAGTTTGTTCTTCCTTAAAAGACTTTGGAGTTGAAAATTGGAGATCCTAAAATAGCGAGTTTTGATTGAAACTAGTATATTTATGTATGTTATTGGAGTCCATTAAAGTGTAAATTTTGTATATTTGGATTTTGTGGTTTGTAATCATAAATGATATACTTGAGAGTTTTGAACTTGTATTTTGAAATACTTTTTAATTAAGTCGATGGTTAATTTGTGATCTTTTATTAAACTTGAATGAGTGTGTGAGTCCTGACGAGAGTTGGGCAGGCGTTCCCTGATATCCTAGGGTTCGCCCTAGCGAGAGGTGGTGGAGTCACAGTTGGTATCAGAGTCGACTCCCGACCTCGGTGTGCCAGCGAGGACGCTGGTTTCCTTATGGGTGGTGGATTGTAATGATCCTACATCGGCTAGAGGAAGTCCTGGACTGCTTTAATAATCTGTTGTAGTGTTCCCCACTTAGCCGAGGCTTTTTGGTGAGACATTAGCTTGTTGTGTTGTCTAACACTGTCAGGAACAAAACCCACGGCCTAATGGGGCGGCTAACTGTAGGACAATATTGGCTAGAGGTGTTACAGTTGGTATCAGAGCGCTAAATTTGAAATACCTGGTATGGGGTTAGGAGATTTTAGTCGTGAACTTTTGGTCATAGAAATTCGTGATAAATCTTAAACTAAATTTTTGAATGATACCAGTGATCATAAGATCTTAACATTTAGTTTTGTGAGTTAATTGTAAGTCATGAAAGGAAATGGTGGAGATGGGTCACCTCTGAGGCACCTTCCCGCGATTCGTTATCGAGATAGGTTTTGGGCCCCTCTTTGGCAGTGGATCCCAGTTCGTCGAATTAGGTTTTCATGTGATTGTTGAAGAACTTACTCGTACCCTAACGAAATGGTGCAAGCGGTAATCGATGATCGGAGGCAGTTATCCGAGAAAACTAGAGTAGTTCGAGAGGATAATCGAGAACTGAGGGCGACTATGGATGTTCGAACTGCTAGAGTTCATGAACTGGAAACGGATGTACTTGAGGAGCGGAAAAAGGTTGAGACTCTTCGTGAGCAGTTTCAGGAGGCTAAGCGCCGACTTGGTAGGGTAGTACATGAATTTAGAGACCGGACCGAGAGGATGATGGCTGAGTGTGTTACTTTGGTCGAACAAATAGTGGATGGCAAGATACTCGACGAGGGACATGAGGTAGAAACTCCTAGTGTTGAAAATGAAAATAATCCTACTGAAGTAGCAGAGACTTCTGGATCTGTCGATCACTAAGTTAGTGGTTTAGTCTACTTTAGCAGTTTTTGTTTAGGATAGTCGATGTGGTATTTGTTCAAAAGCCATTGTATTTTGCTTAATTATACTACCTATCTTTTGAAGCACTTGAACGTTACTTATGATGTGCTTGAGTTTATTACTCTATGACTTCTAATCTATGCTATGGGTTGTACATATTTGTAATTATTTCGATGTCTTCCCTATTTATTTTTCGTTTTGCATGATTAAAGTGTCATTTTTAAACTTCGCTTATGTATATTTATTTTACGTTATACCTTTAGAAAATATTAAAATTTTGGATGGTCGAAGAAGTGGAAGGGGTCGAAGGCAAGGGGTTAGGCAACCCCAAACTCAAGGGGATGATCAGAAATCGACAACTAGACAGAGCCAAGGGTAAGAAAATGAAGAGAATAACCAAGTAACTACTGCTATTAACCGTATGACTGATATCTTAGCACGGTTAGCTAAGCGCCAAGGCACTGAACTAATCAACCAACATAGGAACCAAGAGAATGGTGAGAATAGAGTTTTAGAACGATTTTTGAAGTTCGCCCCACCTAAGTTTCACGAAAGGTTTGATTCCGAAGCAATGAAAAATTGGTTTGAAAGGATAATATAAGGCACTAGTGAGAGTAAGAGGTTAGGGATTCTTCTTGAGTAACTTTGTAAGTGAGTATTGGAGAGTGAGTTAGGGTATGGAACTTTTATATTAAGAAATATGATTCTGTATTTTGTTATGTGTATAAGTGATGATAGTAATCATTGTGAAAATCCAAGAGCTCGTCCATATTAAACAGAGATTAGTTAAGATTTATACTCTAGTGTAACCTGTAAGTAAAAGAACGAAAGAGTAATATGTCCAGAGTTTTCCATTGTGAGTAGTTACTTATTTTGATTTTCTGATTTGCCTGGCAGGTTAGGATTTGATTTAAACCAATCGGTGAGATGACAAATTTGGGATGCATAAGGAAATAGACATTTTTCGAAAGGAGGTAGAATTTCAAAATAAATTGACTAACTATTGGGAAGCACGATGGAAATAAGAATATGTGGAGAAAATTGAATTGCTACACAAGAATGTAGAACTGGAAAAGAAATACAAAGGAAATTCTCAAGTTGGTCAAGCTGTGACTTCTCGTGTGGCTTGTGGATACAGTAGCAAGTTTAACCACACTGAAACCGAGTGCTGAAGAAAGCAAGGAAAATGTCTGATCTGCGATAGTGCCGAACATCAGATTTTAAGTTGCCCTAGTGCTTCTAAAAAAGGAAGAAATACTTAGCAGCCTGCTAGGTCTGTGGCAAAGCAGTCGAGTGCCAGAAGGAGTGATTAATACTAATGGCTATGAGAGAGATCCAAATAGTGGGAACTCTACGAGTGGGGTTGGATCTAACTCCACTCGGGAGATAGGAGTTGTGGTTATACTCTAGTCTAGACTGACACTTTTAAATGATTGTAATCTTTTGTATAGGGGATAAAGTTCTTTTGGTGTTTTGTATATTTGTGATTTAGCACGTTTTTCTATAATTTTTTTGTCTCTCTTTTTTTTTGAAATGATTTGATGAATTTATCCTCATTTAGTGTAACTATTATGATCTTTTATGATAAATAAAAATTTACTTTGTTTTAATTAATTTTACAACTTATATGTATATTTAATTTATTGTCCCACACCTTTAGACCTGTAAGAAAATCATGAACGGCACACCTGAGGATATTTTACAAATCCTGAGAGAGCGCCAACTTTTTTGCTAAATTCAATAAATGTGAGTTTTGCTTGGAAGAAGTAGCATTTTTAGATCATATAATTTCTAAGGAAGGAATTTCTGTGGATCCAACTAAGGTAGAAGCTGTTTTTAGGTGGAAACGACCAGAAAATTCTACCGAAATTCGGAGTTTCTTAAGGTGAGTCGGATATTATCGTCGATTTATTAAAAACTTTTCTAAAATTGCAAAACCCTTAACTGAGTTGAGTAAGAAGTATGGTAAGTTTATTTGAGATTCTAAATGTGAGAACGGGTTTCAAGAGTTGAAAAAATGTTTGACCGAGGCACCTGTATTAGCATTGCCGAACGGAGGAGATGGATTTGTGGTTCATACAGATGTTTCAAAGAATGGTTTAGGGTATGTATTGATGCAAAACGGGAGAGTGATTGCGTATGCTTCTCATAAGTTGAAATCTCATGAACGGAATTATCCTACTCATGACTTAGAGTTAGCAGCAATAGTGTTTGCCTTAAAAAACTGGAAACATTATCTATATGGAATGACTTTCGAGATTTTCACGGAGCACAAGAGTCTTCAGCAGTTGTTCTCCCAAAGAGAGTTGAATTTGAGGCAACGTAGATGGATGAAATTTTTGGAGAATTATGACCGTATCCTTAACTACCACTCTGGAAAAGCTAATGTAGTGGCAGATGCCCTAAGTCGTAAGGTGCAAGTGGTCAGTTTAATAGTGAGAAAATGGCACATGTTAGAGGAAGTTAGTATTTGGAATCTGTATCTTGAGCCACAGAGGGTAATCTTTGGAAATATTACTTGAAATCTACCTTGTTAGATCGAATAAAAAAAACTCAAAAAGGAGACTGTGAGAACTTGTAAAATCCCTTATATTTTTCTTAAAATTCCCTTTAATTTGGAAATTATTACTTTACAATAGCTTTACTACACATTCACTTTCCCAATAGTTACAAATAATCATAAAACTAAGGGTTTCCCTTTACTTTTTTCGTTAAGACAAACTAGGGTTTTTACGTCTTTTCGTAGTATGAGTAATCTGTACAAAGTGTGTACTAAATTTAGTGATTCCGAATGAGTTTTAGATGATATTAAATGTGTGATTAGAAGTGATAATAATAAGTTAGTGAATTAGAAGTTAAAACCCTAGTATAACGCGATTTAGAGAAAATTGGCTTGAATCGACGGATACCGTTCACTACCGATTGAACACACCACTTGACCACCACTTCATTAACTTAATCTCATTGTCATTAGTGCCAAAATATCAGCCCTAATTATGCTTGTGAGCCAGAGGAAATTATTGACTAGAAAAAGAAAGGAAAAGAAAAATTTCAAGATGAAATCTTCAAGTGACAAGTGGAGGACATCCAAGCAAATTTGACTCCAAACCAAGACCAACCTTCTTATACCTTCTAGGACTTCATTTTTTCTTTCTTTTCTCCTCATGGTGGCCGAACCTCAAGAGAGAAAAAAGGGAGAAAACAAGACTTCATTCCATCTTGATTGCTAGTTGAATTGAGTGAAAAACAAGAATCTAAACCGATTAATCTTCTAGTTGAGAGCTTAGGAAGCTTGGTGTGCCAAAGTTTTAGAAGGAAAGGTGAAGGATTGCTCTAGTAAGTATCTTTAAGAGGTATCATGGCTAACTTCCTTTATTGCTTCTCTACTCTTGCCTAATTTTGTAGAACAGCCTATATTTGTGGCTTATGATAGTTATTTCCATGGTTTTGAGGCTTATGGTGGTTCATTTGAGTTAGGGTTTTGAAATTTCTCAATCATAAATCTTGTTGTTTGGATGGCATATTGTGTCTATAATCTTGTATAGGAGGTTGAAGTAGTGATTCAAGCTAGAAAAGTGAAGTTTATACCATGAATTCATTAAATTCCAGATTGGGGTTCTTATATTGCCCTATTCTGACCAATTCTATTCGACCATGATGGAGGCCGAATTGGCCTTAGCTCAAAACATGCAAGTTGTAGAAAATGATGTTCTATAGCTTCCTGTAAAATTTCAGCTCGCTCGGAGCACGTTAGGATGTGAAATGACCGAAATACCTCGACTGCTACAAGCTTCAATTCGTAGACAGTTTTGTGAATCTACTAGTTTGGCTTCGCTTTTTCACCCTGATTCGTATCCAATTAGCTTTTGACCAAAACACAAAACTTGTAGCCTTATGTTTTAGCTTTCCAACGGCCCTGAAAAACCCTCAAACGGAATTGTGTAGCTTGAGTTGTTACCGGTTAAAATCAATACTGACAACCAGACTGACCATGAACTTTTGGATCTGTGATTGGCAAATTCGACTTAGATAAACTGTGAATTAGGTTAAGTTTCCTTCATGAAAGTTGTGTCCCTCTGTCTTAGATTCGCGACGGTATAAGGTTCACCCCGATTCGATAAACATAGCTTCCGTTATGACTAAAATGCGATGAGATGTCAAATCTGCCATTTAATTTTGTCTTCAAAATTGATTTCCGACTGTACTATTGTACTTGTGTGGTATTTGGGTGATTTTGGAGCCTATTGGAAGGGCTATGTTAGTAACATTATTTGTGCATTATTGTGAGGCTGAATTAAGGAAAATAAGGAAGCTATAAATGGCTGGAAATTAGGTAAACACAAAGGGCGTGCCGCCAAATTTGCACTCGAATGTTAAGTAGAATTACTCTCGTCTTGAGTAAAGCTTGAGGACGAATCTAACTCGATTTGTCTAGGTTATTCGAGTTCCCTTTTATGGAGGTATATAAGTTGAAAGTCGGTCGAAACTTGTACCCTTGGAAATTTGCAACCAATAGAAATACGTTTTCTTCGTTTCTTCGACTCAAATGGTATTTTCACATATAATTGCTTCAAAATTTCACCGTTTGAAAAGCGAGCAAGGGTTTTACGAATATTCCCTAAATAAGTTTCAATTACTTGATTCTCGTTAAACAAAATGTTTAAGTTTCGAGCCTTAGTTACTTTTCCATACTCTTAAACAATATTTTCTCGCAGATTTGAACTCCAAGAGCGGAGTAATACCCAAAACCAACCCGTAAAGGCACTGTATCTGTTGGTGAGTGCTTCCGAATATCTGATTGAACTTGATATTTGTGTTTAATACTTGTCCAATGCGATTACATGATACATGAGTGGATCGATAGGGCAAGAGTGTACTTTATCGCACTTGCCCTAATGTGATATATTCTTGTTCAATGATTGCAATTGAATTACTATACATGCGTATGAGTTGTATCTTGTATGGAATTCCAAAAACCCTGTGGCTAGTTAATCGAGTCGAGCCGGCAAGAGTCTGGTCGATTAGATAACAAACCCTGGGTAGTTAGTGATGTCGAGTGGAGTGTTATCTCCTCGACTAATCAGTATACTCGAGTATTACTACCAGTGTTTATTGTGGAGTTCGGGCCCGGTAAGGGGTTTGGTCGGTGGACGGAGATTGGAGTTAAGTGGTGTTCTACTGGATGAGTTACCTTACTTGAAAGTTGACGGAGTGTCAACTACCAATCGATCAAGTTATGGTGGAGTCGATATATGAGCACCTGTATCCTTATATGTGAAATGCGGAATATTTATCGTTTGGCTATATAAAGCATTATTACTCATTTCTTGACTTGTTTTACTCGTTATTTCACTATTATGTTACATTCACCGTTTATTACTGGTCAATTGGCTATTTGGAATATCACTGAATTTTAGCTCACTCCGTTAATTTTGTTTTTCTTACAGAGGGTACGAGTGAGGCGCGAGATTTGTAAAGCCTAGCGTAGTTTAGTTGTTTTAAATTTTGAAGTTGTACTCGCGCTATCACTCGACTAGGGTGATTTGTACTTGAATTGTTAATTTGGTGTGGAGGAGCTTTATATTTTAAGTTGAATATCAATGTATATTATAAGTTTGAATTATGATATTATTTATTGTTCTATGGATGTAAGTTAATTTCTCGAGATACGAATGAGTGAGTCCTGACGAGAGTTGGGCATACGACCCGCCGAACTTGGGGTACGCCCGAGGGAGAGGTGGGGCCGTCACAGAGACCCTGAAGTGCAAAAATGGGTTGAGAAAGTTCAAAAAGGGGGAAGAAGTTACAACCGAAATTTGTGGGGCCCTATAAGGTTATTCAGCGTGGAGGAAGTGTGGCTTACAGGTTGGAATTGTCTTGAATTTATCCAGGATTTATGATGTTTTCCATGTTTCCATATTTAAGAAATATCATCCCGACCCGTCCCACGTGTTACGACCGGAAGAAGTAGAGATTGATGAGAATTTGTCCTATGAAGAAAGGCTGGTAAAGCTTGTAGATCGAAAAGTTAAGGAGTTAATACGTAAACAAATCCCTCTAATTAAAATCTTATGGAGAAATCATGGAATGGAGGAAGCGATTAGGGAAGTAAAAGAGAAGATCCGGAAGAAATATCCAGAGTTGTTTCTGAATCAAGATATGAATTTCGAGAACGAAATTCTTTTAAGGGGGAAGGATGTGAGGACCCGAATTTTATTTTACTTGCTTTTATTTATTTTACTGGTTTATTTAATTATTTATTTATTCGTTTACTCCGATTAATTTATTTCATTCATTTTAATTTCATTTGCATGGAACAATGTCTCATTTTATGTTTTAAAACGTTTCGTTAGTAAATTTAATTTTTCTGCGGCTTGTTTAGTAAGAAATAGCGATTACACGTTTTTTGAGAAAAAATTCGGGCTGAGAGTGCAATAATCTTGGAGATTTAAGGGTAATCAATAGTATACTAAGAAAAGTTAATTGAGGGATTAGATGTGAGTGAGTTAAATTAAACCCAATTAGGAGCACTAATTGCTCACTATTCAATTGTTAACTTTTAAGTACCAAGACACTTTTATGTCATTCTTCCTTTCACTCCATCAAATCACCAACTACCACCCAAAACCCTTTCTTCCTCTTCTCCTCTTGGCCGACTCCCCCTCCCCCATTTCTCAACCAAATTTCAGCTAGCTTTCTTCCATTTTTGCTCTAAGAAGACACTCCAAACTTGCTTCTTTTCTTAGTTCATCACACAAGTTTGAAGGGTGACTTGAAAGAGGAAGGAACTTTGGTGGTTTAAGAGCTTATACACTAGTGGTTGGTCTTCATTCTTGGAAGCAAGGTAATCCTCCAAGCTTTCACCTTTTCCTCTCAACTATTAGTAGTTAGTTGGTTATATCTAGTTAGTTGTTGGGTTGTTGATGAATTCACAAGAATCTTGACACTAGGTAGAGGACTTGAGGTGGCTTCATAGGTAGAGGCCTTGAGAATTATTGTGTGTTTACTTGCTTGTTTGATGTTTGTTTTGAGGAATTATGGCTTAGTTTTGGTTGGAAAGTTGAAAAGAAAACTAGAAGAATGGAGGATGATTGCTGTCCGAATTTTGGCTTGTTGAATCCCTCATGTTAATTTCGAATTTTGTTGTTGTTTTGGTGCTATAATGTTTGTTATATGATGGTGTTTGTATGTGTTAAATATCTCCCAAAAAGCTTTACAATTGGTTGAGTTACAGTAGGGTTAAAGCGAGGAAGAAATCTGGAAATTTTCTGACCAGGAGATCCGACCAATGTTCACATTTTGGGTCACAAATTTTTGTCTGGGAGTTGAAATCGAGTGCCGTTTATGGCATCCGAAACTAAACTCTGAGGGCTTTCCATTGGGTATAAAATGCATCTCCAAATTCGTTTCCTATGAGCCGTAGTGAGTCGGCAAAGATGACTGAATTTCCTCACTGTTTTCATTCGAGAAACAAGCATAGATGCAGTTTGTAGCTCAATTTCGTCTACCTTGCAAAACGAATTTTAAGATAGTTCCTTCTACTGATTTGTAGAATTTTTAATCTAATTTTCAACTCCATAAACCACACTAGAGTTTGAGTTGTGTAGCTTTAGTTATGACCAGATTTTGAAACTCTGTCAGGCACTTCAAAACTGGGAATTTCGTAAACAGGTTCTAAAAATCAGTTTTCTTAAAACTATTGTATCTTGGTGTAGAAAGATCCAAATTGAGTTTTTTTTGTTGCATTGAAACTAGATTTCGTTTTCTATTAGAAGTATAAGTTTCAAGGGCTGATTCTATTTCTACGAATTTTTCCGAATTTCCAAAGTTTACTGAAATTGTAAGCCTGTTTTGTTCTGTCCTATCTAGAATAGTGACTTTGAGCTAAAATTTGAATGATTTTGAATTGGAGTTTGAGAAAAGTATCTTTTAGAGAGTTTTAGTGTATTGAGTCTAGTTTCCAACGGTATGGAGTTTCCAATTTTTGGACTTACAAAACTCGAGATATGATTTTTCAACGTAGTGTCACACCAAGCTAGAAATTTTTTGGTTTCAAACAAAGTACTCTTTTAAGCACTTTCAACATTCCTTTGAGATTGTTAGTCCGTTTTAAATTTAATTTTATGGTTGGACACACGGTCCCTTTTGAACTTTAAACCTTCATTTTGAATCTTGGTTTCCAAAGGATTTAACCTCTTTTGATGCATTTCTTGGTTGTTCAACTTTCTTGATTAATGGCACCTCTTTTCATACTTGAAGTTATGGACTTCAATCCCTATTCTTATGCCCTCGATTCTCATGAGTTTGAAATCTAAAAAAGGAGCGTTTTGAGTAGGATAATTCTTGGAGAATTTCACTAGTTTTATATTCGAAACTTGAAAACTTTAGTTTTGACATTTACTATAAAAATGAGTGGAGTTTTCGATGAGTTTTGACTCCATTAGTTTGGAAAATGAAAACGTTCTTTATATTCTAAAGTTTGAACATGAGATTAGAAGTTTTGAAAGATAAAAATCATCTATCTTTTTCTCGATTTTCGTGCCGAAAGTAAATATGGTACTTTCTTTTGGAATTGAGATTATTTACCACGACTTGACTCAAAAACAACCTTTGAGTTTTCTTTGAGCATTATTTCAATGATTTAGCCAAAAAAACTCCTTTAACTTGACTCGACTTGTGCTTGAGAGTGGGTAGCAAGAAAATATTTTTCTTTATAACCTTGATCGAGTACCTAGGTAATCATGATTGTGCATGTCTCAAGTGATCACGAGAACGCCGAAGAACTCATCTGACTTCTTGTTTTGCTCTTGTTTTGCCTTGATTTTTGGTGAGTGTCAAATGCATGTTCAATGCTAATATGATTGAAATAATATTTGTACAAGTGCTATATGATACGTGAACTTTTCGAGGCGAGGGTGTACTTTTACCGACCTCGTCTCTCTCTCTTCTAATTACATGATATTTGTTAAATGAATATATATAACTTGTACTTGTACATGAACATGTTTAATTCGTGAGCACTGTGCCGAAGCATGTATCACACTCTATTCGGGTGGAAGGTGCCTCTCATACCGATTCAGTGCTATGATCAATTCTAAGTCGATTGGAGCGTTGTCTCATCGACCACTTATACTTGTGGGGACGCCCTAACCCATTGGTTAACCTTATAACTCGAGCCGGCAAGAACCTGGTCAAGAAGCTTGGATGAACCTTGGGAAATATTATAGTTTGATCTTTTGATATCTCGCTTGGCATACTCGAATAGTATCGCCATCTCATACTTGTTTGGTTTCAAATCCGAGAAAGTGTTATATTGGATAGAGGAAGTAAGTGGAGTACTACGGTTATATTACTACTTGAGTTGACGGAGAGTCAAGCTCGGATGGCTTGAAGCCGGTCGGGACGTGGAAATAGCTCTTGAGAGCTCCTGTATCCTTTCATGTGTGTTATTTCCTACTTGTGCATTTAAATGAAAGTTCATGTTAAAGTTCTTTCAATATGCTATTTGTTTAATTGGTTCTATTTGTTTGCTTGTTTTCTTGGTCTCACTGAGCATTAGCTCATCGCTTTAAGTTTATTCTTCCTAACAGGCTTTGGAGGTGGAAATTGGAGATCCTAAAACTAGATACTTTGGTTGAAACTAGTATACTTATGTATGTTATTGGAACCCATTAAAGTGTAAATTTTATATACTTGAGTTTTGTGATTTGTAATCATAAATGGTATACTTGGGAGTTTTGAACTTGTATATTTGAAATACTTCTTAATTAAGTCGATGGTTAATTTGTGATCCTTTATTAAGCTTGAATGAGTGCGTGAATCCTGACGAGAGTTGGACAGGCGTTCCGCTGATACCCTAGGATTCGCCCTAGGGAGAGGTGGGGCCGTCACAAGCAAGCTATGATCATATGCATAGCTCTCTATGTGAGTGTACCTAGGTTTCCAAACAGTGTATTCCACTCCATACTACTCAATTCTCTGTCTAGCATTTGTTTTAATCTCTCCAAACTTCCTAGTTATTGGACCAAGTCCATGAACTTCCTTCGAACCCCACATCTACTAATTGGTTCCCTTCAATGAATTCATTAAAATCTCTGAAGCTCCAATCCTCTCTATTTTGCCCCACTTCCCAATTTTTTTTATTGGAACAAATGTCATTAAAATCTCCCATAATTATCCATTTATCACTCTAATGGTATTTCCTTACTTTTATCACTTCCCATTGCTTTTTCCTTATCTGATCCTCACAGTTAGCATAGATATCTACAAACCACCACATGTTTCTTGATTTTGGATTTTCAATGCAAGCCTCAATAGTGAAGGCAGATTGGAGTATTTTAGTGATTTTAGTGTCACTATTCTATATCAGAGCCACACACCCAGCTTTATTTATTGCCTCCACTATATAACATTCCTCAAAATTAGGATTCTTTTAACTTTCTCTTTGTATTTGAGTTTCTTTTATTTATTTATTTTTGCTTTACTTAAAAACAACAAATTAGGGGAGAGGAGTTGTGTAATCTCCTTCAGTTGAAAAATTGTCAATGGCCTCCCCACACCTTGATAATTCCACAACGAGGCCCTCATTGATCTTTGAGGGACCATCCCCTTCCCCTTCTAATATCATACTGTTTTGGTTCATTATTTCACACCCTCTTGCCCTCTTAGCCTGAGTCTCTTGATCCTCAGGATCTTCTATGTCTTCATCTCTATTTTGATTCTTCCTTTTCTCTTGCTACCCCTCTTTTTCACTTTTGAGATTGATCTCCTTTAGTGGTTGTCTACTTCTCCTTGATGTCTGAGTTATTTTCTATATTTCTTCCTAACTCTTTAAACGATTTTTAAGTTCTAGTTAATTCCCCAACAGTTCTATTAGTGTTTTCCCCTATTCTGTCTCCTTCATTTTCTTTGACCCGATCTATTTCTTTAGTTAAATTTCTTTGTGATTATTTCATCCTCTCCCACTCTATTGTGTTCTCTCCATTCTCCTCCATCTACATTGGATCTATTTTTTGGTTTTCTGTTTCCTCTCCTAAACTTGCTTTTATTTGTAGGGTCTTTGAGCTGTTATGGGATCCTTTTTCAGTTTTTCTCTCCCGAACTTGCTTTATTTGCAAGTTCTTTAAACCATTCTGAGATCTTCTTTTAATTTTCACACTCATTCTTGCACCTGAGTTCACTCTGTTTTCTACCATTGCTAGCCTTTCTACTTCCTTTTCCTATTCTTTCTGAGTATTAGCTTTTTCTCCTTTTTCTCTAACCTCCAATAATGGGTAATTTTTTTGCTATTCTCTGCTGAGATGTAGTTGGGGCATCTTTGTTCATTTCCTTCCTCACTTTCTCTCCATCTATCACACTCCAATATTGTCAATTTAGGTCCAATTCTTTTGACTATTGTCTTTTTTGTGGAAAACTCTTGTTATTCCCAGTTATTAACCACACGGTCCATACTAATTTTAGCATTGACTGTTGCTTATAGTTATATTACTCTTGCAATTCCTTTCACTATGCCCCACCACTCTATAACTGTAGCAAAAATTTGGGTACCTTTCGTATTTGAAAGTAGTCCATTTTGTTACTCTTTGCATTTGGACAATTGTGCCTGCTACAAAAATTTCTGCTTCTAATTTTTTGTTCCCAAATTAGTCTCCATCCCTTATGTCCCTTCTTTGTATAGTTGTCACGTCGCGTCTAACTTTTTGATAAGCCAAACTCAAACAAAACGAAATAATCGGTTGACAAGTTTACTCAAAACCAATTAAAACAAATAATTCAAAACTTTTTTATTTTTCTTTTTTAACAAAAAAAGAGTCTTGTTGGCCGTAAATGTAGAAATTAACTAAAATTTTTTTTCCCCAAATCATCTTTTCTTAAACCTAACAAGTACTTTTATTTTGAAGAACAAATGAAAGAAAAAGGGTATATCATACCAATTTGCTTTTGCTTTAGGTCCAAGTTACAATAGAACAAATGTAATCACTATCAACATAACTCAAATCTTGAATAAAATACTATTGTTTAGAATACTTAGAATCACGATAAAGTACTTTAAACATATGTACTGTTCATAATCAATTGTACAAAAATACCTTGTAATATTGGCATACATGATCTATTTGATTTACTTTACCTGGATGAAGATGAAATTGATTATTGCTTGTTGATCTTTTGAGCGTTTTTGTTGCAAGATTAAAGATATAATGAGTGAATCAAACTAATTGTTAGGGTTTAGAAAAAGATAATTTGGGGTAAAAAAAATAAAGAAGAGATTTAGTTTTATTTCTACACTTATGACCAACAAGACTTTTTTTTGTTAAAAAAGAAAATAAAAAAAGTTTTGAGTTATTTGTTCTAATTGGTTTTGAATAAATTTGTCAGCTGATTATTATCGATTTATTTAAATTTGGGTTATCAAAAAGTTAGAGGCGACGTGACAGCTGTACAAAGAAGGAACAGAGGGGATAGAGACTAATTTGGGTACAGAAAATTCGAAACAAAAAGCTTCAGATGTTTGCCCCCTTTACCCCCTGTTTGTGGGATGATACCATCTCTGACTTTATTAAAAACTGCTCCTATCTTTCTGCCTACTGATTTTGACATCCAGTGAATTGATAAAATGTACACTTAAACCCACATTGGAGTTAGTTTAAAGGCATTTTCATCCTCTTCCACTCTTGCAACCCATTTTCTCAACACAATAAATCTAATTATCTATTAGCCATAGGCCACCCTATTGAATCCTTTCTCTTCCAACTCATCAGGTATAACAAACTGAAAGAGGTTTGGCCCCAATCTATCACCTTCTAACTACTAATTTTGATATCCTGTGAATTGATAAAAGTCTACACTTGGACCCACATTAGATCTAGATTAAAAGCATTTTTGTCCTTTTTTGCTATTGCAACCTATTTCCTCATCACAAGAATCTAATTATCTATTAGCCATGAGCCATCTATTGAATTCTTTCCCTTCCTGCTCATCAGGTATAACAAACTGAAAGAGGTTTGGCCCCAATCTATCACCTTGAGTTCTTTTAGATAACCTCATGCTACAGTTACAAAACTTTTCACTCCACTGTATTTAGCAATTTTCTCTCCCTAGATTTTTTCTATGAGGTTGGATCTGCATTCTAGCACTCCTCCATCCACATCCTTAAGATCTAATTGGGCACCTCTTCTTTCTTTGTCAGACAATGCAAACTTTTGCATCACCTCTATGAGCTCCTTCACCATACTTCCTTAAATGATAAGTTTACTCATTTTCTTGATGAAGTCTTGACAGCATTAAATAGGGCAATTCATTCCTATATCATGGATTCTAGTATAAGAATCTTTATGGACTAATTGGTTGCTGAACTGGAGGTCGAGTGAAGGTTTGAAAATTTTGAACTTCTGAATTTTGAAAATGTTTGAACACCCATCAAGGGAGAAATGACTCTCTTCCCAAGAGAAAGAGAAAAAAGGCCTCTACATGAGAGAGGAGGACAGCACTGTCCTCTGGATCCTCTTCACACAACAACTTTAATGGTAGAAGATAAGAAGATTTCTATTTAATTATAATTGATCCAAATTCACATACTTGAGATTCTTGAGAGTAACTCTCTTGGTAACAATGTTAATTAAAAAATTGAGAAAAAAGTGGCAAATTATGTTGGTGGTGACTTTTTTTCTTTATTGAGGCATGTTTCTGATAAGTGAGGAACCATTATTGATCCTCTTTAAAAAAAGAAAAAAAATTATGCATGTTTTTTGTAACTGTGATAAATTTTGCATTAATTGATTTCTATTATTTTAATTGCTAGTCTTGTTTTCTTTATTAAATTCTTGTGATAATTCATAGTCTAAATAATAAAAAAAAAGTTGATAAACGTTGGTAATTGATCAATTTTCTCAATAGAATCGACACTCGAATCTTTTGCATATTTGTGTATGACCTATGTACTTGTAGAAATAGAAGTAGAGGTTAATAAATTTCATGTCAAATTTTTGGTGTCATTATTGAGGAACATTCTAATCAATATCAAATATTAAGAACATACTTTATTTGTTTAGGCAATTTTATTTTTGTTTAAAGTGTTTATTTTTGTGTGTTAGTCGTATAATTTGTTTTTCAATTTTGTTCTATTTGCATTAGTATATGTTACTCTCTATTCTTCTTGACTAATTGGAACTTTAAAATCTATCTAAAGGAACTTTTGGATTTCAAGAACGGTAGTGAACAAGGGCAGATAACCAAAATGAGAAGGAAGTTGGGCAATCAATCCATATTATTTTCAATGCACAATTAATAATGGAGATAATCGAAGAAGACTACAGGTTTATTTGAATTAGATGACATGCATATGTCAAATGCTAAATTTGACAAGTTGATGTGTGTGATTGGACAAAATAAGAATATTAATATTTTTTTATTCAGTTTATGTAATTTGTGTTATGTGAGATGAAATATGCAATTTGTGCTTTGTGGGATGGATATCATCTTACTCATGAATGTATGCACGTACAATATGTGGATAGTTTTAATGTAGTCAACAATATAAATTCTATTTTGATCAATATAATCCTAGTTGGTCAAATTATTCTAATTTTAAGTGGGCAAATCAATATAATCACTTGAATTTAACGCTTGCCTAGTTTCCTAACCAGAATTTGTCCAAAATGACCCTATGTGATACGATTCTCGATACGCCAAAATGAATCAAGAGCGTGAACCACAAGCCTTAGACCTAGATTAAGGATCAACGTTTGGGATAGGATTCGTAATCAATCAAGGACAGCTCGAGATTGACTAGAATAGGTAGAACAATGCTACTATCAAGGTGAATACTTGATTGATAAGTCGATGAAACACCTTAGGCCAACTCTAAGATGTTCAAGACGGCTTTCATAAGCCAAAAGAACCCTTTCTCTCAAGAAAGAAATTCACGAAATTTTATAAATTCATGTCTTGTCTATTCTAAAGAAACAACGCATGACTTAGGCTATTTATAGCCTTTATAAGGATGGCTAGAATAATAAACTAAACCTACCTAGACTTGGACAACTAATTCGGCTATAACAAGACTCAAACCATGGCTCAAGAGATAGTCAACATGACCTAGCCATTAACCATCAACAAATGACTCACTAATGATTCAAGTTAACTCCACCCTAACATGAGTTAACCAACTAACAACTTGCTGGAAAATAATCAAACTAATGATACTAAGAACTAAATAACAATTATAACCTACATAAACACTCTAAAACCAAGGAAGGGATGGATTTGTAGAGTTCCAATGGATCAACCACTCTTTTATCTTGAATCATCTTTAGAACTGGATGCCTTTGACCTCATGTTCCCCTCCTCTTGAAAGCGATTTGCCCACAAATCGAAAGATTGGAGAAAATGCAGTACTTTGGGCAATACCTTCATTCGAGCATACCACGTTGCATGGCGCTTATGTAATTGTAAGAAACTCATGAGCAAAGACTTCAACCATGGTATGTACCAATGCACACGAAATTGGTTACAATGGCATTTTGATCTTAGTCTCTCACAGACACTCTCTACAAGTTCGCAAATCAACCCTTTGTCATGGATTGTTATAGTTGGACCTACAAAAGAAATCACACAATTAGTACTTGTAGGTATAAAACTACTCAAAAACTTACCATATGCATTCACTAGAAAAGGATCTTCATAGCAATGCTCAAAGAGACTAGAAAAACTCTTAATCTGGTTATGCAAGGTAGTAAAATCCATCACTAGTTGATGTGTATGTGGCACATCTTTACAACTTTGCACATCTTGCATGGATGAAACTAAATAAGAATGGACATCTTTAGAATCTAGAAATGAAACAATGAAGTGAGTGCTCAAAGAACCAGAAAATGGACAATGAAAGAATGGAACATTAATAACGAATTTATAAGGAAGTATGGAACAAAGCTCAAGTGTAGTTACTCCCTTTGACATGGCAATTGGCTAATCAACAAGCAAAATATCCTTAGCTTGAAGTTTGAACGCATGTTGATAGCAAAAAGAAGCAACACTCAAGACTCCAATTCCATGAAAGCTCTTCAACTCTCCAATGGATGTAGGAATGGAACAATGTAAAACCAAAGCGATTGCACTTTGCTTAACCTACACAAAATAAGAAACACTAAATAAGGCAAAATTAAGTTTGTTAGTACAATAAGAATCCCTCCTCACATCCTTTGATTTTGCAATGAGTAATTGCTTTCTATCTTGTTTTTCCACTAGAGCCGAATGACTTATGGAATTTTCCTCACTCGTCCCTTTTGAATGTTCACTTTCTCTTTCTTTGACACATCCCTCAATTTCTGCATCAAGTACATTCTCAAGCTTCACCTCTACACTCTCACTACCACGCTTAACTCGCTTTTTGTCAAGTTTTTGTTGTAGGAAGTGTTGATATGTCTCCCATACTCTACTAACTCCTTCATCTATGGATGATGTATTTGTATGCTTTGTTGTTGAATGAACCTCTTCCCTTCTCCTTGACTATGCTGATTTTAAAGAGGTAGATTGGACTTTGGAATTAAATTGTGTAGAACCCCTCCTCTTGACATCCTTGTTCACCATTTGGTCAAGGCGTCTACGAAAAGGCTCAAACCTTCATGCAACATTTGCTGAATTGTACTCATCATATCCTCCATAGAAAAATAACATTCAATGTATGGGGAACTTCTTACACCTTTGTTTGACATGTTAAGGTAACCTGCAAAAAAAGTAAGCAAAGAAACAAGTAAGTTTGCCTCACACTCCCTTAGTGTTTACCCTTAACGCTCTTGTTTGCACTCAATCACTCCAATAAACTCACACTTAACCTCTAATGGATGTTACTTGCTTGCCTTGAAAAAATTAGAGCTATCCGCAAGATAAAACTCTACTTATCAAGTAATATTCACGAGATTGTAGCACGGACAGAATTTTTCAAGCAAAAACAAGAGTTGAACACGGACAAAAGGTGTTGGAAATTTTGTAGAAATTAGACCTTAAGTATACTAGAATTTGCATGAAGTGAATGCTGGAAAACGGTACATAACAAAGCTGGAAATTTTTTTTCCAGATTTAGGCCTCTAAAGATGCTAGAAATTTCGTTTAAGCTCCAGTAAGTATGACTCTAGAATTCGGACCAAGAAATTTTGAAGAAAGCAGACACAACTTTCCTAAATTGCAAGCTGAATTGAATGTTGCGCTTGGAGCAAGGAAAATTTCTGGTTTGCTGCGTTTCTTGTTTTTCTGGTGAAACAAGAATTTATAGTGCTTTGGTTTGTTTCCAAAAAGGTTTGGACAAGAAAGAATCAGTTACGGTAGTAATAATGGAATCCGATTTGAATTTGGATACTTGGACGCGGCTTTTCCTTCTTGTTTACAATAGCGTGCAGCCTTTTTCTTTCTTGTTTCCAGGTGGTTTTCAACGGATTCAAGACAATTCAAGGCTGCTGAAATTGTTTTTTCACTTTTCCCAAAACAGTTTTGGATTTGATTTAAGGAAAAAAAAATCTGTTTTGGAGCAAGGACTAAGTTTAGTGCAAGAATTCGGCTTCAATGTTTGTTTCAAGACTTGGAAGCCAAATCAAGATTCTTTACTTTCCACCAGCAAGATTTCAAGAATTCAAGAGTTGTTGTTCAAGAAACTCGAGATCTTCAAGCTTAGTTTAAGAAATTCAAGAACTTCACAAGTTTAGTTCAAGAACTTCAAGAAACTTGCTGGAAAATTTTGGGCAGCAAAGATTTAATCAAGAAACCTCCAAGAACTTCAAGAATCAGTGCAAAACAACAACTTCATAATTCAAGATTTGAAGAAACGACTCAACACAAGGAACGACTCAACTAAGAACTTGAATTCCTCAAGAAAACCTAAGTAAGTTTTGAATTTCTCAAGAAAATTCTATGAACAGAAATATTTTTTTAAAAAAATTTTCTGGAACTTTATCAAGATGAAACTACACAACTAATAGAAAATTAAATTGGATGAACAGTAATTGCTATAGTAGTGATGAATAGTAACGAAACGATGAATAGTGCTGCTACAGTATTGATGAACAGTATTTGTTTTTTTTAAACAATGATCAAAACTAGAAAACAAGACACAAAACAAGAAACCCTAGAAACTTAACAAAAACAAAAAGCGATATAACAATGATACCTTCACCCTAATTTCTGATACCAACTGATACAATACTCGATACGCCAAGACGAATCAAGAAAGTGAACCAAAAGTCCTGGACCTAGATTAATGATCAACATTTGGAATTGGAATCAATCAAGGACAGCTCGAGATTGACTAGAATAGGTAGAACGATGCCACCATTAAGGTGAATACTGGATTGACAAGTCGACAAAACACCTTAAGCCAACTCTAAAATGTTCAAGACGGTTTTCACAAGCCAAAAGAACCCTTTTCTCTCAAGAAAGAAATTCTGGAAAATTCCTCACGAAATTTTATTAATTCATGTCTTGCCTATTCTAAAGAAACAACGCATGACTTAGGCTATTTATAGCCTTTACAAGGATGGTTAGAATAATAAACTAAATCTACCTAGACTTGGACAACTAATTCGGCTATAACAAGACTCAAACCAAGGCTCAAGAGATGGTCAACATGACCTAGCCATTAACCATCAACAAATGACTCACTAATGACTCAAGTTAACTCCACCCTAACACGAGTTAACCAACTAACAACTTGCTGGAAATAATCAAACTAATGATACTAACAACTAAATAACAATTATAACCTACATAAACACTCTAAAACCAAGGAAGGGATGGATTTGTAGAGTTTCAATGGATCAACCACTCTTTTATCTTGAATCATCTTTAGAACTGGACACCTTTGACCTCATGTTCATATTACTATGTTATCTTGTGAGTTAGCTATTGAAAGGCTAAATAATGTGATTTATGACCATTTTGAACAACATGATGCTAGATTTGATAGGGTTAAAGAGTAGGATTAATTGGCCTTGCACCTCAATCAATTAGAATACTAATTGGATAATATCTATGAAGTAACTTTATATAGTAATATGAAAATCGACCATGCATAAAATGGAAGTAACTTGTATTTTGTAGAAGATTATGAAACTATTTCCACTCTTTTCGATAATTTCTTAACTAACCTTGAAATTCAAGAGGTAACCATGAATAATACATTTGTAAACCTTTTTTAGGCATGGTCAGTACATACTTTCTCTAAAGATATTGTTGATAATGACATTAATGGGATTATCTTTGGCAAATCAACCACTTTCAACTCTCATATCATGTGATTATAAGGATCTTGCACCTAAACCATCTCCTAAGTTATTCGGTTGTTTGGATGCTCTTTCTTGTAATATGTTGGCTAAATCATGTAGAAGGAGATTGGAACCATTATTTGTTGATCCACCTCAAGTTAAAATAGTGGACTATTCTTTGACAAAACTCCTTCAATGAATGAGTATAATCAAGTTAATGACTATAAAGAAACACTTATTAAAGTTTTCTTTTTTTTAGTGCTTTTTACTTCACTTTCAAGTTTGTTTGAGTACTTGTTTTGTGTCTTTTTTTTATAGGTGAATGACAAGAAAATACCATTCTTGTAGAATTTCTTAAGGGAATATGCTAGAATGAGGGAGCAGAGCCATTTCCTTGTAGTTTATGTAACCGGTTCAGAAAGGCTTAAAATGGTCAAAACTGGTTGAATAGGGGCCTCATGAACCCATTGCAGGTCTAGAGAGTATTTGACTCTGGGCAACTAGCTAAACGACTTAGATAGGCCTCAATTGGTTCTAGTAACTAGCTGGACTCCAAGACAAGGCTTTAAATTCAATTTTCTCCTTTTTTATTCATTTTTCTTCATTCTTTTCTTTTCAAAATTTTAGTAACCCTCTCATCTACTCTATAAAATGTTATTGCATGTGTCATTATTAATTTATGGCTAGAAATATTGAAGAAAAACAACTAAAAAAAGTAGCAGAAAATAAAAGGAAAATAGAAAACTATGGCTGACTAGTCTTGCTAGTCAGCCATGGTGACTTACTAACAACCCAAGGCCATCAAAGAAGCTTGAGAAGGATAGCCACAAATGGCTACCAAGTAGTAGCATTGTGCATGCCGTAAAGTTGCAACTACTGTAAAACCTCTATAAATTAATAACCTTGAAACCATGCAAATTCTATTAATTTAAAGATATATTAATTAATCAATAAATTAATAATATATTAATTTACTGAGTGTACTTACAATTTAAAGAAACACTCATTTAATCAATTAAAGTTTTACTTTATTTTATAAAAATAAAAATTATTCTATTAATAAAAGGAGAGTAAAAGTCTATGGAATATAAACTAATCCATATCTACTTAATTTGCAAGTAAATGTAATTCTATAAATGTCTTCAATGTATGTACGCAACTAATATCATTTTTCTGTTACTAAGAGGTCAAAAAGGCTTCCAATTTATTATATCCATATAATAAATCAGATTAATATTATTATGTATATAAATGATTTGGAAATATTCTTATAATAATCAAATACAAAATTTTCTGACTTAACTCATTGATAAACTATGACTTGCCATCTAAAAGGTGTTCATAAACCAACAATAGACTCATAATTTATGATATATTATTTTAGTGAATTATTAATTTATGAGATGAATGGGACCAAAGGGTTATGTAAGGTTTTCTAAAAAATTATTATTTTATTATTTTGTCAAAAATATTAATTTAACTCATTTGCCCAAATTGGGACCATAAAAATTATTATTTAATGAACATTATTAATTTATCGAGGTTTTACTGTACTCATGGCCAAAGAAAAGGATTCTGCACCTTTATTAATCACTGTTACTCCCTGGGATGGTGGTGAAAGTGGTAAGTAAAGAAATTTTTTGAAAATTTCATAAAAGCTTATTATATACTTGATTTTGAAAATCCATAACATACTGTAGAAATATCTAAATTGAACGCTGTTTGTTTTATATAAATCTATACTAAGAATACTACCTTTAATTTTAATGGTCAAATAAAGTCTACGTGAATTATAGTGATTATTGAAATAAGGTCAAATTGTTCACATGTTTTCAATGATAGGTTGACTTTCAAACCCAACAATCAGTAATAGTGTCAAGGATTTTGAGAATGTTTCTCATAAAAGTTCTAAAGTTTTGAATGTAATTTCTTCTAGTATCCTTTGATTTTGAAAACGAGTTTTTGACCCCAAGTTATGATTGATTTACTAAGGGTATATCAGTTTACAAATTTTCTACTTGTATCTTAAGTCATGCTTTTGAAGTAAAAAATTCCTAAAGGCTTGTGTAAATAGCATGAGATGTCTTAGGGACATTTTATACTTAGTAAAAAAGTTGGAAAAAATTGCTTTTCTAATTTTTACATGCTCAAAAGTTGGTTTAGAGTGATGCTTTCAAGTACAGTGCAAAGTTGGAAAAATTTGTCAATCTATTGCATGCATCATAGTAATGAAAGATTGTAGAGGTTACTCTAGGGTAACTAAATTAAGGTTACAGAATTATGGATGATAGTAATTGATGGATGATTTGTGTGAATATAAAGTATATTGCAAGTTCAAATGAAAATTGAATTTTAAGGATTGGCTATTGAAGCAGGTGAGTAGTGTTTGCTATCTTTACTTTTCAAGATGATAATTGAATAAATGATTTATAGAAATAAAGTATGTTTTGATGTTACTTGTGACGACATCACCTTCCCCTAAGGACTCAAACACTTATTAACAAACCTTGGTTACAAGCATAACTACCTTCAAAGCAAGAGTCACATTTCCAAACGACAGTACAAGAACGATCCTTTGACAAATATATGAGATAGTGATCAATACAATCTTACGATACATTACTAGTTCAATCCTACAAAAGTCGAGTTCTAAACCTTACAAGAACAAAACTAGAGAGTTGATACAACTATGTTAAAGCAAAAGATTTAGACAAAACTCGGCCCTTCCTAGTCACTCGCCCAAGCACTCACCCCCTGTAAGGAAAACAAAACTAGAAGGGTGAATTTTCGCTTAATGAGGTTCCAAGAAGATCATGCAATCAATATTCTAGTAAACCACCATAGGATAGAGCAAAACCTTTTAACAAAACAATAACACATTCATATAAAAGGATATGGACTCTCAAAAGTATGTTAAAGTAGCTTGATCAAGATTCAAGATTTCCATTGACACTTCGTCAACTTTGCTCCATGATACTATGAAGTATTTCACCGCTTCACATCATTCTCCGACCACCATTCAACTCCCTACCGGGCCAGCACATCAAAACTCAAGAAGGGTAATATTCAAGTATACCGGTTCAAGATCAAGTTCCAATTCAAGTTCAAGTGACAAAACCCATAGTTCATTGATCTTATCGACCAAACCCTCACTAGCTCGACTTGACCGACTAGCCAATGGAGTTTGGGGCCCCATGCATGCAATGGAGTCATTGGAATAACCACCCAAATGACTATCAAGCCAAGCACAAGTAAAGCAACTCATTTGATTCAAGTATCAGGAATCTAGTCATGAAGGGTCGAGTATGATAAGGTACATACTCACCCAGGCAATATTCATTCAAGAACAAGTGTCGTAACCAAGCAAACATGTCATTCAAGCAAGGAAACATGGCACAAAAAACACTTCACAAGCACATAGAACACTTACCACTGAAACGAATCTTAAATGTCTGCCTCAGGTGCAACTTCAGCCTCACTTCCAAGCCCTAGAATCAAGTATATAGAGTGCAAAAAGATCCACTACTCCAAGCCACAATATTTAAAGGAAATTACTTCCAAGCCAACTAAGTAATCTCACCCCAAATCACATGATTCTAGCTCAATTCAAGGATATCATCCATGTGTACATTAAGTTAATGATTTAAGTAAATGGTAATGCAAAAGTTCTTATTTTCCTCCACTAATGTGAGCTTAAATTGTCCAAAATAGTTTGGTTGGTAGGCTGGAAATTTAACGCTTAAAACAAGGAAAAGTGAGATTTTCACCTCTTAAAACCTATCATTTTTACTCAAATCCACCACTTATACTAGGGTTAATGTCTAATCAAGTGTTTAGGGCATTAACAAGACGATTTCACCACACAAAACGAAGAGTAAAACTAAACAAAATCACTCTCTCTATCAACCAGTTTTAAACAAAATTTCCAGCCATGAAAACAGTGAAAGAAATGGAGTTTAAACCACTTAAAGGTCATATTTTGGTTCAAATCCAACACACACTTGTAGTTTAAAGTCTCATAGAGTGTTTGAGCAAAAATTGTGCTTAAAATCATCATGAAATTGTGGAAATCAAGGCTGAAATTCCAGCCCCTATTTTCAGCCAGCAAGCAACAACATTTCCAATTGTTTTCCAAACATTCCTCAACTAATTTCTCAAATTTTCAACCAAACCTACCTAGCAAATCCATAAAGTTTTATCACCAACATAACGAAAGATATCTATAGCCAAAATCTTAACAAGAAAACCGCCATAAGTGCATATAACATCCAAACCCTAAGAACTCAAGTATCAAGTTCAAAATCATCTACTTAGCAAACTTCCAAGATGCACCACAAGATTCATCCAAGATTCACTTATCTTACACATAAGACAAAGAAAGAAGGATGATCTTGTATTTTACCTCTTTTACTTTCCAAACCAAGATGAAACTCAACCCACAATCCACCAAATCTTCTTCCCTTCCAAGCTTAAGTCAAGGTTGATGGAAAAACCAAGATCTCTCCTTCCTTTTCCCACAAAATCTAAGCAAGATTGAAGCTAGATTGGATGAAGTTTTTTTCTTCCCCTTTTCCTCCCTAATTTCGGCCCTCTCTCTCTCTTTCTCTTTGTGTTTGATTTTGGAAGACAAGAAATGAAAAATGGTAAGAAAATATTGGTCAATGAAGTCTTAAAGAGATATAACTTGGTTCCTATTGTGCCACATGTCTAATTCTCTTAGTTTCTTGCTTCAAATATCTCAATTCTCTCTTATTGCACTAAACTCCTTTTTCCACCATATTCCTCACACACCTCACTAAAAGTCACTATCACCGTGCTCACTAACTCCCACATGCAACGATTAATAAAATCATGACAACTACACATCACTATCAAATCATTAGACAAAGAAATAAATAGACAATCAAATAAGTTGTTAAGTGACTAAAATGCAATGTAGGTAAAACTGTAGAACATGTAAAATGGCAATTTTTTTTTAGTTCTCACACCCTCTCCCTCTTAAAAGAATTTCGTCCTCAAAATTCTCACCTTACCTTACAAATAGGTCGGGATATTTCTTTTACATTTCCTCCTCTACTTCCTAAGTTGCCTCTTCCATCTCGTGGTTCTTCCAAAGAACTTTAACCATGGAAATCTGCTTGTTTCTTAGTTCTTTTACTTTTCGATCTAGAAGTTGCACTGGTCATTCCTTGCAGGTTAAGGTCTCATCAATTTCAATATCTTCTGGTTGGAGCACATAAGTTGGATTTGGGTGGTAATTCTTTAGCAATAAGACATGGAAAACATCATGAATTCTGGACAAACTCATTGGTAATTCCAATCGATAAGCAATTTTTCCCACTCGTTGGAGAATTCTAAAGGGTCCCATATATCTCGATTTAAGTTTCTTTTCCTTTTCGGTCATGACGCTTCTTAGTGGTGTGATCTTAAGAAATACTTTATCTCCAACTTCAAATTCCAAGTTTTTCCTCCGATTATCCGCATACATTTTCTGTCTGCTTGAGGCCATTTGAATTTTTTGACGTATATTTTTCACCTTCTCATAAGTTTCTTCAACCCATGGTACCGTCGACAGATCTAAAACTTTCCTTTCCCCTACGTCATCCCAATAAATCGGCGATCGGCACTTCCTTCTACAGAGAACTTCGTACGAAGCTATTTGGATGGACGAATGATAACTGTTGTTATATGCAAACTCAACCAAGGTCATGTGCTGGCCCCAACTTCCACCAAAGTCCATGATACACGGCCTCAACATATTCTCAAGGGTTTGAATGGTCCTCTCTGATTGCCTATCTGTTTAGGAATGATAAGTTGTACTAAAACTTAGTTTAGTCCCTAAAGCTCCTTGTAGTTTTTGTCAGAATCGGGATACGAATCGAAGATCTCTATTAGAGACTATATTCACCGGTATCCCATGTAATCTCACAATTTCATCCAAATATAATTTAGTTAGTTTTTCTAAGGAATACTTCATATTAACTGGCAAGAAATGAGATGACTTAGTCAATCGATCTACTATTACCCAAACTACATCATGCCCTTTTTGAGTCCGTGGTAACCCTGATACAAAGTTCATAGTAATATGTTTCCACTTACATTCTGGTATTTCTAATGGCTGCAACAATTCGGATGGTTACTGGTGTTCGACTTTTACTTGTTGACAGGTAAGGCAAGTTTGGATGAACTGTGTGCAATCTCCCTTTTCATATTATCCCATCAATATAGTCCCTTTAGATCTTGATACATTTTGCTACTTCCGAGATGCACCGTATACTTGGAACGATAAGTCTCCTTCAAAATTTTCCTTTTTAACTCCTCATCTTTTTGGTATTACTAGCCGATCTCGGAACTTTAGAATCCCATCAGATCCTACTTTAAAATCTGGTAACTCTCCCCTTTGTATTTTTTCCAACCACTTTTGTACCATAGGTTCTTTACTTGCACCACAATCACATTCCCATTTTACATTAATACATATCCTACTCCCTCTCTCGAGGCATCTGTATACACTATGAAGCTATTCTTTCCATTTGGTAAAACTAAAATTGGGCCAGTGGTCAATCGTTTCTTAAATTCTTGGAAACTGCCCTCACACTTAGTATCCCAAACAAACTTACCATATTTCTTAATCAACTCGGTTAAAGACCCTGCAATTCTAGAAAAATCTTGGATGAATCGGCAGTAATATCTTGCTAGACCCAAGAAACTACGAAACTCAGTCGGGTTTTCTAGCTATTTCCACTTAGTAACGGCTTCCATTTTAGTCGAATCTACAGTAATTCCATCTTTGAAATTATATGTCCGAGAAAAGATATTTTCTCTAATCAAAACTCACATTTATTGAATTTGGCATTCAACTGATGTTCTCTTAAGATTTGTAACACTATTCTCAAATGTTGTTCATGTTTCTCACGAGTTTTAAAATAAACCAGAATATCATCAATGAATACTACGACAAATTGATCCAAATAAGGTTTAAAAACTCAGTGCATCAAATTCATGAAGGCGGCTGGGGCGTTTGTCAGTCCAAAAGACATCATGGCAAATTCAAAATACCCATATCTCGATTTAAAAACAGTCTTGGGCATATCTTTCTTCTTGATCCTTAATTGGTAATATTCTTGTCTAAGATTCAGTTTAGAAAACACCACGACTCCTTGTAACTGATCAAATAATTCATCAATGTATAACAAAGGGTATTTATTCTTGATTATAACATTATTCAAGTCCCGATAATCTATACATAACCTCCAACTCCCATCTTTCTTCTTAACAAATAGTACTGAAACTCCCCACGGAGATTCACTCTCTTGAATAAATTTTCGTTCTAATAAATCTTGTAATTGCACTTTCAATTCCTTCAATTTGGCAGGTGCCACCCTATAAGGAGGTTTTTGAAATGGGTGTTGTTCCGGGTACTAAATCTATCTTGAATTCCACCTCTCTCTCTAGTGGCAACAATACTAGTTCATCAGGAAAAATATTTGAATATTCTTTTACTACCGACACATCTTTGATCTCTATCTTATCCCGAGGGTGTTGATGTGAAAAGTTAGG
Organism: Coffea humblotiana; assembly: GCA_023065735.1. Lineage (NCBI taxonomy): Eukaryota > Viridiplantae > Streptophyta > Magnoliopsida > Gentianales > Rubiaceae > Coffea > Coffea humblotiana. Next base: position 21,069,031 of record CM041210.1, read on the forward strand.
TATCCTTGGGTTCCTTTACTCAACAATTTTTTAATCCGAATTCCCGCGATAAGAGTAGACGAGGCTAATTTATCCCTCACATCTAGCCTTAATGTGGTCTCTCTAGATATACAAAATTCAACCACTTTCGTTTTACAATCCAACCGAGTATGATAGCGAATTAACCAATCCATTCCTAGGATGACGTCATACCCTTTAATGTCTAAACTTATCAAATCTACCAATAATTTTCGCTCTCCAACCCAAATCTCACAATTTCGATAGATAGTGTTGGTAATTAGACATTGGTCGCCAGTGGGGGTTCCAACTTCTAGATCATAGGATAATTTATGAGGTTTGACATCAATCCATACATAAAAGTTGGATTCACAAATGAATGGATTGCACCAAGATCTATCAAAATCTTAGCCAAGTGATGGAAAATAGGGATCATACCTTCCACAATTTCAGACAAATCTAGGACTTGGGGTTCATCTATTACATACACTCTGACTGGCACTCTCGGCCTGCTTCCTCCTACGTTCGATTGCTTAGAGTTTGCCTTTTCTGGTCACTGGACATCACTTCTCTCTCTATGCACATTCGGGCAATTAACAATCATATGTTCGATACTTCTGCAACGCAAGCATTTCTGCCCTTTTTTCCAACACTCGTCCTCGATGTGATTTGATTTTTCACAAAATTCACAAGTTACACGAGGAACGACGCTTGCTTTCTTTGTGAGGTAGCTCTTTATTGTCCTTGCCCACTTTGGTCTCCTCTCGATGGGGCACCTTCTTGATGTCCCCAAAATTCTCACTCCTCCTGCCCCTCTTCCAACTTTGGGTAGAGATGCACTTCTATTAACTTGTCCCAAATTAGTACTTGGTGTACCTCTTTTTCTGGCATGAAAGATCTTTACTTGACATCTTGCAGTTTCAACCCTTTGAACTTTTTCAAGTGCTTCCCCAAAAGTAGTTATTTGAGCGGCCGCTAATGTTTCTTAGATTTTCACATTAAGACCTTGAGCAAAACGTCTTACTCTCCTTTGCTCTGTCATTACTAATTCAGGGGCGGACTTGGACAACTTAATCAACAGTGTCTCATACTTGGCAACATTTTGAGCTTCCTAATGAAACCTTATAAACTTATCCTCTCTTTTATCGTGAATCAAGAGTGGAAGAAATTTTTCATTAAACTTTCGAGTAAAATTTATCCAAATTCTAAGCGTATGCTCCCTTTCCCATCTAAGTCGTATTACATTCCACCAGGATCGAGCAGCTCCCTCGAACTGAAATGTGAAAAATTCACTTGCCTCTCTTCTGGATAATTCAAAACTGCGAAAATATCAATGATCTTTGCTAGCCAATTCTTGACTACTTCAGGATCAGGTCCACCAAAGAACTTAGGTGGAGAGAATTTTTCGAACCGTTCTAAAACTCTATCTTCTCCTCCCTCAGGGTTCTTCGGATTTTTAGGTTGGTTAATAGGGTTTTAACTCTAATGATCCACTAACTGGTCTAATAGATCGGTCATATGATTAATGGATGTAGCCACTTGGTCTCCTGCTTCGGCTCCTAGTCCCTGGTTTTGATTGCCCACAGATCCTCGATCACCCCTTCTTCTTGGGATTGTCTGGATCCACGCCCACGACCTAGTCCACGTCTCCTATCGTCCATACTGATAATGGTCTAGATATGCATGAATAATCATTAAACATGTTGGTAGACTAGAAAATCAAGTACAATAAATCATAAATTCAAGAAGTCAAGTACAATTGAACACAATTTTTCATATAATAGAAGTTTTTCATACATCATACATCATAACAAAGTCATAACTAAGGTCATTAAGTACTAGACAAGATTAATTCACAAAGCAAAATCACAAAGTCATCACAAATTATAGCAAACAAGTCCTTTACAAAAGTCAAGGTGAGTACTATCCTAACTCTCAACCTATCCACCTTTTACAAAAGGTCAAAACAAGGTTCACACCCTAAAAGGTCACTGGCTTAGCCTCTCACGGCCCACCACAGTACCAAAGGCTTCCCCGTCTTCAGACGATTCAGATTCAGATGCATTTCCTACACTAGAGGCTTCATTGCCCTTATCTCCAAGTAGGACTTCACAGTCATTCAAAATTCCTTCAACTCTATTCCTTACTCCTCTTATTCCTTGAGTAAGGCGGTCGTTAACCTCTCGCAGTTGCTCACGAAGAGCATTTGTCCATTCTTACTCCTCGAGAACACTCTCCCAAAGTTCCTGGATCTTATCTGATGCGAACTCGAATCTCCAAACTCCCGCTCTTGAAGAAACGAATTGCATAGACAACGGAAGAATCTATTTTGACCAGATTATGGATACAAAATATGGAACAACCTCGACCCCTCTAACCCGCGAAATTACGAACCTTGAATCTAATCGCAACCCACAACTCAACAAGATAGCGAACCAAGATGTGTTGGTAGAATGGCACTACAATTCAATGTGGTCTTGAATTGATAAGCCAAAACTTGAACAAAGGAGATACGACTCACTTTGTATCAAGGAACAAGAAAGAGAAAACTCTCAAATTTTATTCATCATCTAACTTGACTATTAAAAACATTGACACTTGAGACTTATTTATAGCCTTTTACAAGACTCAAAAACCTAAACCAACTTGGAAACAATTAACTACTTTTCTAAAACTCTACTCGACTGGAATAGGAAATTAACTAACACAAAATGGTTTAACTATGGTCAACATGACCTTAGCCTTAATTCTCTAATTCAAACAACTTACTTAACTCTTAAATTAACTCTAATTAACAACTAACATTGCTGGAAACTCAATTAAATAAATTATAACAAAAAATAAGCATGGCACAGGTTCGGATTTCAATGATTCTTGAACCCGATAACCATTATTAGAATGTGAAAACTTGTAAAAGGAATTTCCTTAGACTTGAATCATTGGATCCTATTTTCACATCATTCCCTCCCTCTTGAAGACGATTTATCCTCAAATCGAGTGCTTGCATACAAAAGAGCAACTCGGGGAATGTTTGCATAAAAGCGATCCAAGAAACGTGCCGCCAACTCATCTTAATTATGAACATGAACCATTGCACATGCTCCATTCACCAAAAATTAACTTGAATATCTCTATCACTCCCTCCCTCATGAAAATGATTCGGCCTCGAATTGATACCTGGATCAAAAACAAAAAACAAGGTATAAGTAGGAGTGAAAGAATTATAAGTACTAAAGTCCCCTAATTGATAACAAGTAGGGAAAACTTGGACACCATGCATCATTCGAAAACTCTTATCATGCCCTAACGACAAACTAGAACTGTTAATGAAACATGTATCACAATTACTAACACAATGGACGCAAAACTCAAGGACAATAAATGAATCACAAGAACTCAAAACAAGACTCACAACACAAACAATTGCAATGCTGAAAAAGACTCAATTCTACACTAGAACTATTAACACAATGTAAACAAACACAAAAATCAAAATTTAAAGTGGAAATTTTAGTTTCAAAATTATTCAAAAGATAACTCCCTTCCAACGCAAGAGACTTGTTTACGAAGGCAGTGCACTTTGCCATAAATTGATGGTAGAAATTTGCAACTTCTCAAAAGATCATCAATCCATCAAAAGGTTTAGAAATGGAGCATGTCACAACCATCTTTACTTCACTTCGTTCAACCTGCAAAAGACCACTAACACTAAACAAAGTAAAGTTGAGATTGTTAGAAGAAACATTGGACCTCGTACCCTTACTCAAAATCAGCTCATTTTCAGACTTTTCACTCTCTTTTTCTATCTCAATAGCTGACTCAATAGCTGACTTTTCTCTTTCATTACTCTCAGCCTCTTTCTCTTTTTTAACTACCTCGAATTTTACCTCATCAATCACTATTCGCTCAACTAGCTCATTTTTCATACTATAACGCTCATGCAAATTTTTCAAATATGTTAGATCAATACAAAGTTGGTCATAAGCAAGTGATACTAGTGTAGAACGATGATCATTAAATATGAAGGAATACTTATTAGTATGTCCATCATATTTAATTTCTCACCTCAACATCCACGCTTTATCCAACAACACATGTGTCACTTGAATTGGGACTACATCACACAACACCTCATCCACATACTTGCCAATTCGAAAAAGTACAAGTGTGTGCTTAGTAACCCAAACATCACTATGAGCACTCGGTAACTTATACGGTTGAAGATGATCAATGGGTGGAAAATTTAATTTCTCAACCATGATAGCACTTGTGAGATTGACTTCACAACTTCTATCAATGGCCAAGTTACAAATTTTATCTTTGACACCACGAGTATAAAACCAACCATGCAACTGAGATTTGACGTTGTCCAATTGCTCATCTACACCACGTAATGTCACTTCTTTGACTCCCTTAGGATCAGGAAGACGATGTTGTAACTTAACTTTTATATGCCTCGTATTCGCCATGATGTATGAGGGAACCTGCAAAAAATTAGTGAAACAAAAGATATTTTCCTCACCACACAAGCTCACGTGTATACACTCGTCACTCGTGTATCACTCAAGTGTATTACACTTTATGGATCTCACCAACTCTTTCAAGTCCTTGATCACAATCTTTGAAACAATATGAATTGTTCACAATTGATCAAGATTGCTCAACAATTCAACTCCCAATTGTATGTGACATGGAACGAAAATTAAAGGTAATTCAAGGCTAGACTTCACAACTCCACAAAAAGAAATCTGAAAAATTAATTCAAGTGAAGCCGAAAGTTATTCACGACAAAACACTATGGAAAACAAGACTCAAAACGGACTATATATGGTTGGACAAATCAAATTTGAATATGAAAAAACAAGACACAATTTGGCAGAAATTTAGGAACCTAGAACTCCTACCTGATTGTATGCGTTATGGCTAGAATTTGGAGCTTAGTTTGAGTGGTTCTTGGATGCACTTTAGGAAAGTAAGATGCTATTTTTTTTGGGATATTTCCTAAGTGTATTTTTGGATTTTGGCAGTTGATAATATGAACCAAGTCCAACAAGAATTAGAAATCAAGAATTTGGAAACAAGATTCCAAATCCCTCTCGATTTCCAAATCCAAATGCAAGACTGCCATTTTTTTCCTTCTTCTTTTTAACTTGTCAATTCAAGAAAACAAGGTAGCCGCACTTCAAGATTCAAGAGGATGAACTTTAGGGTTTTCAAAATTCAAGATTTGAAAACTTTTGTATCAAGATTTTTTTCAAAAACCCAACCTTGCAATCCCAGAACTTCAAGAATACACCAACCCAACTATAAGATGCAAGAGACAACACAAGGTATAATTTTTTTTCGAATGAACAGTACTGCTTCAGTACAACGGATGAACAGTGCCGCTACAATTCGTGAACAGTACTCAGTGAACCGTATCTGATGAATAGTGTTTTTTTATTTTTGGATTCAATTGGACAAAAGCAACGAAACAAGATATGATTGGAGACTCAACAAGGAACTAAGGAATCAACTAGAATAACGACACAAATAAAGCGGTGGAAATTCAAACCCTAAGGTGACAATTTTTTTTTGAATTGGGAAGGGTTTGGTAGAAGAAAACAAGAAAAGAAAAGAATATTAACCTGCATCAAGAGCCGAAACTCTGATACCAACTAATGCGAACTCGAATCTCCAAACTCCCGCTATTGAAGAAACGAATTGCACAAATAACGGAAGAATCTATCTTGATCAGATCATGGATACAAAAAATGAAACAACCTCGACCTATCTAACCCGCGAAATTGCGAACCTTGAATCTAATCGCAACCCACAACTCAACAAGATAGCGAACCAAGATGTGTTGGTAGAATAGCACCACAATTCAATGTGATCTTGAATTGATAAGCCAAAAGTTGAACAAAGGAGACACGACTCACTTTGTATCAAGGAACGTTCCTAAGGAACAAGAAAGAGAAAACTCTCAAATTTTATTCATCATTTGACTTAACTATTAAAAACATTGACACTTGAGGCTTATTTATAGCCTTTTACAAGACTCAAAAACCTAAACCAACTTGGAAACAATTAATTACTTTTTTAAAACTCTAATTCAATTGAAATGGGAAACTAACTAATTCAAAATGGCTTAAATATGGTCAACATGACCTTAGCCTTTATTCCCTAATTCAAACAACATACTTAACTCTTAAATTAACTCTAATTAACAACTAACATTACTAGAAACTTGATTAAATAAATGATAACAAAAAATGAGCATGACACTGGTTCGGATTTTCAATGATTCTTGAGCCGGATAACCATTATTAGAATATGAAGACTTGTAAAATGAATTTCCTTGGACTTGAATCATTAGATCCTATTTTCGTATCATTATCCCTTTTCATCATCATAATGGCCCTCATTCTCTCTATCTCAGCTTGGGTTCTATTATTATCTCTAATTAATCTTCTCATCTCATCTATTACTGCCAAAATCACTGGGTCAAGATAGGAGTAGATCCTCCAACAGTTGCATCGCCTAATCTTGCGCGCCGGACTCCAACATAGAAGAGGGCCCCCTAACCTTTCTCGATAACGAATCACCGGATAGTGCCTCTGAGGCTACTCCTTTTCACCACTTCCACCAATTCCTTCCATATTCTACAAATTACAATTCGAAACTTAAGCACACTTAGGCATACTTAGTAAACTAGACCCTAACACTTCATACTATCACATATCGACTTTCACAACTATGCCCAGACTATTTCAAACTTAGGTTCTTATACCAACTGTGACGACCCCACCTTCCGCTAAGGCGAACCAAAGAGTTTAGCGAGCCACCTGCCCAAGTCTCATCAGGATTCAAACACTAACTTATTAACAAACCTTGATTACAAGCATAACTTCCTTCAAAGCAAGAGTCACATTTCCAAACGACAATACAAGAATAATCCTTTGACAAATACATGAGATAAGGATCAATACAATTTTATGGTACGTTACTCGTTCAATCTTACAAAAGTCAAGTTCTAAAACTTACAAGAACAAAACTAGAGAGTTGATACGACTATGTTAAAGCAAAAGATTTAGACAAAACTCAGCTCTTCCTAGTCACTCACCCAAGCGCTCACCCCCTGTAAGGAAAACAAAACTAAATGGATGAGCTTTCGCTCAATGAGGTTCCAAGAAGATCATACAATCAATATTATAGCAAACCACCATAGAATAGAGCAAAACCTTTTAACTAAACAATAACACACTCATATAAAAGGATACGGGCTCTCAAGAGCATGTTAAAGTAGCTTGATCAAAATTCAATATTTCCGTTGACACTCCATCAACTTTGTTCCATGATACTATCAAGTATTTCACCGCTTCACGTCATTCTCTGACCACCGTTCAACCCCCTACCGGGCCTGTACGTCAAACTCAAGAAGGGTAATATTCAAGTATACCGGTTCAAGATCAAGTTCCAATTCAAGTTCAAGTGACAAAACCCATAGTTCATTGATCTTATCGACCAAGCCCTCACTAGCTCGACTTGACCGACTAGCCAATGGAGTTTGGGGCCCCATGCATGCAATGGAGTCATTGGAATAACCACCCAAATGACTATCAAGCCAAGAATGAGTAAAGCAACTCATTTGATTCAAGTATCAGGAATCTAGTCATGAAGGGTCGAGTATGATAAGGTACATACTCACCCAGGCAATATTCATTCAAGAACAAGTGCCTTAACCAAGCAAACATGTCATTCAAGTAAGGAAACATGGCACGTAAACACTTCACAAGCACATAGAACACTCACCACTGAAACAAAGCTTAAATATCTGCCTTAGGTACAACTTCAGGCTCACTTCCAGGCCCTAGAATCAAGTATATAGAGTGCAATAAGATCCACTACTCTTAGCCACAATATTTAAAGGAAATTGCTTCCAAGCCAACTAAGTAATCTCACCCCAAATCACATGATTCTAGTTTAATTTAAGGGAATCATCCATGTACATGTTAAGTCAATGATTTAAGTAAATGGCAATGCAAAAATTCTTATTTTCCTCCACTAATGTGAGCTTAAACTGTCCAAAATAGTTTGGTTGTTAGGCTGGAAATTTAATGCTTAAAACAAGGAAAAGTGAGATTTTCACCTCTTAAAACCTATCATTTTTCACTCAAATCCACCACTCATACTAGGGTTAATGTCTAATCAAGTATTTAGGGCATTAACAAGATGATTTCACCACATAAAACCAAGAGTAAAACTAAACAAAATCACTCTCTCTATCAACCAGCTTTAAACAAAATTTCCAGCCATGAAAATAGTGAAAGAAATGGAGTTTAAACCATTTAAAGGTCATGATTTTGGTTCAAATCCAACACACACTTGTAGTTTAAAGTCTCATAGAGTGTTTGAGCAAAAATTGAGCTTAAAATCATCATGAAATTGTGGAAATCAAGGCTGAACTTTCAGCCCCTATTTTCGGCCAGCAAGCAACAAAATTTCCAATTTTTTTCCAAACATTCCTCAACCAATTTCTCAAATTTTCAACCAAACCTACCTAGCAAATCCATAAAGTTTTATCACCTACATAACAAAAGATATCTATAGCCAGAATCTTGACAAGAAAACCACCATAAATGCATTTAACATCCAAACCCTAAGAACTCAAGCATCAAGTTCAAAAATCATCAACTTAGCAAACTTCCAAGATGTACTACAAGATTCACCCAAGATTCACTAATCTTACACATAAGACAAGAAAAGGTATTTTACCTCTTTTGCTTTCCAAACCAAGATGAAACTCAACCCACAATCCACTAAATCTTCTTCCCTTCCAAGCTTAAGCCAAGGTTGATGGAAAAACCAAGATCTCTCCTTCCTTTTCCCATAAAATCTAAGCAAGATTGAAGCTAGATTGGATGAAGTTTTTTTCTTCCCCTTTTCCTCCCTAATTTCGGCCCTCTCTCTCTCTTTCTCTTTGTGTTTGATTTTGGAAGACAAGAAATGGAAAATGGTAAGAAAAGCTTGGTCAATGAAGTCTTAAAGAGATAAACTTGGTTCCTATTGTACCACATGTCTAATTCTCTTAGTTTCTTGCTTTCAAATATCTCAATTCTCTCTTATTGCACTAAACTCCTTTTTTTCACTATATTCCTCACACACCTCACTAAAAGTCGCTATCACCGCGTTCACTAACTCCCACATGCAATGATTAATAAAATCATGATGACTACATATCACTATCAAATCGTTTGACAAAGAAATAAATAGACAATCAAATAAGTTGTTAAGTAACTAAAATGCAATGTAGGTAAAACGTGTAGAACGTGTAAAATGGCAAATTTTTTTTTCAGTCCTCACATTATTCCTATGAGTAGTCCTTGTTATTGATGACTTTCTAAATCTTTTCAAACCTTACAAATGTAAGTAAGAAGAGTCATCGTTCAAATGTATGTTTTCTTAAATGAAGTATTTTAGTATACAATATTGGGTCTTGTGTGGGGTCATTTTTATTATTGTTTCCTATTGTATGAAACATGAAGTGAATAATTTATTTTCAAATGTTAATGTATGAATTACATGACTGCGTGAATTGCTAATGGCTCGATTATGAACTTACCGGTGACAGCAAACCATAGTTCACCTTGGAAATTGGATAACTAAATAATTATGCATTGTGAACCTACCTAATTTCTTAGCAGCCCTCTTATTGGGGTTTATATGTTTGGTTGAGTACTCCCATCCACTTAAGGCTTTTATCATTAATTGATTCATATATGTGAAAAATTATGTTTGTTGTAAAGATTAAAGATTGGCTTATTTGGATTATTGAACCACTCACTTTTCTAAAGAGATACGCTATGAATAATATATTTTATGTCATTGTCCGTGAACATATATGATGTCGACAAATGACTCATTGATGAAAAAGTACATGTATATAGAGCATATTAGTCCAAAAAGATAGCCGAGGATAGTTGCTAATTCATTTGGTCCGATCACCCCATATTACTCATAGTTTTTGCAAATTTAGATGAGTACGAATTGGTTGAGAATAGTCCAACTAAGGATTGAGGTGAATGAAAGATGCACGTCTTTGGTAGTTATTGATGATTATTATTTAAAGAGTTATCTATATATAGCGCCTTTTATAAGATGTAACAAATGTCCAATTTATGTCACTAGAACAAGTAATATTATACTTTCACTATGTATGTTTTACATTTTATGAACTTGCCACTTAACAGAAGCATAATGCTACTGGTCCTAGTGGCTTGAATTCGCCACTTATTACATCATATAAAAGATGCTGCAAATAGATAAATCTCTAAATATTAATCATCAATAACTACTAAAGCATTCTTGCATCCTTCGTTCAGCTTAATCGTCCACTTCGGCTATCCTCAATCAAACCCGTACTCATCTAAATCTACAAAAACAATGAGTAACATGGGGTGAGCAAATCAAATAGCTCAACAAGTACCCACAGCTATCTTTGTGGATCAATATGCGCAATATACATATACTTTTCATCAACATGTCATTTGACAATAGCATACATTCACATGCAATCAAATTCAATATATTATTTGTAGCAACCTTTCTTTAAATATTGAGTGGTTCATACTATAGAAAACAATAGCAAAAATGATCTACATACAGTTCAATTTTGTGTACTAAAATACGTCAATTGAGAAACCATACATTTGCAAGACAACTCTTCTTGTGTACATTTATAAGTTTTGAAAACATTTAGAAAACCATCAACAACAGGGATACTTATAGAAGTAACCTTGAAACATGCTTTATTTCTATTAATCGTTGCATTCAATTATCATTTAGAAAAATAAAAAAAATATTAAAGACTACTAACCTCTCATCAAAATTCAATCTTTAAACTTTGATTTTCCTTTGAACTTGCAACCAACCCTATATTCATATAAATCATCCATCAATTTACTACCATCAATAGTTTTAGAACTTAACTTAATTACCCTAGAGTAATTCCTATGATCTTCAGTTAATATGATGCATGCAATAGGTTGACAAGCTTTTTCATCGTTGCACTTTACTTAAAAATATCACTTTCAAACAATATCAGAGGATGTAAAATTGGAAAGCACCTTTACCTTACCCTTTGTTTGGTATGAAACGTTCCTTAGGAATCTCAGGCAATTTACACAAGGTTTTAGGGGTTCTTGACATCAAAAGCATGGTTTAAGACGCAAGTAGAAAAATTTGTAGACTAATATACCCTCAGTAAACCAACCATAACTTGGGCTTGAAAACCACGTTTTCAAAATCTAAATATATTGTTAGAAACTACATTCAAAATTCTAGAACTTTTGTGAAGAAACCATTCTCAAAATCCTTTAATCCATCGTTGATATTGAGGTTGAAAGTCAATTCATTGTCAAAAATTGGCTGACAATTTGACCTTCTTTCAAAAATCACCTTAATTCATACAACCCTTGTTTGACTATTAAATTTTTTTTAAAAAGTACTAATCTCAGTCTAGTTTCATATAAAATAAACAGCATTTAATTAGTTGTTTCTATAATAAGTTATCAATTTCCAATTTCAGACTTATAATAAACTTTTACAAAAATTTCCAATAAATTGCAGCTTTTACAAACCTCTTTCCTTTTTCTTTAATTCACAAATCTAACGTGCCTACCACTACCCACCACCTTTATCACCAGCCGAGATAAGCAGCAGTGATCAGCAATTGCCCTCCCACGCTTTTTCCGGCAACCTTAGTCTAGTGAGTCACCATGGCAAGTTGGTCTTGCCAATTGGCAATGGTTTCCTTTTTCCCTTACATTTTCTACAATTTTTTCCTATTCCTTTTCTACATGCAAAAACTAGTTCTTGTTTTAAAGAAAACATGCAATATTCCAGCCATAAATCAAATATGATACGTGCAATAGCATCCATAATTCTTTCTAAGCAAGATCATAGGTTACCTGTGTCTATTCTTAAAGCAACTATACAATTAATTATTAAATCAAATTCTTAATTTGAAGAAATCACTACACTTCTAGGTTATGATCTCCTCTTCTTGCTCTACAACTAGACTTAGATGAATCTTCTATGCTTGACTTTTCCCTCCTTTTCTATCTTTTGTTTATCATTTGCTAATGAAGAAGAAATAATAGTGAGGGATTGTTCTTGCCTAGGGTATTTATGAGTATACATTGGGTGAATTTCCTTTGATTTTTCTAACATGGGACAAAGGATTTACCTATAACAAAAACCTTCTAGATTATTTAAACCTATCCCATCATCTTTCCCTTTTTTTTCTGCTTCAAAAAATCCATAATTGCCTTCTTAGCTGACTTGGGCCTTAGTTTGGGTACGGGCCCATTTTTTTAACAAAAAATTGTTTTAGCCCTAATGTCTTTTTCCATTTCTTTCCTTTTTCTTTGATCGATAATCTGAGTCCAATTTAAACAAACAATTCAAATCTTAGATTAATTAAAGATTAATAAAAATCTGGTCATAATAGAATCCATTTGAATGAAGATGGAAAGTTAAGGACCCAGAAACTCCCCCTTCTATCTGTTGGAAAGAGTTGACCAGCTCATACAGAACTTCAAATGGAACAAAGTAGCTCTGAGCCAAATCATGTGTAGAAAGGATGTTGAGAACATTATGCAATTCCCCATTAGCATCATAAACCTTTTTGGAAGCAGTCTAAGAATGGGATCTATTTTGTAAGATCAGCATATAATGCAGCCCAGAAGAAAAGGAAAAGAAGTTAGAACAGAATGTAAATGTGGCATGAAAGGACAGAACTTCAAGATATGCAACTTCTTATGGAAGCCTAATATCAAACATAAGATTAAGTTATTTATTTGGAAGTATCTGCAGCAGATCCTCCCAGTCAATGCTGTAATACATAGCAGAACCAGGCAAGCAACCTAATCTGTCAAGGATGCGGGGAAGGTAAAGAATCAATTGAGCATGCTCTTATTCTTGGCCCTGGTGCTGAAGCAATATGGGAATGCTCTCCAGTTATCCGGGATGGGCTAGGAGAGCAAAGAGGCAATTTTTGGGTATGGTGGAAGAAGCTGAAAAGGAGCTTAGTAGAAGACAGTGAGGACAACCAATGGAATCTTCCCCCCATAAATAATATTAAAATCAATATAGCTTCAAAGAGCCCCATTGGTAAAGGAAAAGCGGGTATAGGGCAGTTGCAAGAAAGGGGAGAGGTGAGATAATTACCGCCGGGGGCAATCACTAGTCATATCAGGAGGAAAAAGGTGCAGATGAAGTCAGCTAAGGCAATCAAATTAAGCCTCACCAAAGTTCTAGAGGAAGGATTGCAGAATATAATCATTGAAGCAGATCACAAGCAGGTTATTGACAAACTACTGAGGCAGTATAGCAATGATTCATTAAGTGCCGATCTCCTGGAAGACATTTTGGCTCTACGATCCTTAATTGGTTCTCGTGGGGTTCTCCTATGTAAGTAGAAGTTCATGTATGAAGTCATAGAGTTGCTTTGTTTGCAACAGAACTAGGAAAGAAAATTAGATGGAAGAAATTATCTTCCTGCGGTTAGTTAAACAATCACAAGTAGACCTTGGGCAGTTGCCTACCACACTGTAAAGTTATTTACACTCTGTTAAAACAATGGTGACGTTTTGGTCAAAAAATTAAAAAGAATGTAATTCAATTCTTGAATAAAAAAAAAAAGCAGGGTAAAATAATTTGAAAGATTATGCAGCTAATACACACTATAAATTTGTCTGATTGGCAACTCTTTTGCACTATAGGAACTGGAACTTCAAAGACCTTACAGAAAATGTTGCAAATTTTGGCAGATTTACATTACATTATAAGGTACATGCAGCATCTTTCAATAGTTGATACTACATCTTAGGGAATTTTTCGGTAGCTAAAAGAGTTCATATTGTAAAGTGGTATTTGCATTAATCCAACAGCAATGACCCTACTACGCACTTAGTCAGCCTAGTGAGTTCAAAATTGCCAAAATTGCTTAATGAAGTCATAATTAGTGATTACGAGCCAAAATTGCTTCTGTGCAAGGATCTAATACAGGGTAGAAATTTTTTTAAATGATCACTGCTTAAATTAAATTGAATAATTCGCCTTGCATTCCAGTCAAGGTGAGAATTGCCAGCTCATACGCCAATAAGCTGGCAGCAACCATCTCAAGGTAGCTGGCTATGGTGACGAGCTTCATCGATTGTGAAATTCAAGGTAGCACAAAGGGCAACATAGTTGAAGATGCTACATATCTTCAAACAACGTTGAGTAACCTTCGTTTTGGCTGAAGAAAAACAAGATCAAAACCACCAAATCAACCCAAAGCAAGAAGAAAGTTGCAAAACATGATCATGAGCTGTATTAAAACATCAAGAAAAAAATGAATAGGCCTGATGAAAATGTAGGATAGTGGCAGGGGATATGGGCAGCTAAGAGAAAAGGTTATGTATTGTTTCTGGTTTAGTTAACTCTTTAATCAATCTGAACAGAGGTGTAAAAGCATGACAACCAGATGCATATTGCATAAAACATAGCATCAAGTTATGTATTAAAAGAAAAAAAAAAGAAGAAAAAAGGGGAACAGATAAAACAGCTACTTGGTAAAGAAGAAAGTATACATAATGCATTTAGTAGAAATTGTGAACTGACATAACATGTAGCTAATTAATTTTGCCATTGAGGACTGACCAAGAATTCAAAAAAAATTTGAACAGGTTTTGGAACCAAAGGGTTGCAGCCTTATTCAGATTAATGATAATCAGATGAGGAAACTTTCCGAACAGCCACTAAGCTATTGCCTTTGGTATGGTTTTGGCCCCTCAACTTCCGTCAATTTTGGCTGTTAGAGGTGATGGAATCAGGGCAAAAACTGATCAAACAAAAAAATCAACCCACGAGAAAAAACCTGAAAGGCCTCATTGACTGATAATTTCATCAAATTAGGGTTAGAGAAGGTGGAAGATGAAAGAAGCGGAAGGAACATTAAATCTCATGTTATTAGTTGACTTAATACAATTGTTTTTAACCAAATTGTGGGTTGGTTTTTTCTGTTTGGTCAGTTTTTGCCCCTAATTCCGTTACATTTAATGCCCAAAATTGACAAGAAGCCCTTAAACTAAGCATTTTTTGTTCAAGGGCTTATTTGCGACAATTTATAGTTAAGGGGCCAACACCGTGCAAAGTGAATAGTTTAGGGGCCTGCCTGGAAAGTTTCCTCTAATCAGGTCCATGTTCATGTTAGGATTCAAATAGTCCATTTCCTCAGTTGCCTAAACAAATGCCATTCCCAGGTGCAATCAAAGTTGGGATTACACATCATAATGGGTTTGAGGTACAATGGTCCAAAATATTATCTAACATCAAGTAAAAATTACAAGCAGGCAATGGTTATTATCCATTTCCACCAATATTAAAATAAGTTTTAGTTCTAGCACTGAGAAACACCAGCATATGGCATAGCAATAGATGACAACAAAGTCATAAGATAATTAAGAAATAAGTTTTTCACAAGGTTGCTAAATAATGGTACACTTAAGGCATGAAAGTTAAGATTATTTGCATCCAACTAAAAAACCAGAAGAGACATTGTGACCAATGACACATAAAACTGCGCACAAAAGAATATACAGTAAAGGACTTATGTACAGCAGGATTACTGCTCTTCATATTGTTACTAAAATTATGATAAAGGGAGCCACAGAATGCATGCACACTCAATAGTTCATTTTCATCATACAGATATATAAAATTAGAAGTAAAAGCTTTGCTAGTGAAAGACAGTACTTACGTATGTCTTTTCAACCTCTTCAAGAAATTTCTCAGGGGTACTCAATATAGGAAAGACAATCTTTCTTCACTGTAGCTATAAGTTCATTTTCGCCAGCCTTTTCAAGGTTCTTTATCAAGATCCTGAATGTTAGCTTGTCAGGAACACAACCTGATCCCTTCATTGATTCATATGACTCCATTGCCTTTTCTATCATTTTGACACAGAAATACGCTCCAATCATCTCAGTGTATGTTCTGGTGTCAGGCCTTAGGCCTTCTTTCTCTAGCTCACCAAAAAGCTGTTCAGCCATTTCAATATTGCTACTCTTTCCCAACATCAGGATCATGTCACTGAAAATAGATATATCCGGTTCATACCAAACTTCTTTTCTTGCAAAATTGAACACCTGAGGCCTGATTACTTTTCAGCGAAATGCACATTTAAAAGGGCAAAAAATCAACCCAAGATGAGGAGACATGTTAGGTTGAACTTTGAATCTGTTAAATGTAAACCATTTCTCTAAAAGCACAGCTTTTACCATATGCCATAGCAGCTAGAGAAAGCTGAAGTGCCATTTCATTCAAAAGTTTCATTATGCAACTATAAAAAATGCACTAAAGTCAAGTACCACCACCCAGAGAAAAGATGATAGACAATGAACTGTAGCATTCATTATAAAAAGGCACTCCTTGTTTACAAACTGGAATCAGAAGACACTAACATAACAAAAGATAGACATTTAGCTGTCTCTAGCTGCCAATCTGATTCTCTCTAGTTTCATTAATAGACGCAAAGTACTGTGTCAAAAAGCATGAATGACTTGTGTAGGAACATGAGCCTATCTCAACAAAGAACCTTTACATGACATCACCATATTGTACAATTCCCACAATTTTCAATGTTAGCTAAAGTCCATCTCTGGAAGAATAAAACTTACAAAGCATCTCTTATGTCTTCAATCTAATGCAGATCAGGAAGTCAGGCAAACCTCTAGTTTAGGATTTTCAACTGCTCTTTACTAAAAAATTTGGTATAGTCATAATTCTACTGTTACTAGTAGACTTTCCAGAAACCACCTACCACAGAGGGCGGGTAGGAATTGATTCTGTTACGTATTAAGACAAAATTCGCAAATGACTTCACCTTGACCCTATTGCACTACATCCATCATGCAAGTGGCACAGACAAAGAAAAAATTAAAATTACAATCATGTTCACTTGATTTCTCATCTTCATCTTGACACTATCCAGCACACAATTAACTGCAATCACAATTTTCAGACCATCATCCTAACAATATGAGTTATACAGTTTAACTTATTAATATTTGTCAAACTTCCCAACATCATTTAAAATCTGGTTCAAATAAGATATCCATAATTAAAAACATCATCAAAATAACCAATTATCACTGCATATATATGTGACACATAACTGACGCATAAATTTTCAAACATAAATTCTGAAATTTAAAATGCTCAAAGCTCAGAAACTGCTAAGAAACTGAATATTTTTCTTTATCTCTTTTCCTTCTCCCTTAATCCTTTGGTAACAGAAAATGCCTTTTTTTTTTTTCCAGACAAATGACAATGCCCACAAAATTAAATTCTTTCTTCAACCCTTCAATTATTTTGTCATCAAATTCCACAATCCCTTTACAAAATCCAATCAATCCCACGAAACCAAATCAAAAGAAAACAGTCACGACTGCATATATATACATTTACCTGAAGGGCTAATTCTACTTCGTTTTGCCTTTGCAGCTCTGATAAAGTATCCAACAAGTCAGCCTTCAGGAGCCTGCTGATTCTATTGGCAAGGACTTCCGCTAATTTGACAGGAGATTTTGCTAATTTCAAAGATTGGACAGCTTGTATGGCTTCTGGAGACAACACCCTTGACCTCCACATTGGTTTTCTTGGTCCAATCTTTCTCAACCCACATGTAAATTTCAGCCTTGATGGTGGCATAGGCAGATTTGGAGAAGAGATATTGAAGTTTCGGTGGAAACCCACTTGAGGAATGCTCAATTTCAGTGAATCCATGGACGAAATCCGGAAGCGAGAGACGGAGAAACAAATAAAGATAAGGAAATGGGTCTTCACCTTTTTCCTGTTTCCTCTTTTCTTTCTTTCTTTCTTTTATTGCTACCGTTTCTTTTTCCGGGACTAAGGTTAATTGCAATATGCGCCCCAAAGTTGCCATTAGCTTGAATTTTAATGCGTTGAGCTATTGATTATATCGCTTAGGCACCGTTTGGTTTGAAGGCAAGGAAGGGAAAGGAAAGGAAAGGGTACCAATGAAAACAAAGAAAAGGAGAGTGGCTTCCATCTGTTTTGTTTGAATAAGTATGGAAGGAAAAGAAAGGAAATACTAAATTTTTGTTTGGGTTGAAGAACCAAAAGAGTGGAAAGAAAAAGATAAGTGTTAATTTATTGAAAAAATAAGAAAATTGATCTATTAAAAAATTTAAATTATTTAAATTAATTTAGTTTCATTTCCCATCAGAAATCATAACACAATAAAATAACTAAATGCTTTCCCTTCCTTTCCCTCCCTATCCTTTCCTTTCCATCCTCAAAAGTCAATTCAAACAATAAAAATTAAATCCCTCCTATTCCCTCAATCCAAATGGTGCTTTAGATACTTGTAAATTCAATTTGTAGCATATCACTTAAATCGACTGAAAGTCAATGAACTATAACTATTTTGGAAATTAAAAGACTTTAGTAGCCCTATATTAACATTTTTTAAACCTTTATCCATTTTGGGGTACTAAAGGCATTTCATTTGAAAAAAAATAAGGAAAATTAGTGTTTTAACTAATTTTTGTATATATAAAGCATGAGGCCTTATTTGGTGTTAAAACTTTTCATCATTTTTATTATTCCTTTTTTCCCTCTCATAAGTAATACATAACATAACCATCACAAAGAAACTGTAGATAGTTATTAGACTTTAATAACTTCCGAAATATGACTATACAGAGTTACGGGTTTTGAAAATCAAACTTCTAGTTGACTTCTATTTTTTATTATAAAAATAAATATTTCTTTTTTTAATTTGCACACTCGTAGGATATGCTTTTCTAACTAGTTTAAATAATTTGCCACAAATTATTAGGGATAAAATACTAAAAAACTCCTTGTGGTTTGTTAAATGTTCAATTTAACTTCCTCTAATTTGAAAATCTACAGTATAGTTCCCTCTGGTTTCAACTAATTTGAAAATTGGACGAAAAGCATCCAATCTAACGATTATACATGAAATATTAATATTGCCTCTATATAAATGAATTTCCTATGGTTTGTCGAATGTTTAATTTAATTCCATCTGGTTTGAAAAACTACACTATAACTTCTTGCAGTTTCAACTAAATTGAAAGCATCTCATGTATAGTAGGGGCAATATTGACATTTCACATACAACCATTAGATTAGATTGTTTTTGTCCAATTTTCAATTTAGTCGAAAACGCAAGGAGTTATAGTGTAAGTTTCCAAACTAGAGGGACTTAAATTGAATATTTGTCAACAACAGGGAGTTTTTGGTATTTTACCCCAATTATTAGTGTTAAGTTTTGAATTGGTAAGATCGATAACTTATGATCCTAAGTTTAAAGTAGTAACAGTTTTGGGCAATGTACATTGCAAATAAGCCTACATAGCACTACTAATTTGTTAAGTGCATGATTGAGTAATTAGATGACTCAAAATGGGTAAAATATTAGAGTTATTTAATCCATAATTGATTATCCATTGTAATAACTAATAGTTTCTAAGGTTACACAAAATTGAGAGAGTGGAAATAACACATCAACAATTTTCATTTTAAAGGTGTAAATGAGAAAGGGAAAGAGGAGGAGCTAATGGCAAGAAAAAATGAAGTGAAGAAATGGAAGCAAAAAAGGAATGAAAAAACTAAAGGAAAAAAGTAGAATTAGTTGTACAGAAAATTCTATTATGGTAGTGATTAACTGTTAAGTAATAGATTTTGGAATGAAGAGGGTAAATGAGACATTCCCATAAAATGAAGGGGATGATTGTAATTTTCATTAAACATTTATTTAGGGTGAGCGCAAAAAGTATCTTAGATGCGAGGGAAACTCAGTACATGGGCACCTTGATGGTTAATGTATTGATTTTCAAGTAACTACGGCTCTTCGATTACTCATTTTTTCCAAATAAGTTTTTATTTTTAGAGTCTACAGTAAATATTCCCAAATACACACAATCTCAAATACACTTAATAAATATAAAAATAAATAAGTAAAATAAATTTGCCACCTCTTTCTTCTTCTACCTACCGTCCATCACTATAGCCACTGCCTTCCCACCCCCCTCCATTCTCTCTCCTCCCTCTCTCCCCTCATTCCTCCCTCCTCCTCTTCCCTCTTTCTCTTCTTCTCTTCCCTACCTCCCCTCTCCCCTACTCTCTCCTCATCTCCCATGGTTCACAACTTCCTTCCTCTCTCTCCCTCTCCCCTTTAGTTCTATGACGAATCAAAGGTTGAGATTTAATTTTAATCTTTTAATGAGATCTATAACCCTTCATGGGTAGGATGCCCTGGGAGTATTATTGATAGACTCACCTGTATGAATGTAGAGGTAAAAGCTGATTCCTACGAGAATTTGACTAATTCTTTAAAGCACTCATGAATTTAGGATAAAACACGAGATCAATATGTGTAATAATATCGTACATACCCTACATTAACACTATGACTCTAGTATGAGGATTATGAAAATACGAAGCGAAGGTTTTAAGGTAATGCCACTTTCATTGCGCATGATGTTCTCGCTCTATCCAAAAATTGCAGTTGTCTATTTCCCTCGTGTATTTTAAAAATAAGTATGGGAATGTTAGTGTATTTTAATAAAATATTAAATGGTATTGACTAAATTTTGAATAAGTTATAACTTCAAAAGAATTTGTTTTGGGAGTTATAGTTTAAGAGTTATGATTCTTTTGCAACGGAGTTACATATCTTTAGAATTATAGTATTTAAATTCATAATTACAAATTCTATACTAATTACATATGTTATAATTTAAAAACTGCTATAAAATATATTTGGACATCTAAAGGTTATAACAGCTATATATTTGTATTAATATGGCCGTTATAAAAATTAATTTGACCATTATATTTGTAACTTGTGTTAACTAATTATTTAGACATAAATTCTAATTTTGTAACTCCTATCTTTTTCTATCTATAAAATAGATGTTCAAAAAGAATGAGATACACAATCTTTTACACATATATTTATAACTCTATATTCTTATGGGAGTCTTGTAGTATTTTTTTACTACTATTAAATTTTAGTATTAGAAGGATATAGAGAGTGTTTGGATAGGAGATTATTTGAAATATTATTTGGAATAGCACTTTTTGTAATGTGATGTATGTGAGACAAAAAGGTGATTAGGATGATAAAAAGGTGAGTTGGAATATTTGGTCAAAGTAAGATGTTGGGAGAAGCTTTTACTTCTCTTGATTGTATAGTTCAATGAGAAGCAATAATCTTGAGTTGGGATGCGACACGTAAAACCTTTTGTATCGGAGTTAAAAATTTCAAAAGAGAGTGAATTGTCTCAAAGAGAGCGTCGCTATGCGTCTCAACCCTACTGTACCACTTATTTGTTGGTAAGAAAATGGCAAGGTCGAGATGCGTAATGACACTTTCTTTAAAACGATTCGCACCACTATGAAATTTTTAACTACGATGTAAAAGGTCTCAACATGTTCCCTTTAGGATAAAATGACCCAATTCAAAGATGTTGCTCCTCTTAGATCTACACAATCAGGGGATGGAAAAGTTTCTCCCAATACTTTACTTTGACTGAATAATTACTTCTTTCTAACACTAAAATTTAGTAGTAGTGGAAAATATACTACAAGACTCCCATCAGAAAATAGAGTTAGAAAGATAGATGTAAAAGATTGTGTGTCTCATACTTTTTAAACATCTATTTATAGATAGAGAAAGATAGGAGTTACAAAATTAGAATTTATATCTAAATCATTGATGAATATAAGTTACAAAGGTAATGGTTAAATTAATTTTTATAATGGCCATTTTAATAAAAATATATTGCCGTTGTAATCTTTAGATGTCCAAAGACATTTTATAATAATTTTTGTAAATTATAACTTATGTAATTAGTATAGAATTTGTAATTGTTAATTTAAATACCATAATTCTTAAGATATGTAGCTCCTTTTTAAAAGAATTATAACTCTTAAAATATAACTCCCAAAACAAATTCTTTGGAAGTTATAACTTAATTCAAAATTTGGTCAATACCATTTAATATTTATTAAAATACACCAACAATATGTAAAACCAAACATAATGCAAAGAGTAAAAATCCTCTTTATACAATATAGGATAGGAAACAAATTGTAATAACACATGTAAACAAGCAAATGAGCACCAAACATTTCCATTGCATCCACATCAAGATTCTATAAACAAGAATATATTTCAACAAGAACTTAAGGACCAATAACTTATACCCTGTGCAAGAAACTTATGTCGACCCAGTACTCAAATAACTATCTTACCTCTAAAGAGGCAGTTGAAACCCAAACTGCTAGATGAAGAAGCTCGCACCTTGTTGCCTATGCTTGTAGTCATTTTTTGATAATAATTTAGATAGTACTCTTAAAAATATTAAAGAATGCAATAAAATTAGGAAAGCAATGATGGAATTGTCAATATAGAAACAACGAAATTTGGTGATTAGAGGGAAAATTTGGATGGAAATAGTGAGAGGAAAATCGCACAAAACGGAAATGCTAAGATCATTCATGAATTTACAATCAGAGACGATACCGCTAACTTATACAATGAAATTACACAGGTGAATGCAAAATGGAAGGTTGGAATTGTAATAAGCAATTATTTAACATGAACATAACAATCATACAGCTAGAGGTTGTTGCAAATAAACTGATGTAGAATATACAATTTTTTTTTTGTAAATAAACTGATATACTCTTAGAGTAAATTATAATACAATTTTCTCAACTTCAATACATATATACCTCTATCATTCATTTATCACTATGTAAATTTATATCATCCAAGTAGCATACAATTTCCTCTTCATAAGGATCGAGTGGAGTAAATGACTATTGCATTTTGTCTCATCCCTAAGGTCCCAAACCTAATATAGTTAGATTCATTTAGAGGTCCATTTGACCATGCAATAGAATTTATAGCACCTGCAAGAAAATCATTGACCGTCGTATGATGCCCCTCTTGGATAATTTTTTTTTAAAACCTATGAGAACCCGAAAATTTTCACATTTTACAAGTATTATTTTATTTCCTTGCCTACATTTTTATACTGTCCTTGAAAATATTAAATTTTCTATACATTTTACAAGTGAGTGCAATTTTTTTTAAATCATTTTCCTGGTATAAGTTAGTGTACAATTATTTGGAGTACAGTATTAGACGTGGGACCCGCTAGTGCGATAAAATTTTGCCGATTAGGTGATGAAGTATTAAGTGATTTTATTTTCCATGATGTTAGGAAATGATTAGAGGTTAGCTAGATAGATGAATCATTGGGGAAGAGAAGATAAGCTTAAAACATTCAAAGGGCCAAGTGTCGCAAATCGGTTGGATGTTGGACTTGACCAAGTCTTCCTCACCTTTACTAAAACCAATTTTTGACCAATCTTCTCTCATTTTTGCACCTCCTTGGCTGAACCTCTTGAGGAAAGAAACAAGAGAAACTTCTTCAAATTCTAGCTTCCAACCTTGCTCAAATCTTGAGTTTTAACCAACCAAATTTGAAACTACACCATACAAGTGATCACTAAGGAAGATTAAAGGCTTTGGTGGAGTTGTTTTGGTGGAGGAAAGACTAAGCTACCATTTCCTTTGAGATTTGAAGGTAAATTGCTAAGAACATCTCTCTTTGCTTCCAATAGTTGTAATTTAGTGGCTTGTGGTTGTCATTTTAGTAGTTTTGTGCAATATTTCTTGGTTAGAAGTGATGATGTGTAGATTTCAGTTTCTTAGAGAATTTTCTGCCCTGTTCTGATCAGTGTCATTAGGCCATGATGGAGGCTGAATTGGGCTTAGCTCAAAACATGAAAGTTGTAGAGAATTGAGTGTAGATTATCCCTGTAAAATTTCAGCTCAATCGGAGCACTGTATCCTGTGAAATGACTATTTTACCCTGCTGCCCTGTTTCTGCCAAAACTGGAAATCAGCATCTGTAATTGGCTCGTTTGGCTGGGAAGATGAATGAATTAGCTTTTGATGTCTTCTTAAGAATTGTAGCCTTGTATCTTAGATTTCAAATGGCTTTGGAATCACCTGAATCTGAGTTGTGTGTGCTGAGATATGATTGAATGACTCAGGACTACTGGTTGAATTTCACAGTGAGCTTCGAACTGGAAAATCTGGGGGCTGTTTGGGTAAATTCGATCTAGTTAGGGTGAGAACTGGGTTAAGATATCTTCATGAGAATTGTAGGTCTATGTTTTACCTTCGAAACGGTATAAATTCTACCTCAAACCGATAAACGTAACTCTAGTTATGACCAAAATGTTATAAGATGTCGAATCTGCCGTTTAGACTTTTGCCTTCAAAACTGGACTTCCGATTGGATTATTATACTTGTGTTGTACTTGGATGATTTTGGAGCCTAATGGAGGGGCTATGTTAGTAACATTATTTGTGTATGTTTTGGGGCTGCTTGAGGAAAATAATGAAGCCATAAATGGCTGGAAAATAGGTAAATACAAAGGGCGTGCTGCCCAAATTTGCACTCGAGGGTTAGGTAGATGTACTCGTGACACGAGTAAGGGTTTGAGGATGAAACTAACTAGAATCATCTGAGGTATTCGAGTCTTCTTTAATAGAGGCTTATAAGTTGGAATTCGGCCGAAATTTGTACCCTTGGAAATGAAAGTAACGACTAATAGAGATATGTTTTCTTTGTCACTTCGACTCATATGGCGATTTCAAAGTTTTAAGAGCGAGCATAAGTTTTACGACTATTTTACTCATGTCTTTTGGACTAAATGTACTCTTTTCACTTCCAAAATCATACTTCTACATTGTACTATTAGTTATTCAGATTTTTTTTGATTCACTTAATCTTGGGTTAGTTGAACCGTAATATTTTCTTATGGTTATTCTTAGGGTTTCTTGGTGATTAAGGGTGTTGTCCGGAAGGAACTTTGGACGTTATTTTGCTTATATAGGTGAGTGTTCTATATACGTTTTGTTTCTAATGACTATGTGAATTGTTATGACTATTTGGATTGTTACTTGAATAAGTGATTGATGTACGTTATGTTTCCATTGACTATGTGGCTGGTTGTGATTCATGATTAAATGTTAAATGTTCTCAATGATTGCTAAAAATGATTTTTGTTAGGCGAGTGTGTACTTTATCGCACTCGACCTAAATGAACGTGAAATTTTCAATGATTGAATGATTAAATGCTACTTGTGCATGAATGTAAGCCTTCTGGCTGAATTGGGCCCTTACCCTTCGTTACCGGTCGACTCGAGCCAGAAGCGGACTCGGTCGGGCGACTAGTGACCCTGGGTGAATGTTTGGTATACTCGAGTATGACCACGTAGTCTGGTGGAGACTGGCCAATGAATTGGCCAGAAAGGGGAAATGAAATGAATGAACGAATGACAAGAAAATGAAGGGATTTTCACTTACAAACATGTTTTAATGATTGGAGGAATAAGGGAAATGATAGGCGAATGAATGAACGAATGGCTCCTCGTGAGCATGTATCCTTTTAATGAATGTGTTACTATTGCTTTATACTGTAAATGATTTCTGGATTACATGTTATTACGTGATTAATGCCGTGGTTTAACTACTTGGTTATGAGTATAGAATCTCGCTGGGTTTTTAGCTCATTCCACGCCGTTTGTTTTCCTTACAGGGGTTGCAAGCAAGGGCGAGAGACCTGTATAGACTAGCATAGTTCAGTCCTTTTTGTATAGTTTTGGTTTTGTACTCGCTCTAGTGTTCGGATAGGGTTGAATGTATTGGGAACTAAGAATTTTTGTCTCTTTTGGGACTGTACATCTGGTTGAGATTGGAATGAATGTAAATATATGTTTTCAGTTTGGGAATTGTTTTCATTTTCCTCGAGATTATATCTTATTTTGTTCGGAGAGAGTGATCGAATCCTGACGAGAGTCGGGCAGGCGGTCCGCCGAACCCTTTGGTTCGCCTTAGGGGAAGGTGGGGCTGTCACAAAACCCCTCTTGTATAATTTGAGTGAAAGTGCGTGAAGATTACATCATCATCATTAGGAGATGAAAGTAGTGGCTGTTAAGATCTCTACTTAACAATTGTTGTCCTTCAAAAGACATACTTTTTTATTCGATAAATAAGGGTAGAACTATTAGTATTAAACTTGTAGGAAATCGTTTAGCACCAATTGTTTTATAAAATTTGGAGGAGAATTCCAAAGAGAATTGATTGAGGTTCCTATTTAGCAAAAAATGCTAATTCATGATCTGCTTTATTTGATTCCCTTGGAACCTAGTTACTTTCCTTTAGTATCCTTGTAGTGAAGGTACACAACATTTCTGCATAATTAATTAAAAACTTATTGATTTACTAAGCAACCAATGCTAAGTCACTGTAAAGCAATTCAGAAAAAGATAAAAAAAAATTGTGAATTAATCAACAATTATAGACAAGTCAAATTTAACAAACTAAAGTAAGATGTCAAAGTAAATAGCTTATTGAGGAAATTCATAGTAAATGGTTTAAGCAACAGTACAAAAACCTATCTGGCAAAAAGAAAGGATTGAAACTATATGCAAAAGCGGAACTTTAACCAATTGGATAATTAAAATTAACAATCTCAAATGTAAAAAGACATAATTTTAAATCGGAATAAACAATTGTCTGAATCTCAATAGGCATCAAAAAGCAAATTCATCATAACAAAAATTTTAAAAAGCTTACTTCAAAATGATAAATGGGCCAACATAGCCAAAGCTTGAGAAAAGTAACACAATCTTAATACCTGGCAAGAGGAAGAACATATAATTATGTGAGGAAAATGAAACAAAAAGCAACATATATATCGAAGGTGCATGAAGAGGAAGCAAGTATTAATTACAACAGTTACAAAGTCTATTATTGTTGTGTTTAATACAAATGTATGGGATCAATCCATAATCAAAGAGAGGAAAATAAATAGAAGAAAGAGTTCAGAAAGTTGTGTCAGTTGTGATATTAATGAATAATCACATAGATTAATTAATTACAAGGAAAGTTGTGAAATCACTACAAACCTAACAAAATTTTCAAGCTTCAACATTTAAATGGTACCTCAAAGGACATCGAGGTAACTTCAGAGTGTTTACACTTTAATCATTGTGGCTCTGTAGGATTCATAGTTTTTTTCAAAAATCCTTTTTTATTGATTCAACAATAATACTCCAAAAATAACTTCAAAAAACACACAACCCCAAAAATAACTCCAAAAACCGTCACCACCTCTCTCCTCCTCCTTCTCCACCACCACCACCATCATTGCCACCCAGTGGCGGAGCCATGTGCAAGCAAGTGGGGTCAATTGACCCCACTTAATTTTGGAAAATTAGTTTTTAGACTTAGGTAATTTAAAATTGCATCATATTTGACTCCACTAAATTTTACTAAATTCTCTTTTTTATATACATAGACCCCAAACAATCGAAATTTCATAATTCTTACCATCACAATAATTTTGAATTTATTTCAAGTTATTTATGGAAGTTAGTTCAAGAATAAATTCATTCAAAGTTTTCAAAAACAAGAGATGAACTTTTTTGAGTAGAGCGAGAAAATCAATTCTTCAAATTTCAAAGTTTCCAAAAACAAGAATTTTTCAAGTGGACAATAAATTTTTTATTTATAATACGAAATTAATTTACTATGATTTTTATTTATAACAAAGTAAAGATAAATTTTTTAAAAGAAACTCATAGAAGATCAAGTTGATGATGATTCACAAGTTATTTTTAAAAAAAATCAAGAGGTTCATTTTTTTGTCATAGACCCCACACAATTGAAATTTCATAATTCTTACCATCACAATAATTTTGAATTTATTTCAAGTTATTTATGAAAGTTAGTTCAAGAATAAATTCATCCAAAATTTCCAAAAACAAGATATGAACTTTCTTGAGTAAAGTGATAAAACCAATTCTTCAAATTTCAAAGTTTCCAAAAACAAGAAATTTTCATGTGGACGATAAATTTTTTATTTATAATACGAAATTAAGCTACTATGATTTTTATTTATCACACAGTTAAGATAAATTTTTTAAAAGAAACTCGTAGAAGATCAAGTTGATGATAATTCACAAGTTATTTTCCAAAAAATCAAGAGGTTCATTTAGTTACATTGAAAAAGATGTATTTAAGAAGATTGACAATGAATTGCTTTTACAATGTTTTAAAACAATGAGTACTCGTATGGCTTAATTTTAACTTGTATGTAACATTTGTAGTTTTTTTTAAAAAAGTGTTATTGTACTAAAATTTGACCCCACTTAATATGGGGTTTTAACTCCGCCCCTGTCACCAAGCCTCCTTCCTCTCCCTCTTCTTTCCCCTTCCACTCCCTCTCCCTTTTCCTCCTTCTTCTTCCTCCTCCCCCTTCCTCCCTCTCCCTCTTCCTCTGCGACCAGAGCAGGGAGAGGGAGCGGAAGGGAGGAGGAAGGAGGAAGGAGGAAGGAGAGAAAGTAGGAAGGAGGGGGAGGAGAGAGGATGAAGGGGGAAAGAGATGATAATGGTGATCGGTGGTGGTGAGTGGTGGTTAATTTTTTTAAAAAATATTTCAAAAAAAAACTTAACGCTAAAAGTACCCCAAAATACACCCCCAAAACACCCTAAAAAATGCCCCTAAAAATACCTAACTATCTATAGTAAAAGTTTTTCGCATATATCGTTATAGGAAATTTTTTTAAAAACAACCCCAAAAGCACCTAATCTACACGAAACCTATAGTTTATAGCATTTTGAACTCAAAAAAGGATAAAATAAGTAAACTTTTTGATAAATTCACCAGACTACTGTACTTAAAACACTTGTACCATATGCAACAATAGCATGCCATAATATTCAAATTACAGGGTCCATTGGAAGGTGTGTTTTTTGGGAGTTTATATAAAATTTTACTATAATTTATTGTGGAATTTGAAGAAAAATTTTTGTGTATTGAAGAAAAAATTTCTTATTTTCTTTTACTTTCCTTTTCTTTTTTTTTCATTTCTTTCCTATCTTATTTTTCATCCCATAGCACCCTTACTTTTCCTCCTTCCTCTCTCCCTAACACCAACTACCACCACCACCAGCTGTTGCTGCCACCACCTTAGTCTCTTTTCTTCTTCTCTCTCTCTCACTCTCGCTCTCTCCCCATCCCTCCTTCTTCTCCTCTATCTTTCCCATTCTCTTCCCTCCTTTCCTCCCTTCTCCTCATTTCGTCCCCTCTCTCCTCATTCTCCTCTTCTCTTCTTCACCCTACTACTACCTTCCTCCTCTCTCTCACCCCTCTCCCTCTCCCTCTCCCTCTTTCCCTTCTCGATGAGCTCTAATCGTACGAACACAGCTCATTGGGGAGGGGATGCGATGTGGGAAGAGTGATGGGAGTGAGAAAAAGGGGAAAGTCGGGATGGTAGGGAAAGAGGGAAAAGTAGGAGGAAGGAGATAAGATGAGAGGAGGAGGAGGGAAGGAGGGACAAAGGAGAAAGGGAAAGAGGGAGAAGGACAGGGACGGAGAGAGAAAAAAGAGGGAGGGTATCGCTGGCTCTAGCTTGCTACTGGCTGGCAGTGGTGGGTTGAGGTGGGGAAGAAGTAATAAGAAGAAAGGAAATAAAGAAAATTTTTTTTTTTTTGGTATTAGGATGTATATATATTTTTTAAACTTCTGTATGTTTTTAGAGGTTCTTATATACAAAGTTGTAGAAAAACTTATGTATTAAAAATAGAGAAAAAAAAAACAAGGCTCCCAAGCAAAGCCACACAATTTTATACCCTTCAACATAGTTGAAATCATAGAAGTTGTGCAAACCAAAGTTCTTTTTATATAATATAAGCATATATATTAGTAGAAAAGCCTGCGAAATTGGAAGTAGCTCCTCTCCATTGAGAAATCTCTCCATTTCCTAATACATTCCTAGATGTGTGACACATGTTATGAGGAATGATCAGGATCTTTTTGAGTTAACTACATCTAATAATCGTGGTTAGTTTGATGTTAAATAAGTGAAAATTAGCACCACTAGAATTAAAAGCAAATTAAGTGCAGTACTTCTATTTTCTTGATATACTGCTTTTCTTGCCATCTAAAAACATGAAAAATCCAAACTTTCAACATGCTGCCAAAATTAAAAATTAGAAAACTTCAACCAAATTATTCAAGTATACAAATCAAAATTACAAGAAGAGTATTCAACTACAGAAATCAGAATAAGAAGAAAGAGGGGAAGGAGATTTTTGACCTATTTTGCAAAATAATAGGTTTATAATGCTATATTTCTAGTTTTTCCTGCGTATAACATGTGTAATTAAATTAGATAAAGAACATATTGAATTGCATGCACTTGTAGTTGATAAATTAAAGTAAGGGATAGAAAATTAGAGGTTATTTTCAACTCAAATTTAGGTTGCTCAGAAGCTATTTGATAAATTGCCAAGGTGAAAAATTGTTATCCAAATTATGTTATGAATATGAGGGTTTTACTTGTACACTTGTCTATAATGGCTTTTGGAGGCATATTGAAAGTTTGAATTTTCATATTTTTCAATGGCAAGGAGAGCAAGAGATAATTCTGATTTTGACACTTGATAATTCTAACAATATTAATTTTCACTTATTTAACATCAAATTAACTAAGGCTACTAGATGTAAATAACTCAAAATGGCTATGGCCTTTCCTTATAAGTGTAACATATGTCGTACCTCTAGAGTGCATTAGGGAAAATAGCCTGATAAGTGTAACACGTCATGTTAAGGTGGCGTCGTCCCACATTGCCTTTTGTATAAGAGAACCTTCTCCTTAGTTGCCTATAAATATAGTGGGCCTGTGATGGGATTAAGGACACCAAACCAAGAGAGCATTAGTGGGCTATTTGGGCTTTTGAGTTATTAAGTCTTTTGCTTAGTAAAATATTTTGAGTTTTCTTGTGTTTTAAGTATTAGGTATTTTGGGATTAGGAACACTTTCCTAAAACATTTTTGTACTCTCTTTTTCATAGTAAAATATTACTCCTCCTTCGCCCATGAACGTAGGTTAATTTGACTGAATCACATAAATTTATGTGTTCCTATTTTATTTATTTTTCTTTGTTAATTGTCTTTTGGGAGTTGCCAAAATCCTTTCGTCAATTTCTTGAGACTAGACCTAACAAACTGGTATCAGAGTTTCTTCGAAGGCTTTGGATTTTGTGGCAACAATGACAATTACAAAGATTGTTGTCGAGAAATTTGACAGGAATGTCAACTTCGGGATGTGGCAGCTCAAGATGAAGGTCATTTTGGTTCAAGATAGAGTTGATTTAGCGATACACGGAATTGAGAAAAAATCAGAGAGTGTGACAGATACAAATTTTGCTGAGATGGATAAGAAGGCAAGATCCAATATTATCTTAAATCTCTCTGATGAGATTTTTTGGGAGGTAACCACTGAGACTTCGGCAAAGGCCATGTGGGACAAACTTAAGATCTTGTACATGAAGAAAACAGTTGAGAATCAGCTTTATTTAAAGTAAAGTTTGTATATACTTTGCATGACTAAAGGTACATCTATACTCTCACATCTTGATAAATTTGATTCTATTATTATGGATTTGAAGAATATAAATTCGAAAGTTGATGATGAGGATTAGGCCCTGTTATTTTTGTATTCCCTTCCCTAATCTTTTAAACATTTTCGCGATACTATAATTTATGAAAAGAAAACAATTTCATATCGAAAAATTAAATCTACATTAAAATCTAAGGAGCAGATAGACAGGGATATTATTGAAAAATTTAGTGGAGATCAGGCAGAAGGTCTGGTTGTTAGGAGCAAAACTGAGAGAAGAGAATTTGATAATAGTAGATCTAAATCCAGACATAGAAATGTGAAATGCAATTATTGTCATAAAATGGGGCACATTAAGACAAATTGTTTCAAATTGAAAAATAGATTGAAATAAAAGGGGAAAGCTGGTGAGAAAAATATTGAAACTACCAAAACTGGTGTTGCAGCTGATGAGAATGAAGGAAATATTTTTTTGTGACTGATGACAGGACAAGGTCTAAAAATGAATAGATTTTAGATTCGGGGTGCTCTTATCACATATGTCCCAATAGGGATTTATTTTTCACTTATGAATCTTATAATGATGAAATTGTTTTGATGGGAAATAATACTGCTTGTAATGTTGTTGGTAAGGGTACAATCCGAATTAAAATGCATGATAGTATTGTGAGGACGCTCACTAATGTTAAACATGTTCTTGATTTGAAAAAGAATCTCATCTCTTTAGACACCCTAGAGGCTCTTGGGTGTAAATATACAGTTGAAAATGGCGTTATGAAGGGTTTTAAAGGTGCTCTCGTTGTAATGAAAACTTGCAGGGTTAGTAGTTTATATGTTTTGTAAGGATCTACTATCACAGGCTCGGTTGTAGTTTCGTCATCATCATCTTTATCAAAACTTTTCATTACTTGAAAGTGAGGTAAACATTATTCTTATATTTAAAAAAATAAACCTAAACTTTTCTTGAATAATCATTAATGAAAGTCAACAAATATCTAACACCACCCTTAGATGGAACACGAGATGGACTCCAAAGATCTGAATAAAGAGTACCTTTCGTCTTATGGATTGTTGGAGAACTAAAGCTAACTCTTTTTTACTTCCCAAAGATACAATATTCACAGAATTCCAGTGACCCAGTACTCTGACCGCAAAGAAGTTCCCTTTTGATTAGTATGCCCAAACCTTTTTTGCTCATATGTCCCAAACGCATATATCACAATTTGGTGATGTCAGAATCAGACAAAGATGATGATGACGAAACTGCAACCGAGCCTGTGATAGTAGATCCTTATCCTAGAAGCTTTTGGGTGCAAATATACAGCTGAAAATGGCGTTATGAAGGTTTCTAAAGGTGCTCTCGTTGTAATGAAAGCTTGCAGGGTTAGTAGTTTATATGTTTTGTAAGGATCTACTATCACAGGCTCAGTTGCAGTTTCGTCACCATCATCTTTATCTGATTCTAACATCACTAAATTATGGCATATGCATTTGGGACACATGAGCAAGAAAGGTTTGGGCATACTAATCAAAAGGGGACTTCTTTGCGGTCAGAGTACTAGGTCACCGGAATTCTGTGAATATTATATCTTTGTGAAGCAAAAAAGAGTTAGCTTTAGTTCTCCAACAATCCATAAGACGAAAGGTACTCTTGATTATATTTATTCAGATCTTTGGAGTCCATCTCGTGTTCCATCTAAGGGTGGTGTTAGATATATGTTGACTTTCATTGATAATTATTCAAGAAAAGTTTGGGTTTATTTTTTTAAACATAAGAATGATATTTACCTCACTTTCAAGTAATGAAAAGTTTTGATTGAGAAACAGACAGGTAAACAGATCAAGCGATTTAGAACAGATAATGGCATGAAATTTTGTGAAAGAGAATTTGATGAATTTTGCAAGAATGAAGGAATTGCTCAGCATCACACTGTTAGGATGACGCCTCAACAAAATGGTGTGGCCGAACGTATGAACAAAACACTTTTGGAGAGAGCGGAGTGCATGATCTCTAACGCAGGGCTGGCAAAGGATTTTTGGGCTAAGGCAATTTCTATGGCATGCTATATTGTCAACCGTGCTTCTTCTGCTGCTTTTAATTTCAAAACTTCTGAGGAAATTTGGTCAGGTACTCCTATTGATTATTCTGATTTTAAAATTTTTGGATATCCAACATACATGTATGTAAATGATGAAAAATTAGAGTCTCGAGTTAAAAAATGTATTTTTCTTGGGTATACTTTTGGGGTAAAAGAATACAGATTATGGTGTCTTGATCCCAAATATCCAAAATTTATAATCAGTAGAGTTGTTACTTTTGATGAATTCTCTATGTTATCTTTCAAGAAAGAGTCGTTTAGTTCTTGTCAAGCAGATGATAGTATGCAGAAGCAAGTGGAGTTTGAGATTAGTAGTTCTGGTCCTTCTATTCAACAAGTGCCAGTAGATGCATCTGATTCTACTGATAAAAATAATTCAGAAGAGAAAAAATATTTCATTGTCAGAGATAGATCAAAGAGGGATATTCGACCACCACAAAGATATGTAAATTTGGTTGCATATACTTTGTCTGTTATAAAAGAAACTGATGTAGTTGATGAGCCTACTGCCTATTCAGATGCGATTTCTTGTGATGATTCTGCTAAATGGTTGGTTGCGATGAATAAAGAAATTGAGTCTCTCCATCGAAATTGAACTTGGATTCTTATGAAGCTGCCTCTAGATAAGAAAATTGTTGGATGCAAATCGATTTTCAAGAAGAAAAAAGTATTCCAGGGGTCGAAAATGCAAGATACAAAGCACGTTTGGTTGCAAAGAACTATAGTCAGGTACAAGGTGTTGATTTTAATGAAATATTTTCACATGTTGTTAAGTATAGCTCTATTCATTTTTTGCTTATTTTAGTTGCCATGTATGATTTAGAGTTGAAACAGTTTGATGTTAAGACAACTTTCTTGCATGATGAACTTGAAGAAAAAATTTATATAAAACAACCTCAGGGATTTGAAATTGAAGGAAATGAAGACCATGTTTGTTTGCTAAAGAAATCCTTATATGGATTGAAACAGTTTTCAAGACAATGGTATAAGAGATTTGACACTTTGATGTTGACCCATGATTATTCAAAGAGCATATATGATAGTTGTGTTTACTTCCGACAGTTAGATGATGGTTCTTTCATTTATTTGCTGCTTATGTTGATGACATGCTTATTGCTGTCAAGAAATTGTCAGAAATTCACACTTTGAAATTGCAGTTAAGTAGTGAAATTTGAAATGAAACATTTGGGAGCAGTTAAGAAAATTCTTGGTATAGAGATCAAAAGAGACCGAGGAGTTGGAACGTTATTCTTGACTCAAGAAAATTATCTTGAGAAGGTCTTGGAGAAGTTTGATCTGAAAGATTCTAAATCTGTGACTACTCCTCTTGCTAGTCATTTTTTACTATCTGCTGCTCAGTCGCCATAGTCAGTTGAAGAGGAAGAGTATATGGCACGAGTTCCTTATTTCAGTTCAGTCAGCAGCATTATGTATGCAATGGTTTGTACTCGTCCAGATATTGCACAAACAGTCAGTGTGGTTAGTAGATACATGTCTTGTCCTGAGAAAGCACATTGACAGGCTGTGAAGTAGATTTTCAGATACTTACGAGGGATTTCAAACTGCTGTTTGGAGTTTGGGAGAAATCATGATATTTTGGTTGGCTTTGTAGACTCTGACTATGTCGGGGATTTTGACAGGAAAAGATCACTTTCAAGTTACGTATTCGCCATTGACGGTTGTGCAGTCAGTTGGAAAGCTATTTTACAACCTATTGTAGCTTTATCTACTACGGAGACAGAATATATGGCTATGACTGAGGCAATAAAAAAAATCTTGTGGTTAAAGAGTTTGTTTGGCGAATTTAGTCTGCATCAAGGTGTTACTACTATTTACTGTGATAGTCAAAATGTCATTCATTTGACTAAAAATCAGATGTATCATGAGAGGACGAAACACATTGATGTGAAATTTCATTTTATTTGAGATACTATTATTGAGGAAAAAGTCCTTATTCAGAAAATCAGTACCAAGGAGAATCCTGCTGACATGTTCACAAAGCCTCTTCCAGTTTACAAGGTCAAGCAATGCTTGAATTTGGTTGGTATTCGTTGCTAGTGATTTAAGCCCATTGGCGCTTATGTGAAGAAGGTGGAGCAGTTTTTACTATTGTCGATGTTGGAGACATCCAAGGTGGAGATTTGTTAAGGTGGCGTTGTCCCACATCACCTTTTGTATAAGGGAACATTTCCCTTAATTGCCTATAAATATAGTGAGCCTGTTATGGGATTAAGGACACCAAACCAAGAGAGTATTAGTGGGCTATTTGGGCTTTTGGGTCAATAAATCTTTTGTTTAGTAAAATATTTTGAACTCTCTTGTATTTTAAATATTAGGTGTTTTGAGTCTAGAAGTACTTTTCTAAGGCATTTTTGTATTCTCTTCTTCATAGTGAAATATTGCTCCTCATCTGCCCGTGAATGTAAGTCAATTTGACCGAACCACGTAAATTCTTGTGTTCCTATTTTATTTATTTTTCTTTGTTATTTGTCTTTTGGGAGTTACCAAAATTCTTTCGTCAATTTCTTGGGGCCAGACCTAACACATCATACCTCTAGGAGTGTATTGGAAAAATGGAGAGATTTGATATGAACATCGCCAACTTGATGAAACTTGTAATCAACAAGCCCGGATTGTAATGGTAATATTCAAGTCTGATAGCAAAAAATCTATGATCCAATCTAACCCCCGAAGTGCAAACTTCTTGATATTATCTCAACCCACAAGCTAATGAGGTATCAAACCAAGGTTTTGGTAGAAAGTGCTACAAACAAGTGCAATTCTTGTTAGATAAGCCAAAACAAACACTTAGAACTCTTCTAAAAATATTCAAAGGTAGCTACGAAGAGTCAAGAGAGAAACTCTTACACAATTTTCCGGACTAAAACGTTCTAACTTTATCAATGAAATAACGTTGCCTTTTTATAGGCTACAAAGACACAAATCCAAATCAAAATAGGAAAACCCTAGAATCCTAAACTACTTTGAACTACCTAAACGACTAATCCTAAATCAACTAGGAAAAACTAATTTCAGCCTTATTGAACTTAAGATGGCCGTACATATTATTGTTAAAACACCAATAAAATAACCAACTAAAATACTTAATAAAATAATCAACTAAAGAGGTGCATCATTCACTTCACTTGAACTTGAACCATTGGATCGCATGCTCTCATCAAGATCTCTCGATGAAGGGGAGCCGCTCCTTGCGAAATGTGTGGGAGTGGGTCCCTATGTTATAATTTGTTGTTAAATTAAGTATTATGAAATTAAGAAAGTGACAAGTACTATAGATATTAAAAAAATGTACTACGGATGTCATTAAGAAAATTGGGAAGTACAATGATTTTACAGTTCGCAAATAGAATCAAATACATTAATTTATAATATAAGTGTGAATGAGCTTAGGTTTGTTTTTGCTTTTTTGCAACTATCTAATTTACCCTTAATTAAAGTTGTATACTAACTACATATTTTAACCATGTATCTTCTTTAGTTATTTATCTTCATGGATGATTACATAAGAGCAAATGGTGCCAAATGCCACTAAACTATATACTTGTACTATTTTTTATCAACAAACTAATTTATTAGTTGAAAATGTAATTAAACTAACCAAATTGTCTATTTTGGGTCATTTTGTCTAATTCAACCGTCAAGTGAAATGGAATGGCCACCACGTGACTTGCACATGTAGCATTTGAGCGGCAAAATCATCTAAAAGTTTTAGGATCACTAAAGAAGGCAGAATGATTGTCCCCTTCAATTCAGAATCTTAATTTCTTCTAACTTTCAATCGAATAAATAAAATTTAGGGTTTCTCCATTGACGTCCAAGACCAACTAAGTAGAAAACCTGAAGATTCAAGTGAAAGATTGAAGACCGGCTTCAGTAGTCAATCAAGTTGTTGATTGATTAATATGATGAAATGGATAAAATAACCGAGAGGAGATACCTCAATCCATATGCAGTATATGATAAGAAATCGTATAAACCCACTCCTTTAGATTTGGTTAATGTTGCTCGAATTGTGTTGTATTATTAGTAAAAAGTGAAAAGGGTTGAAGTCTTTGGCTAGTATGTTTGTTCGGTCTAATGGTTTTCTGATTTGCACTAGTTTAGGTAGAAAGTGACATGATAGCACTGGTTTAGAGTAAAACGAGACATGAAAACATTGGATTTCCTTTGTTGTCATCATAATGGATTGCAAAGGGTGCTCTTTTACATATTATTATAGAAAGAAAACTTGTATGAACAATAAAAAAAATTGATTAACATGGATTGTTTTTGTCTTTTTGTTGGTGTAGGACTTGGAAGAC
The DNA here is from genome assembly GCA_023065735.1 of Coffea humblotiana. Lineage (NCBI taxonomy): Eukaryota > Viridiplantae > Streptophyta > Magnoliopsida > Gentianales > Rubiaceae > Coffea > Coffea humblotiana. The sequence continues at coordinate 21,107,028 of CM041210.1, forward strand.
CTGTATTTTCAATTAAACTTCACCATAGGGGTAAAATTTAGAGAGACAAGCACAAGAGGTATGATGGTGAAGAGATAGACTACTTTAATGTATGCCATGCTTGTTTTATGTCATTGCATGTGATAAACAAAATAGTTAGAAAGTGTGTTCACCAAGGGGACTATGTTGTATTATTACATTGACCCTAGAAGTGATTTGAGCCATGGACTGAAAGAACTTCAAATGAATGAAAATATTAGGGAATTCTGTAGTTGGATGTATGAGTACAAGTTGATGAAAATCTTCTATGATCATTTGACACTAGAAGAAATCTATGACCTTCAAAAGAAAAAGTATGTAGAGGAACCCTTTAGGAAGTCTACAGTTGTGATGGAGGAGATTGAAGATGTTGCTAAAGTAATTTCCAAAAAAGTAGTAAGACCTCGTGCTAGAATCAAAGCTATTATTGCTGCTCTAGAATGGAAGCATGGCAATCCTATTAGATAATTAGATTCTTTCGAACCATACATGGAGGCCCAAGGTGCAATTGAGCCCCAAAAATGACATGCTACTGAGTCCCAAAAAGGACTTGCTACTGGAACAAGTTAGAATGAAGAAGCTAGCCTTAACAGAGTCTATTCAACATGATGACCAATGGGAACAAGTCAGAATGAAGGAACTAGCCATAACCATGAGGTACCAAGAAATTGAATGAGGCAAGGGAGGATCAGTCAAATGCCCAAAAATAGGATTGAGGATAATTCAGGGTTTGATCATAGAAGGGATTTTAATTCGTACAATGAGTACTATTGAGATGAGCACATGTATGAACACGAGTCTGAGGCACACATGGAGACCCAAGGTGCTGTTGAGGCCTAAAAAGGACATGTTAGTGAGTACAAACTAGAACAACTACCTCCAACAGAACTTTTTCAACATGATGATCCAATTAGAACAATTCAGAATAAAGAATATGGCCTTGAACATGTGGTACCAAGAACTGAAAACAAGCAAGGGATGAACAATCATATACCAAGAAGTAGCAGAAGAAAAGGGAATAGACAATCACAAGCTTCCCAGCCCACTAGTGCAGAAAATGAAGGTGAAATAGTTGGAATTAAGCACAATCCATTGTTAGATGACACATTGGATGTGGAGCTCCATGAAAATCCTAATACAGAAGACAATAAGGATGCTCCAATGAGATATTCCAGCTTCAGTGCTACTAGGGATGAGAGGAATCCATATTTTTTTGTTGGGTGAAAATTTGGAACGTAAAAGAGGTTCAGAAGTGCTCTCAGAAATTATGGAATCAAAACTGATAGACCAGTATATATGTACACAAGTGACAAGACAAGAATGAGAGTTAAGGGTACACATCCTAATTGCCAACGGTTTATGTATGCTTCCAAAGTTTCACCTTTGAGCACAGATGATTTTGTTCTAAAGACAATGCATGATATTCACACTAATTATTGCCAGGCTTGAAGAAACAAAAACATGACATCAAATTAAGTTGCTGAAAGATGTGAAGAGATAATACCGATCAAATATGAGAATACCAATTGGACGGTTGTTGCAAAATATTGATGAGCAATACAATTATGAAATCACAAGACATAAATGGTACAAAGCACTAAGTGAAACTAGAGTTATCAATGGATCAACAGTTGAACAATATACTCTTGTTTGGAGATATGCAGCAAAATTATAGAAAACTTACTCTAACACTATGATTAATGTTAAGTACTCCCCAAGAATTGCTCCCCAGAGCAACTCCAAGTTTATGAGATTCTACTGTTGCTTGGAAGCACTAAAAAAGGATTTAGAGATACACGTAGGTTACTTATTGCATTGGATGGGTGTCACACAAAAGGACCATATCTTGGATAGTTGCTGACTGTTATTAGGGCGGTCTCAATAATGGTTAGTGGCTATTAGCTTGGACTATTGTTGAAAAGGAGGTAAGGGGGCAATGGCATTGACTTTTGACTTTGTTGATTCAAGATTTAGAAATACCTCAAGGTAGTGGTGAATAAACTTTCATTTTAGATCAGTAAAAAGTGAGTACACTTATAAATGTAATGAGTACACTTTTATTCACCCCAAGTGAAAAACAATATACTAATATATGTTAGTTTATGTAAGACCCAAATGCAATCTAAGAGGGGTGAATTAGGTTGATTTGATCCTAATCAAGTTTAAAGTAAGTTTGTTCAAATTTAAATTTACAAAGTTGTCTAGATGATCTATCAATTTAATGAGCACAAAAACAAGTGGAGCAAGAGAATAAAGCAAGGAAAGCACTCGATTAATTTGATAGAAATAGAATAAGAGAGGGAGACAAAATTGCAAATCAAAAGGACTTCTAAATTCCTCTCTACTTGAAGTCCACTTCCTCTAGCAAGCTTCTAAAATTTGGTGAAACAAGACCAAAGTTGTACAAGAAAGGTGCACCTTTTACTCTAATCACTTTTTGATTGAGCCAAAAGATTTTACAACTAATCTAATTAACCCTAACAAAGCTACACTTTTGAATTGTTCACTCACAATGAAAAGCTATATTTACTATCTATTATACAAGAAGTACAATGAAAGTGAGGAAAGTGTTTTCTTACTCAAAATCACTCTTGAAAGATTATATTCAATGTGTAATTCATATTTTAACAACTTTAGACTTGATGGTTTTATAGTTGTCCAAAAAGCGCTTCTCTTTCTTCTTCAACGGTCATGTATTAAATACAGGAAAAACTAGTTGTCTAATACCCTTCTGTGCATCCGATATGTGTGTTTGGTAATGTGTTCTCAATTCTTATCGGACGGTTGATGTAGTGTGTGTGTCTGATACGTTCTGTGTTTGATAGAGGTCAAAGAGTAAAAATGTTTTCCTCAAACCTATTGGATGGCCGACCCAAGTAATTTGCATCCAACATATTTGTCCAATAGTTTTCCTTGACTATTAAAAGTCCAACAGTTTTGTGGAGTGTCCAATGGCTTCCGTCTGAAACTTTCTCAGTGATTATCGGATGTCCGATAGACTCAGCATTGTTTTACTTCTTTGGATATGAATTTTTGCTTCTTTCCTTAGCACTTGATAACCCATCTTAGACACTTTCTTAGATAAAATCATCAGTCTAAATCATCGATTTGTTTGGTTATCATCAAAATCAAGGATAAATTCAACATTCTTCCCATTTTTTATGATGACAAAACAAGAGATAATTTTGCAAATGAGAACTTTTGAAGTTTGCTCCCTCTCAACATAAGCATCAATTTTAATTATCAAAAAATAAGCATTACTCCCCCTTAACAAAGTATTCATTTAATTAAATACTTGAATACTTTTACTGTCTCCTCCTTTTTGTTATCAATTAAAAAGTTTGATTTTGCAAAAAGTATATCCAAAACATATCCATCAACCAAAGCCATACACCATATGCCAAAACAATACACATAACCAGAAACCTAGAGAAAAATCATGAAAGGGAGGATCATAATAAAATTATTAACAGTATCAAAATAGTACTATCAAGAGGGAATATCCAAAAAGCATCAAAGTACAAAATTAGTCTTTAATATTATCAAAACAATAGTGTATGTTAAAAATGGATCCTAAGGATGACTATGCATGGAGAAGTGGAGGCTAAGGATGACTAATGTATACTAAAAGTCCTAGAATTGTATGCTAGAGGAGTCGAGCCTTCTTCTTGCAAGGCGAAACTCAGAGGCATCAAGTTCTTTTTTAGTGGCCCCATCATCTTTTTCAAGAATGGCTGAAGTGTGAGCAATTGTAGCTTGTGCTGACTCTTGCGAAACTTGTGCACTATGAGGGGTAGTTTGAACACTATAAGTGGTAGATTGTGCTGACCCTGGAGCATCTAGTTTACGTTGTGGAGTCTCTTGCATAGCTTGAGCACTAGGAGTGGTAGCTTAAGTGTCCAAAGATTCCTCTCTTTGTTATTTTTCTTGAAGAGGAGTGTCTTCTTGAGGAGAAGGATGAGGGAAAAGTAGATTCCTCATGTCCATAAAACGGCTTTGCTGTTCTAGAGTCATGACCAGATTGAGTCCATGTTCAAGAAGAGCAACATGTAATTCCCATAGAAGATTCATCACTGAGTCCTAGTATGGAGTAGTTGGATGAGCAGAGGGAGTGTGAGAGTGGATAGTAAAGAGAGATTTGACTCTAGAACATTTAGAAGGACGGGATGAAGTGGTTAGAGTGTCATAAAGATACTTGGAACTAGACTCCAATCCAACCTCTTTATAGACCCATGAATCATGAACAAACTTGATATTTTTCTTTCAAAATAGGTTTTGGTGAAAAAGCAAGTAGAATTTTTCTTTGAAGACACACTAGTGAAAGGAACATTAAAGTGCTTAAAAAGGGAAGAGTGAGAAACTTAGCATAGGACAGTTTTCTATAAGTGTTAGTACTAAGTTTTAAGGAGGAAACGACACATGACGAAACAAAGATCGATGCGAATTTTCTCCATGACACAGTAGAACAGGTAAAGTTCCATTTTTGCACATCAGTTCTATGGTAATCAATGGGAACTAAGAGAAAGTGAACAAACTGGCTCCTACATCATTGTTCAATTTTGGTGTTCAACACAAGGTTTACTATGTCAGGATCAAAACAAATATCAACACTATTTACTCAAGAAACAATCTCATTGTGGGAACTACCATTCCTAAAATTAGCAAAAAATTGATGTACCATTTCAAAGTAGTAAACATTAGGAAAGGTGAGCAAATGAGCCCATTTTTGAAATTTGAAATACTCAAGGATAGGTTGAAGATTAAATTTACGAAAGTTAAACGAATTTATGAACCTTTGGGTGATGAAACCTTTTTGGGATACCAGGGCATATTTTTCTTGAGCCTCAGTGCCAATGAATTGAGGAAGTGGATGAGGTTGTTGTTGTTGTTGCTGCTATCCTATTGTGTCTCCTGTGTGTTTTCGACACTTTGAACTTCCCTTTGTTGATTTTGAGTGGACCTATGACGGGTTGAAATATCAGTAGTACCAATTTGTTGAGCAGATGAGGATCCTCCTCGCACGCAAACCATGATGAAATGTGGGATGATGAAGATAAATGCAGAGCCTATGGATGATGATAGAAACTCCTAAGTGAACAAGTGAGTGCAGATTTGATTCCAAAAGTGTTTGTGAGAATTTGAAAATTTTGAGGGTGCATACAGATTTTGCTAAATAATAGTTAATTTGGAGGATTTTGATGAGAATGGGGATGTTAGGGATCAACAATTTTTGATGGTCAATTCAATTTTGAGAAAAAAAATAACTGTATGGAACGAATTTGGGGTGAGTGAGGTTAGGGCTCTGAGACTTTCGCATGAAACTTTGAAAAAGAATGAAGAGAAAATGAGCGTCCAAACCCCTTAAAAATGTAAATTTTTGGTATATTGAATGTCCGAAAGACAACGTATTGTCTGAACCATCCATTCAATCCATAGAATGCTGGAAAAATGGTCGAGAACTTTGTCAGACGTTTGTTCTTCAGTATCGGATGTCCGATAATGATTGACATCAAAAGTTTTCAAAACATTTGCTCCAAAACTCCAATTTTGTTCTCAAATATAAATTGATCCAAAGGCAAAGTTTTATAAAAATATCAGCTATTTGATCTTTTGAGCAAACATAATTTAGCAAATTTTACCTCTTTGAGCCAAATCCGGAATGAAATGATACTTAACATTTATATGCTTGGTTCTAGAATGTTGAATGGGATCTTGAGTCAAGTTAATGGTGCTAGTATTATCACAAAACATAGGCACATAATGAAATTTCAAACAAAAGTCAAATAAGGTATGTTTCATCTATAAAAGTTGAGCACAACAAGCAATGGAGGCTATATATTCGGTTTCCGTCATAATGCACCCGTTTAGTTCAGTGGTAGTTCAGTCCTTTCCGGATTACCCCTGGATCTCCTTAGGTCCACCCCCTCCCTCTAGTGTAGGATAGATTAGATTATACAACAGTTATCATTTCTGAAAAAAAAAAACTCTTGGGACTTGTTTTAAACCATATAGTGCCTTTGTAAATTTGAAAACATGATTTAAAATTTTTCACATTCAAAACCGGGAGGTTGTTCAATATACACTTCTTCATTAATAAAACTATTCAAAAAGACACTTTTAACATTCATTTGAAACAATTTGAAACCTTTATAACAAATATAAGCAATAACATTCTAATGGATTCTAATCTAGCTACGGGAGCAAATGTCTCATCAAAATCAATTCATTCTTCTTCGATATAACTTTTAACTACCAATTTAACCTTATTCCTAACAATTTCACCCTTGTCATTTAATTTGTTTCTAAATACCTCTTTAGTTCCAATTACCGGTTGATGTAAAGGTCTTTTAACTAGAATCCAAACATTGTTCCTTTCAAATTGGTTTAATTCCTCTTGTATCGCTATGATCTACCTGTCATCTTTGAAAATCTCATTCACATTCTTAGGTTCAAATTGTAAAAGTAGAGCAATTTAGAAGAAAAACGAGTTTTTATACTTTCGGATGGATCACCTATGATTAATTACTTTGGGTGATGTTGTGCAAAATTTCAAGTCTTGGGGAGATCCTTTGGGGGTCTTCTTGTCTTCTTCTTCTTCCACATCTTGAGGATTGCTTTCCTTTGAGGCATTTCTTTTGTCTTGGATGTTCAATTTTTCAAACTTCTCTTGCAAGCATACATCATCATCTTCACAAGTACTCTTGATAGTAATATCATTAGATTCATCAAAGGTTACATGAATAGCTTTTTTAATAACAATAATTCTTCTATTATATACTCTATAAACTCTTTTATTACTAGAATAATTCAAGAAAATGCCTTTATACATTTTTTTATCAAATTTTTCAAGATGTTCCTTTATATTTAAGATAAAACACTTGCACCAAAAAATTTTGAAATAATCAATAATAGGTTTTTTTTAAAATAAACTTTCATAAGAGGTTTTGTTTAAAATATGTTTCAAAAGTACTCTATTCATAATATAACAAGTCGTATTAACTGTTTCAACCCAAAATTATTTTGACAAATCACATTCATTTATCATGGTTCTTGCGTCTTTTTGAAGAGTTTAATTTTTTCTTTCAACAACACCATTTTGTTGGGAGATCTCCATGATTGAAAACTCATGTGAGATATCATGCTGATCACAAAAATTTGAAAAACTATACTATTGTCACTTCTAATTTTCATAATAGTCAAATTCAATAGAATTTGAACTTTGACAAATAAAAAAAAAATTTTGAAAGTTTCATCTTTATGTGCAAGAAATAGTACCCAAGTGTATCTAGAGTAATCATCGATAATTATAAAAGTAAAAGTAAATCTTTTTTCGCCTAAATTTGTAATTTGAGTTGGTCCAAATAAATTCAAATGTAGTAGTTCCAAAGGTCTAGAAGTAGAAACGCAATTCTTTGGTTTCAAAGAGACTTTTGTTTGTTTTTCAAATTGGCAAGCATAACAAATTTTATCTTTTTCAAATTTGATTTTTGGCAAACCTCTAACAAGTTCTTTTATAGAATTTTATTTAATAAATTCATATTAAAATGACAAAGTCTCCTATGCTATAACTAAGGATCATCATTAGACACTTTAAGACACTTGATCTTGGAATCCTCAATCTTTTCAAGATAAACTATAGAAATATGATTGTATCTCTTTCTCTTGAACACAACACTGAAACTAGTATATAAAAAAAAATCAAACATTCATACTTTTTAAATAACACATAAAGATCTCTATCGCATAATTGACTAATACTTAATAAGTTGTAACCCAAGTTATTAACTAGACACATATTTTGAATGAAAATTTCACATTATTTACCAATGTCACTTACACCAATAGTTTTGCCTTTCTAATCATCCCCAAAGGTGGCCTTTTCACTACTTTTTGACTTTAACTTGATGAATTGTGAAGTATCTCCGGTCATATGTTTTGAACACCCATTATCTATGTACCATTTTGATTGTTTGGTGATGTTGTTCAGGCAGACCTACACATGAGATTGAGAGATAATATTTGGTACCCTTTTTATTATTGGGTCCATGAGAGTTCATATATGTTTTAACAATCCATAGAGATCTCATTTCTCATTTCATATTTTTTTTCACATAACAATTATTATTTATATGTCTAATATTTACATATAATATTTGAATCCTTCACAAAATTAAGTTTTGAAAACCTTATTCCTTTTTTTCTATAAATAGTAAACTTATTTGTACTAAGAATGGTTTTACCAATTTCCTTTTGTAAAACTCCTTATTGTTCCTTTTGAAGAAAATTGTTCAACTCATCCATTCTAAACATTGTTCTTCCTTAATCTTTTCATAAAATTTTGTTCTCTCATCTAATTTTTTTTTCAAATCACATTGACTACAAATAATGTTAACTTTAAGTTTCTTTAAATCATCGTTTTTCTTTTTCAACCTTTTATTTTCTTGAAGGAATTTTGAATTTTCATTTAGCAAAGTATTGATTTTGATTTTCAAATCTTTGTTTCTGGCATAAGACACTTTTAAGCTATCATGCAATCTAGCCACTAAAGATTCAAGATCATCATCGTCATTACTATCATTATTTTCAAAAGAAAAGTGACTAGTGGATACCTCATCAATGCCAAGGGCCATAAAAGTCATTTGAGCCGTTTCTTTTTCATTTTCCACTTCTTCATCGGAGTTGTACTCATTCCAAATGATTGAATCTTTTTTTCTTTCTTCCTTTTCATAGGACATTCATTCATGTAATGTCCTTTTGGCTACATTCATAACACTTTTCATTTTGTTTCTTGTTCACTTCTTGTTTAGCTTTTCTGTGTAGGGCATTGGCATTGAGTTAATTTCCATTGGTGCTTGGTCCATCTGTCATAAACCTTTTTTTTGTTGGAGAGGAGTTTTTTGAATCTTTTGGTGAGAAGTGTTAGGTCATTATTTTCAATGTTTCAATTGAGAATGCATCCTCATTTTCTTGAGAGGCCTTAAGGGCAATACTCCTTTTTATTCTTGCATCTTCCTTCTCTTGCACCTTAGACTTGAGTTTTAACTCATAGGAGATTAGTGAATTAATGAGACATTCAATAGATATGGTATTTAAATCTCTAGTTTATTCAATGTCGGTAACCTTACTTTCCCAATCCTTAGATAATGTATTCAAAATTTTCTATTTTTTTCATCCAATGTATATTCTTTGCCAAGAATTTCAAGATCATTAATAATGTTATTAAATTTTCAATACATTTAATCTATATTCTCATGTGGCTCTATCTTAAATGACTTGATAATAAGTAAGGATTTCTTTTACTTTCTAACATTATCACTACCTTCATGAATTTCCTTTAACTTGTCCCATATTTCTTTACCCATTTTACACCCCTTTACTCTAGTAGATTCATTTGCATCCAAGGCATTATACAAGACATTCATAACTTTTGCATTCAAAATAAGACTTGTTTTATTTTGAGCACTTAATTCATTTCTATTTTTAGGTCTCATCCTACCTGTTTCTCTATCTTCTATAGTGATTTCATAAGGACCTTCATTTAGTATATACCACAATCCTTTGTCAATAGATTGTAAACATATTTTTATTCTTTCCTTCCATATAACATAGTTAAACCCATTAAATATAGGTGGTCTAGTGATGGATTGGCCTTCTAAGAACAATGCATTGTTGGTTGTCATGATCTACTCCAAACCGATTGAATTTAATCTTTAGGAGACGAAATTTTAACACCAATTGTAAGACCCAAGTGCAACCTAAGAGGGGGAGTGAATTAGGTTGATTATGATCCTAATCAAGTTTAAAGTAAGTTTGCTCAAATTTAAATTTACCAAATTGTCTATATGATCTATCAATTTAATGAGCACAAAAATAAGTGGAGTAAGAGAATGAAGCAAGGAAAGCACTTGATTAATTTGATAGAAATAAAATGAGAGAGGGAGAGAAAATTGCAAACCAAGAGAACTTCCAAATTCCTTTCTACTTGAAGTCCACTTCCTCTAGCAAGCTTCTTCAATTTGGCGAAGCAAAATCAAAGTTGTACAAGGGAAGGTGCACCTTTTGCTCACCCCAGTCACTCCTTGGTTAAGCCAAAAGATTCTACAACTAATTTAGTTAACCCTCACAAAACTACACTTTTGAATTGTTCACTCATAATGAAAATCTATATTTCCTATCTATTATACAAGGAGTACAATGAAAGTTAGGAGAATATTTTTTGCTCAAAATCACTCTTGGAAGGTTATATTCAATGTGTAATTCATATCTTAACAACTCCAGACTTGATGGATTTTATAGTTGTCCAAAAGTGCTTCTCTTTCTTCTCCAATGGTCATGCATTAAATGCTGGAGAAACTAGCTGTTGGATGTATCGGACATCCGGTACCCTTCTGTGCGTTCGATGCATGCGTTCGATAGTGTTTTCTCAATTTTTATCTGACGGCCAATGTAGTGTGTGTGTCCGAAACGTTCTGCATCCGATAGAGGTCAGAGAGTAAAAGTTTTTCTCAAACCTATCCGAAGGCTGACCCAAGTTATTTGCGTCCGACATGTCTATCCAATAGTTTTTCCTTGACTATCGAATATCCGGCAGCTTTGTGGAGTGTCTGATGGTTTTCATCCTAAATGTTCTTAGTAATTATCAGACATTTGATACTTTGATATGAGCGTTCAATAGACCTTGCATTGTTTTGCTTCTTTTAATTTGAAATTTTGCTTCTTTTCTTAGCACTTGATACCCGTTTTGGACACTTTCTTAGACAAAATCAGTAGTCTAAATCATCGATTTGTTTGGTTATCATCAAAATTAAGGATAAGTTCAACAGTTTACTTTGTTGAAATTTCTAGGGCCTTGACAGTGCATTGCTTGAGCTTTTGCCCTATACTGCTTAGATATTTTGTGTATAGCACATGTACAGCACCCTGGTGAGTTGCTTAAGTAGAGATTTTGGAACATTGCATCAACAACAATAGTGGAGTTTCATTCTACAGCATTGGAAGAGCTAAGACAATTTGACCCACTTGCTTATGCATAGGTCAAGAACGCAGCACCAATGTAAGGCTCTTTTTCCTCGCCATGTAAAATCTGACATGCTAGTTAACAACTTGTTTGAGACATTTAATTCACATATATTGAATGCTAGAGACCTCCCAATCATTGGGATGTATGACGGGTTTAGAGAGTATCTAATGGAAAGAATAGAATCAAGGGCTGCTTGAATGAGAAAAAGTAGTGGTCCCATTGGACCATTAATAAAGGCTTTGATTGAAGAAAGAGAAAAACTTTCTTGGAGACCAATTTCAAATGATAAAGGAGAGTATCAAGTTAGTGGAGCAAGAGGGGAACAATATGCTATGTACTTAAGTAACAAAACATGTACTTGTAACTTGTGGCAAATCAATGGACTCTCTTACTGCCACGCAATCTTAGCCATCATTAAAATTGATAGGGATCCTAATGAATATGCACATGAGTGTTACAATAGATATATCTTTTTGAAAATGTATGAGAATGTACTGTATCCAATCAATGGCAAGTCTCTATAGCCGGAAAGTGACAATCCTATCTTGGATCCCTCCACATCATATGTGCAACCTAGATAGCCTAAAAAATCAAGAAAAAGGGATATCACTAAAGCAAGAAGTGATACCCATGGTGGAAGGGACAATGTGCAAACATTGAGGAAGCACTACAAAAAATATGAGTAGGCAGGTCACAATAATGCTAATTACAAACATGTACCAGAAAATCAAGATGGTGATGGTAGTCAACCTGCAGTGACTACTAAAGGTGTCGGAAAATTTGGTCAAGGTGCTTGAAAATCTAGTAAAGGAGCTAGGCTATCTACTAAAGAAGTCGAATCTCATGTTGATCATGGAGTTGATGGAGACCTTTAGCAACATTGAGCTGGTGCATATTATGAAACTTTTTTAAACTACACAGCATGAAACTAATGTGTATGTAGAAGGGCCATCAAATTTTAAAAAATAGAATCCTGTTATGCCCTGACAAGCTGTAGTGTTATAGACCAAGGCATTGTTACTACTGAACATGAAAAAACTACGAATGTTACTGTTACATCTATCACGACAAAGTAGAATATTAGAAAGACTAATGCACCTATTAGTCATCAGTTTTTTCTAACCTTTTCCTTTATTTTGCACTGACAACGAGCTAATGATTTTGTTATTTAAAGTGCATAGGTGAGAAGAGTTAGACCTGTAAGTGCTGAGCAACGTCCATGCCAAACTGTTGGACAGCCAAATTCTAGTGCCCAAAAAAAGACAATCCATCCCCAGAGAAAACTGATTGAGATGGATACTTGGATAAAGAACCTCCTTTCAAGCTTGGTAGATGGGCTGGAACTTCAAGGTGCAACAGAGGTAGAAAATCAGGTTAAGGGGTTCATGAAATTTACAAATATTTGCTTTTGTTTTGTTTCTTCTACTTAGGTAGCCTTTTGTTTGGTTGTATTGGATGAGATTAACAGTTTTTTTTGGATTATTGACATGTGAAAGTAGAAAACTTTTGTTTGGGATTTTGATTATGGAATTGATGATTTATTTGTGTGTGTATATATGTGTATATATGTGTATTATTGATTTTGCTATTTCCAGTTAACTATATTTTCTTTTGCCATTTATGCATATGCATTTGTGAACTAAAGAACAAAGAAACTGATCATGGCCGTCATTTAACTACTATAGCGTTCTGCACCAAAATTACATTTACATTCCAAGAAGGTGAACAATACCTAACAAAATGAGGTGCAAACAACAATATCACACCTAATAAAATGAACATAAAAAAATACTTAACTTTTCCAACCTACCAAAATGATGTCTTAAGATCCATCAGTTTGCAACTTGCTAAAATAATGTCCCTTTCTAGCCTCTCCTAACCACATTGACAGAGTGAAAATTGTTTAGCTTACAACAACTGCAAGAATGAGCATTTTTCCCACATCTTTTTCCCAAGTTTGTCTTTCAGTTTTCTAACTTGGTCCTCCATTTTTTAGCTTTGTTTTGCTAGCTTCGAACTTCCTCTAGCAATGCTTCAATTTTGGATTCCAGTCTATTTGCTTTTCTCAAAAGACCAGGTATGACTTGTTTGGAACGCATACATGTTTCATCATTGTACCGCTCCCAGTATCCATATGCATCAACCTAAAGAGAAAAAAAAAGGCTTTTGCATCTTGTAGTATACAACATTCAATTTCTCACATATTTAAACTTCAATCTGATTACCTTCTATTACATGTAATGAATTTTCGACATTTCCAAAAATGCACCTCATCACGAGCACATTCAAGGTATCTCTTTGCTGGGTTCCTTTTAGTCCATGAAGTCTTCAAAATGGTCTTTATGCCACAAAGATAGGTTGGAATTGGTTCCCTGCGTCTTGCTATCAAGAAGCTTCAGCTTACCCAGCAAAGCAGAGATTCAATAATGGTTGGTGAATCCTCTTCAGATTTGGGCAGAAATTCACAAGAGTCTTAGGGTTTAGTTTAGATTGGTAAATGGAACTTCATAGCTGTTTGTAATGTTCTAGGGGTCATTTATGAAGAGACTTTTCAACCAAAAGTCAACGATTTGGACCTTAAAAAAAACACACCTACAAGTCACGTGGCATCCATTCCATTTCATTTGATGCTTGAATTCGATAGAATGACCTAAAACATATAATTTGGTTAGTTTAGTGACATTTTCAGCTAATAAATTAGTTTAGTGACCTAAAGTAATACACATACATGATTTAGTGACATTCGGTGCAATTTGCTCATTATATTATCTATAATATGTTAACACATAAAGTTTTTGAGTAACAATTATTGGATTGGCTCAATGGTTAGTGGAAAACTCTTAGTTTTTTCCTTGATGTCAAGTTCAGGGATCAAAAAGAGTTTTCCAACTATTAGATTCAGGGTTTCGAATCCCATGTATCTTCTTAGTTATCTATCTTCAATTGTTTCTATTTATTTATTTTGTTAAGGTCTGTTCAAATTTCTTCGGTGTCTACTCTCTTAAAGGTAAATATCACTCCCATCCTGTCCATGACTTTAGTTAGATATAGAGAAAATTGACCAATAGTTACATATTTTATATTCATCACCATCTTCTAAAAGCTTCAATTGTACTTATCAATTTTGTAACAGTAGCTATTAAAGCATTAGTTTCTATTGGAATTTTGTGTCTGATTTGAACTCCTAGCATCCACATCCTCTCACCATGAGTAGAATTTTGCCCTGAATTAATTAAAGTTGTGACAGCCCCACCTCACCCTAGGACGAACCTTAGAGTTTAGCAGACCGCCTGTCTGGCTCACGCCAGAACTCACTCATATTAACTTCAGAGATAACATCACATTAACTAAGGCCATTAACAATCCATCATACTTAAGTACAACCCCAAAACAAAAGCAAAGATATCTTAGTCTAAACCATTTGACATATATAAGTTCCCTTGAAGATACAAGTCAGGATAACCACAACATTTGAGTACAAAAGGAATGTCCCAAGAATAATTTCGGGTCTCGGCTTAACTCTTAGCTATTTCCCACTCCCGTCTTTCGTTCCTGTAAGGAAAACAAACTAAAGGGTTAAGCAAACCCCAGTGAGGTTTCATGTAAACCAACCATCCAAAAGGATTATAGCAATCATAATTTAACAGTAAGCACATCATTTAACAATTATCATTCTAAAACAAGTAATCCGTTCAATATAAAAGGATACGATGCTGATACAGGCTGTAGAGGTGGCTTCTGTCCGTTATTAGACGTAACACTTACTCGTATTCAGCGATTCAATATCATTTCCCCAAGTAAATAGTACCCAACATTTTCCTTCTAGTATTCGGTGATCACCTCGGTAGGTCATACTTGAGCTATACCAATAAATGGTACCCAAGGACTATCGACCAATTCAACCGAGCCCATTGCTGACTAGAATAGGCCGACCATCGATGGGGTTTGGCCGCAAAATGGTCATGCACAATTAACAGTAGCAATTAAACAATTAATAGCTCCCAGGAGTAGTTAGGTCGAGTGAGATAAAGTATACACTTGCCTTTTATAATAACAATTTAAATCTCGAACATAGGCACTTGGCAAGTTGCAACAATTCACCAATTAACAAGCAACAAACACACTCTAATGTCTAATCATAAATACATACAAGGAACACTCACTCAAGTCAAGCGGGTTACACCTCGGTCTCAGGATTGCTTTCACGTTCACTAGTGGCTTCTGAGACATATTACACGTACCATAGTTATTTACTGTTGAGGGGTATAATTTTAGGAATAAATACTAAGTGAAATTTCTTTCTTCCCCAAACCTGATTCCAATCGATTATACTTGGTTTAATCGTTAAAAGATACCCAAAATATATAACGTTCATTCTAGTATAATTATAGTTAAGCTTAAGTACAACCATATTGTATTAAAATCTACTGAACAATTCGAGTTAAAACCAAGAAATAATTAGGGTTAAAGTTTGGTCTTAAAACTAGAATAATTTTCCAAGTTTGCCTCATTCATTTCCCTTGCGGCAAAACATTAAATTTCTTGCTTAAATCACTTGAAAACTCTCATGCAATTCTATGGTCAATGTGCTAGCGGGTATAAAATGACAAAAATACAACATGCATGGCTGGATTAGGGCCATGGATGATGCATAAAGTAAGTTTTAACCAAGTTCAACAAAAAAACTCTTGGCAAGAAAACTGAAAATTTCCAACTTTATTGTTTCCTCCAAAAATTAGTCTTTTCTAGCTTTTAACTCAACAAATACCACATGCATGTCTATAAAAGAGGTAAATGGTACATGAGGTTCTTGATCAAAACTAGCAACATTTTTGGAGTTAAAGCTGCAAACTCTCAGCTCTACTCCAATAGCCCTCAAGTATCAATCATAAACAAAATTTTCAGCTTGGTTCCTTCAAAAACCAACACTTTGGATTCAAACAAAACACTACATGCATGTCAAGATGAAAGAGATAAGAGATATGTAAAGTGTTTTTAGACAGGATTTAACAAAATTTTTGAAAAACAAGAACTGAAAATTGCAGCTTTTCCTCTTGGTTTGCTGTCCAGAAATTCGGGCTTTGAGATTGCTCCAAAAATCGATCTTTTCTTACTTTTAACTCCTCCAATATCACATGCATGACTAGATTTAGGTGTTGGAAGGTATATAGAACCGAGATAGATCAATTTACAACCAAAGTTTTAGGGGTAAAGCTGGAAAAGTCCCAGTTTCTTCCCCTTGGGTTCCAGCAGAAAATTCCAGCAAATTTCTTCAAGGTTTCTGGGTAAAGCACCAATCTTTAACCCTTTTAATTCAACACAACACACCGTAAATCATATGAAGTGAGAAATAAGACTTATAGCATGAATTCTTGCAGGTTTTCCATCAAAAAGTTCGAAATAAAGCTGTAAAATTCAGGCTCTCTTCACGGCTCAAAGCTGGAAAATTTCCAGCAAGTAAATAGTTTGAAAAATGAATTTTCTCCAATAAAACTTTTTATTTTTCACTCAAATCCAACATGCATGTCAAGATTAATGTGTTATAAAGTGTATTAAACAACAATATAAAATTTTACAGCCAAAATTCATGGAGAAAAGCTGGAAAAGTTCTTCCTCCCTCATTCAGCCAGCCCAACAACATTTCCAGCAAGTTCTTTCAAAATTTTTCATCCAAATTACCAACTTTCTCACTTATTTTCATGGCAACTACACAATGTATCATATCTAACATGAGATGAAGCATATGGCATGAGTTCTTAGTAAGGAAATCCATCAAAGTTCCAAATACAAGCTGTAAACACCACACTATATATCACATGCATCAAAACTAAAATTTCCAGCAACATAGAGCTTGGAAAAATGAAGTTTTCCTCCACAAAACTCCTTCCTTTTGGCTCAAATTCAACATGCAACTAGAGTACTCAAGAGTATTAGAAAAATAAGGGGTTTCATAGCAATTTTTTACCTCCCTTTTCCTCACAAATGAAAACTGGAAAATGCAGACAGCTTCATTTCCTTCTCCCTTGGTTATATCTAGAAATTTCTAGCAATAACACTAGCTTCTAATGAGGTTTCTTTCCCACAAATTTTCCATTTTTTTTGGCTAGAAGCTAACATACAACATATAGTTAGGTATTTAAGAGTATGGAGGGTATGCTTTAGCAAATTTTACCTCTTTTCCTTACTAAACAAAAGCTGGAAAATGCACCACAGATTTCCTCTCTTCCTCCTCAGCTTCAAGGTTGGATTGCAGCAATTTTTCCTTAGATTCCTTTCAAGATGCAACCGGTTTCCTCCCTCAATCTTACCTTCTTTTGTTTCTTGAAAAATGGAAGATAAAAATTGAAGCTTGGCAAGATACAAATGCAGCTTGTGTTTCTCTCTCTTTCTCTCGGCTGTTTGGAGATGAAGATGAAGTTGTTTCTCTCAATCTTTCTCTCACGGATGTCAAGGGACCAAATGCAAGACAAAAGACTTCAAGTTTGACTTGGTTCCTTTTTGTGTCTTTCAAATGCAAGACTCAATCCTACAAGTGTCAAGAGTTGCAACAAGTGTCACAGCATTTGCATGAAAGAAGGATTCATCTTATTTTGGCCCCAAAATTCTATACTTTTGTATAATTATCCCACTAGTTTCTTTTCTAATTTGTATTTAAATTTTCATGTACATTAATCATACTTAAATTTGAAGTAATCTAATGCACTTAAGTTTAAGGTAGTGAATTAAAAATTTCAAGTAACCAATAATCCAACAAGGTTGCACATTCAAGCTTTCTAGTAAAAAGTGTACCTATTTGGATTATATTATGTGTTTAAAAATTATCTCTAATTTTAAAATAACTTTAAAAAATAACTAATCTTATCTTAATGATATCTGGTTTCTATCAAATTATTACAATGATTATAATTATATGTTTAAAAATTATATTTAATTTTAAAATAACTTTAAAAATAACTAATCTTATCTTAATGATATCTGCTTTCTACCAAATTATTACATAGAAATATAGTAAAACCTTTTAAATCACAATTATTGAAATCTTACATATCCAATAAATTACTTTCTTTCACCACCATATCATTGATTGGTATTCAAATTGTTCATCATCTCTTCTTAATTTTGAATTAACTTAGTGTAAAAAAGAGAATTAACTATTACACCGATAGATTTATCAATATTATTAGAAATTGAATATTTATTGATGGAGAAAAATGGATTAATGGATCTTTTTCTATTTAATTAGGTATGAATATATAATATTAGGTTTATGGTCATTATAAAAATTTAAATTATCTAAAAGAATATTTATAAAAAAGAATATCTACCAAGTTTTGGATATGGGATACATTATTTGATGTATACTATCATATTATAGTGAAAGTATGTAA
The DNA here is from genome assembly GCA_023065735.1 of Coffea humblotiana. Classification (NCBI taxonomy): domain Eukaryota; kingdom Viridiplantae; phylum Streptophyta; class Magnoliopsida; order Gentianales; family Rubiaceae; genus Coffea; species Coffea humblotiana. Next base: position 21,125,454 of record CM041210.1, read on the forward strand.
ACAAATTTTTAAAAATTAGTAAATAATTCGACATTTAAAATATATTAGTTTTTTAAAATTAATATGAATGAACATGTAGAACTGTTATGAATTTTTATATTTAAATTATTCATATTTGTATAAATTTACAATAAATAAAAAAGACCGTGCTAAGGTACGGGTAAAATTCTAGTATAACATTATACATGTTGGTACTAAATGAACTTCACATAATTGAGATATATGTTTGTGTTGGATTCTCACTGATTTTCATACTTTATGAAATTGATTTCATGTGTACCATTAAAAAAAAAAGAAATTCGAGGAGAAAACATAAGAAGGCAATGAATTGGGCAATATTGACATAAGCCTAATTCCGAGGAGTAAAACCAAGCATCGTACTAATCTCTAACCATTGAAGTCAATTTTGAGATTACCAAATCTTTAAAAGTAAGCGTTCTCGACCTTTAAAATCTTTGGTTGTCTTTGGTACAATGCCTTATTTACAATGGTACCAACCATTGGGTCTTGGTCTAATAATCAGACCAAAACTAGGGTGCAAATGAGTCGAGCTGCTCGCGAGCAGCTCGGTCAACGTTCGATCGAACTCGGTCAATACCGAGTTCGAGTCGAGCTCGAGCGGCTCGTTTATAACACGAGTCGAGTTCGAGTCATTTGTATGAAAGCTCGAGCTCGCGAGCCGTACGAAATTACATAAATACTCCTACTTATATATCTAATTACTAAGTTTGGATTAGCTGTTTTTTGAGAGTGTTTTTGAAAAAACTTTGCTGTAACAGAGTTTTTAGAAAATATTTTGGAATATTTTTAGAAAATATTTTGGGATATTTAAGAGTAGAAAAGTTTCGAGAATATATTTGAGATATTTTTTAAAATTTAAAAAAAATTTAAACTAATTTTTAAATTACTTTTTAGAGTACTTGTTAAAATTTTTATTATATTTAAAAAACTAACTTTTAAAAAACACCAAAAAAAACAAGGAATTCAAACAGAGCCAAGACAGTGGAGGACGGTGGAGTGTGGAGGGTGGACACAAAGTCACAAACGCACTCCTTCTTCTTCCCCACTCGGCTGTTCCGCATTCTTCTTTCCCCAAATCAAAAGCAAACCCTAGCCGCCGCTGCCACTGTCTTCAAGCCACTTCTGCCACCACCACTGCCGCCCTTCAATTGAAGAGCTCTTTCTCTCCGACTCCCAGTTTGTTGGCCAACGCAGCTACGGTAGGCATTTCATCAGCTAGCATTGGTGGAGGGCCTCGCGAACAGGTTGCCTTTCTCTTCTTCCCTTATTAATTTCCTGAATTGTCAGTACTACTATTTTGTACTATCTAAAGTTTCGACAACAGCAAAAGTAGTGTGGTTTTAGTTGAAATTCTAGATAGAGTTTATATTTCCTACAACACCAACCTTTTAGTTGAAATTCTGAATAGAGTTTCGATTTCCTGGCGTGAATCGTTGGAGTTATCTCCCCATTCAGTGGATTTTCCCCATTTCATTTCTGGTGTTCTGGGTTTTTCCCTACGCCATTTGCTACCCTTCTGATTTCCATCGCCTGCGTTGTTGGACCAAGAATGAAAGTATAGGGAGAAGCTTTTCCGTCTCCCTGGTTGCAGCTCATTGAATACTGTATTCAATTGTTGTTCGACAACCTACTCTAGCTCAAAAAGTGTGGTTTTTTTTTTGTTTTTTGTTTTTTGGCTTGCACCAGATTGATTCGATCAGTTTATAATTTTGTGATTCACCCACCCAGCCAATTCCTGATTTGTTTCCGATGTGCCATAAGAATTTAAAATGCCAATACATAGACGGGAAAGTGACAGTGTATGAGATAGCATTATTAGTGATCACATTAGCGTTATTAGTGATCAGGTATTGTCATCAACGGAGACAGGGCTGCTGTGAAATAGGCCATTACCCTTTTATGGGGAGTTTGGGTACAGTAATGGGTAATTGATGATCCTTTTTATCCCCATGTCCCTCCCCTTCCCTTGGAAACAAAAGACTAACCAATGAAAGCAATCTGTTATTTTATTTTATCTTTAATATAAAGTCTTGTAGGAATAATGGATTGTGGTATTCTGATTTGAATTTCATAATTTTCATTTCAGTTCCTTCAAAGGAAGAGAGATCGGTGATGAAAAGCTAGTAGTTATTCCTGACTTAAAGGATATCTCATACAAGAATGTAGATGCTCGTGCTTTAATCACTGGGTTTCCAATTCCTACAGGTAAACCACTTTGATTGTCTTATTTGAGAAACCATTTAGATTATTTATGGCGTGGCATCATTAAATATGGTGATTGGTCTGTAGCTAGAGAGATTGTATGGCATCTGTTCTGTTTTGCCGACATGGGTAATGGATCCCATCAATATGTGTATGTAAATAATATGTGCGCTCAAATGAAGCAGGAATCAAGAAGTTGATATGCATTTAAAGTTCATAAGGGTATACAATTGGTGTGGCACCCAGAGTGATCAAGTTTGCAAGGCATTGAATAGCTTAAAACTTGCTATTGGAGTCAGGTTAAATAAAGCTGGTTATGTTTAGTGACAGAAATTTTTGAGCTGAAATCGAGCCATTCGAGCTCTTGTCGAGTTGAGTCGATCGAGCCTTATCGAGTCGAACTCGAGCCAGCTTCTTACTTAGACGAGTCGAGCTCGAACTCAATTTTCTTGAGCTCGACGAGCTCGAGTGTACAGTAGTCGAGCCTGACTCGATAAGTTCAATGTTCAACCTCGGCTCGGCTCGTTTGCACCCCTAGTCCAATAGTCAGAGCAAGCTTTTTAAAAACTCTCCTGTGTAAGTGTGTATTAGGTTGAATACCTGATTTAGTGCATCACAAGGAAGCATAGTGCTTCCCATTCTCAAAAAATCCAAAGAGTGTAGTAGCGCACTTATCTAATTTGATGATTCATCCCCTAACCCCTTTAGCCTCCCCCTCCCCCTCCCCATAGTATAGATGTAGAATAGATTTTTTCATTGCGGGAAAAAAATTACTTATAATGGTACCTTATTCTCTTAATTATTTAAACAACTATAGATTCTTTAAAATTCATTAGTTACATAGAAATTATATCAATTGCCATTTGTCAAAGCATTTCAAGCCTTACGAAGTATACTTTGAATGTTTCTTTAGACCACCAAAAGAAGTTCAAACCACAAACTTTAGAAAATTTATATTTTTCATAAAAAATGGGGCGCACAATTTCAAAATGGTAAAATCATTTCAATTTCAACATTAATCTTTTAGGATGCAGACCTTTTTTTTTGCTCTAATAATTCCAACTAGGGTGGAATCCGTAAAAATAAACAAGGTGGTTTGGGTTTTGCCAGGAGTAATTGTTCAAATAATTGTGCTAAGCGTCTAGCTACTTTTGGGCTCGCTGTACATGTTTGGTAGAATTTCACCGCTTGTTAATCTTGAGTTAATTGCATTTACCTCCCTTGAGGTTAGGCAAAATTATGAATCAGATCCTAAGATTTTGGATGAATAAGAAAACAATCTCTCAAACTTTATAAAAAATTTTTAAAAAAAGGAGTATTATTAACATTTTTGATACCCATTAATGCTTGAAGCCTATTGAACGAGCGCCCATAAGCGTCGTTTCTAATGCTCAGTAAAGGCGTATTTGATGAACATTTGCCATTGTAAGGGTTTATCGCAATTTGATCAAATTATGGGGTAAATTTTGTTATTTGCCCAAATATCGAGCAAGGTAAATGTAATAACCCTATACTTCCTAAAGTCGATGAATTCACAATTCCCAAATTTTGTAAGGAAGTTCTTTTAATTTTCAGGAAAATTTTGGTTTTTGATATAATTTTGTATTATTTAGATTTTATTTCTTTCTAGAATAATTAAAAAAAGAGTTAAAAACTTAAAAGGCAAAACAAGCAAATTATGAAGAAAACAGAAAACAGGAGCAAAGCCGAGGAGCAAAAGGAGGTGGAGTAGTTGTCGTCCTCGCCGTCGGTGCAACTGCCCATCACTTCCCAATTGATGTTTTTAAGTGCAAATGCATTGGAAGGTCCTTGTTTATCTCATTTCTACTTCTAATCTCCAAGTTCATGCGATCTGTTTGGATGTTTTGAGCTTTTTTCTTTCCTTTTTTGTTTTCTTTGTGTTGTTATTGAATTCCTTGGTAATTTGTTTGCAATTTTATGATTGTATGCTCCTTTAATGTGATATAAATACTGTGACTTTTGGTTTGGATTCCTAATTTGGGCCATTCTCCGCTTGGATTTCAGCGGATTTTCTTGAACCTTTTATGCTCGAGGCATGCTTGATGAAAAGCCTAGACTAAAAGAAAAGTTTGATTAGTGGTTTTGTTGAGAGTCGGAGATTGAAACGTGTGGTATTTTGTAGTTTGTGACAAAGGGAGAACAAATTAGGCACCAACGGGCATTTCAAAAAGAGGTTTAGAGATCTTAGTGTTGGTTTTTGCTGATTTCTCTCCCTCATTTTTTTAATGTTTTTTCCTGTTTTTGCGAGTTTTATGCATGCACTGTGTGTATGAGTGTGTAAGAGGTAGGAGGTAGTGTTCAAAAACGGCTGCAAGCCAGCCTGACTGCTGGAGAAGAAGAGGAAGATGTAAACATTTATGAAGATGCAGCCAACTCCCGCAATTTTCCCTAGCTTTATATGTTCACCCCCAGCTTTTTGAAACCGGTAGCTGTATATTAGAAGTTTTCAGTTATGCCCCTACTACTAGAGAGTCAATTATTAGTAAAAACAGTCTTCAATTGTCAGATTAGGCTTTAATTTTACGTTTATAATTCATATGACCTATATGAGATATAGGACATTGTATTATTTTTGTTTCTCTTTTTCCTTTAGTTTTTAAAATTGGGTATGACCAAGTGTCCAGAGCTCACTATTACATAGCTTTTTCCAACAAAAGTTTGGAATGTGGGACAGTGCTTTTACTTTATTTTCTTCTCATGCATGTTCACATGTGGGATTTTCTTTAATGCTACTTTTTGAAGTTAAGTTTACTTGTGTTTGGCTTCAAAACTCGAAGACAATTAAAGTGGCAATTGGTTTGCATTGGGTTTATGTAGGTGCTCAAGGCTGGCATCTTCGTCGCAATTAAGCTCCTAGACTCATTTCTCTTGGTTGCTGGATTCGTCCATGTAAATGGTATATATATATATATATATATATATATATATGTATTTTGCTTCAAAAGTCTAAAATTGCTTTTTTGAATATTGTTTAGGTAAAGGTGACAACCCATATACCTAGTAATGACTACTGATATTGGAAAACATTTCCTAGACTATTGTTGTATTTGGCTGGATTTGCCAAGTCCCTTCCTAGGCTCTTTTTTCCCTTTCCCCTTTATTGATATTTTATTCTATTAATGAATTAAAAAATTCAAATACCATCTTAAAGATTTCTTTAATTTTTATTATATGTTATTTACTAATTTTACATTTATTTTTTTTTTTTACTAATGTTGGGCAAATTCAATTTTGGGGGAGTGGGAAATTGTAAAATCTTATAAATCAAGTCAATCATGGATCGAGAGACATTTTGTGTTATTACTTGGTCCAATATAAGTATTGACTTCAGTGCAAACTTCAAAACTTTTTAAACCATTCAGATCTGTAGTATTATTTTAAGGAAAATCTTATACTAAGCAACATATGACTTAAGTGATGAAACAAATTAATGGATAACCCACCTCCATGATTTTAGGGAATCCCATGTTTGTGTCTATCGGTTAGAAATGTCGTGATTTAGAGTTGCTTTTTTAGGTGTACTCTCATTTTAATTGCAGTCTTGGGGTGAATGAGGGGAAGGTGGCGGGATGGGTTTGGGTGCCAATTGATGGTTCCATCACATTTCAACAACCATTTAGAAACTGAATTGGGGCCAAATTAATCTTTTCAATAAGGCTGCTGAATTGATTTTTTTTTTAAATTTTTTTGGATTTTAGGGTCTGAATTTAAATTTCAAGCTACTTGGGAGAGCTAGAATGAAATTGATCCAACCTCTCTCTCTCACAGTGCACATCCTAACGCAGAGAGCTGTGGGGAATGTAGGAACAAAAGAGATGGTGAAGTCTTTGATTGGTGGTACCCGTCGATTCTCTATTTCTTCAATTCTCAAACCATCCTCTCCAATTTCTCTTCATTTCAGGTACCCCAAAAAAAAGAAAAATCTATGTAATTCTTTGGTTTTCTTTACTGCTCAATGTTTTGTTTGTATAAAGAAAAAAACAATTATATTCTTTGTTTGTGTATTAAGAAATTTTGTAACTGGATTTGTTAATTCCTAATTAAGTTTAATCTTTCTGTAACTTGTGAGGAGCAATAAAAAGGGTTAAGGAGTTTGGGATTATCATGAGCAGTAATTCGAGAAATTGAAGAAAAATGGGCTCTTTTTGATAAAAAATTTCAGTAAAGATTTGTTTGCTTAGCTTTCTACTTTAGTTGAGGTTTACTGGGTCTTCATTAGTTTTTTCTGGTTACTTTATAACCAATTCTTCAGAACCTGTGCTAACCCTTTTCAGTGATCTTTAGGCCTTCAATGCAATTGACTTCAAGAAGTTCATGGTTGGCACTGAGGAATTTTAGCCATGGCAGAGTGAATTTAGTGATGTCTCCACAGGGAAAGCCAAAATTCGAGGCTCATGAAATTGAGCTGCCTAAAAAGGACAAGTGGATGACAAAGAAGAGGCTGAAGATGCAAAGAAAAAAAAGAAAAGCAAAAGAGAAAGGCTGCCAATAAAAGAGACCCCAGAAGACTTGGTGTCAAAGGGAAGAAGACAAAGCAGAGGTTTGCTAATGCTGAGGAAAGGATTAAATACAAGCTTGAAAGGGCAAGTTGACAAACATCTAAGTATTATTATCTCTCTCAATGCAGCATTTAAAGAACTGCCTGTTTCTGAATAAGATAATTCGGATATGTATTGTCTTTTGAAGTTTCATCTTCATATATATGGACTCAATTAATAGCTGACTAATCGTGTGCTTGACACAAACTCTGTGCCTGGAATGATCATAGTGGATAGTTTTGGCTGAGCAGTTCATAGTTTACTGGTTAAAAATGGGCAAATCGCGGTGTGTCTTTGTGGTGCTACTCAATTTGTTAGCACTTATTTGATGTGAATTAATTCTTGTTTGTGTTTTTTTATCTATCTGATCAACAATTGGTGGTCAGAATTCTCCTTAAGGTTGTCCTTTAATTCCTGGGTATTGATTATTTCAATTTTCCCTGTTTTTCCTTCTAGAGTTATTCTCAAAGAGAAAGAATTGGCTATGGGTTGTATATGTATGCCTCAGATTGGCTTAGTTTGGTTAGTTAACTGACGGGGCTGATTTTTCTTTTCCTCAGGCTAAAATTAAGGAAGGCTTGCTAATTGAAAGACTAAGGCGGTATGAGGTCAACAAGGTCCAGGGTCCTGTTGTTAAGCCACATGAGCTTACTGGGGAAGAACGATTTTACATGAAGAAAATGGCCCAGAAAAGGTCGAATTATGTACCTATTGGTAGGAGAGGAGTATTTGGTGGTGTCATTCTTAATATGCATTTGCATTGGAAGAAGCATGAAAACTGTCAAGGTCATTTGCAAACCTTGCAAACCTGGTGAAGTGCAAGATTATGCTAGTGAAATTGCCAGGCTCAGTGGTGGAATTCCAATTCAAATAATCGGTGATGATACAATAGTTTTTTATCGCGGAAAGGATTATGTGCAACCAGAAGTTATGTCACCCATCGATACATTGTCCAAGAAGAGGGTAAGTTTCTTGTATGATTTACTTTGTTTTTAAATCTATACTTCTTTGATTTGGTCAAACTAGTGTCCTGTTTTTGGTCAAAACAGGACACTAGTTTGGAACATACCAAAAACAGGACATAGGAGTTGGTCGACCAAAAAATTTGTTTTCTTGGGAATAACTATGCACTTTGCTGGAGTTATTGCAAGCATAGTTTGAGCAATAGATTTCTCTCTTCTGTGTTCTTGGCAATATATCTCTTATAATGAAAATGCCGGATGTCTGAAAAATGTTGCAAATAAATGTGGATTGTTTGTCCAAAATATACTGGGTGTTATTAAAAAGATCGAGGATTATTTGCCTTTACAGCCAGTTTGATGGTTCTACATGAATATTTGATCTTCAAACTTTTAATTTTCTTTATCAATTCAGTTGTTCTTGTGATCCAACAATAAGATTGTTTTGGGTGCAATCCTGAATATTGATTGTGGCTTTGTTTATTTGGGTTCTATTTTAGATGCTAGTGTCCTGTTTGCGTTTGGAAATAGCTTTCAATTGATTCAAGGATTCCAACCATGTCAGTTAATTTGACTTTTGACATCAGTGCCTTATGCTTTTGTTTTGATTGATAAAGGCTTAATTTGGTGACTTTATGTAGGGCGTTGGTGGTTTTTATATGATTGTAGCAAGTCCTAGCTTAAGGGCTGATGCTGAATTTCAGGATCATGGCATTGTTGTTTTAGAAAATTCCTCAACTCTAAGCCATGATAACTCACTTGTATAGGAATTATATGGTTGTTTGGGTGCTAAAACAGAGATCGGTAGAAAATAATAAACAAACAAAATTAAAAAAGGGGACGGAAACAAGGTTGTGTTTACGTTCAACTTGGCTACTACAGGAATTTATGGTTCTTTCCTTGTCATGGTTATCATGGATAAGTACTTGTTTTGTCTATTGAAAGGAATATATATGGAGTTCTGAACAAGAGTTCCATGCGTCTGTTAGGTACCAAATTCAGTATACATTCAGGGATGTCTGACATGACATTTGAGAATGTGCAGTTAGCTTTTACTGTAATTTTGTAACTGCAATATCACTATAGGTTGTGGCGGTGCTCTTATGAATGCCTTCTGCAGAAATGCAAATGTCACGTTTGTAGTAGCACTGAAGCTGACAATTATACTTGGACTTGTCGTAACAAACTTCAAGTTTGCTTCTTGTTTGAAGTCAATGGTAGATTTTTATAAAATCTAGTGTTTTGAAAGCCGCCTCTTTATTGGATTACTCTATGGAACAGGTCCTCTTTCATTTATATCAAAAGGTTTGTTTGGACTCCAGCTGTGTCTAAAATGAAAGAAGAAAAGGAGGGAGAAATAAAATTCGGGCTGATGAATTGGCTCAAAGTGAAGCCATAATTTTGAAAATGACTGCATTCTGGCACCCTTTGTTTTTAAAAAAATAGTTTAATCTTTAGTTTTCTGCTTTCTTATTCTGTTGTTGGGATTCTTCATAATAATTTTTGACAATTCTTCATAATAATTGTCCGCAAGGTTGTCATATGAAGGTTTCAATTTTATAAACCTCACCATTAACATTACCTTATTCGAGAATATTGTGGAATCTTCTTGGCAGAAAATTTTTTACACCTCACTTTTGCTCAAGCTGTATAAATGCTCCATAGATGGGCTGTTTTGTTGGAATCATTCATCTCCTTTATGATTGGGTATCCTGTGGGCATCAGTTTAATGTGCGGTCATCTCGTAGGCAATCAAAGAAAAAGGGGTCTTACTCAGCATGCATTTGTCTGGTTTTTGATGCGCTCTTTTTCCTTCTCTTTTCCATTGTAGATTACAATTTTGTTAACCTTTTCAGTGATTTTTTCATCTTCTTTCAGGCATTAGAAAAATCCAAGTATGAGCAGTCACTTGAGTCTGTTAGACGGTTTATTTCTATCGCTGAGAAGGAGCTTGAGTTATACTATAGACATGTGGCACTTTACGGTGACCCAAATGACCGGAATCCGAACTCAATCTTTGATAAACCAAGATGGATAGAATGGGCAAGGAAGGTTGAGGTAAAAGAAGATGCATCTTCAATAACTGAAGAATGTTCTCATACTCTCTTTCAAACAGAAATTGATTCCATGGATGATGAGATCTTAGAATCTGAAGAAATCTCTGAATTTGAGGATAAAAGCAAGAATAATGCTGCATCTGCAAGTGAAATAGATTATGAGGATGATGGAACTCATATTGGGAAAATAGAGTCATGTGATGAAGAAACAGGTAGTGTCTCTTATACTAGAATACTAGGTTCAGGATCGGTACATCAAAGTAAATGGAATGCTGAATGAGAATTTGTATTGAGCAAGATTTTATTTTGCAATATTTATTTTAATTTGTTTACACCCACATATTGCTCTGTTTGTTCTATTTTCTGTCTGGCGCTTGCTTTCCTTAATCTTACGTATACTGCATTTTAATCTTGTTATAGCTGTTTGAAGCAGCAAACACTAAGTCTTGTCTCCCTGTTGGCAAAATTTAAAATACTTGTTTGTCTTAATCTGTCTATTTTGGAAAGGAAGATCTGATGCATGATTGGCCAAATATTCGCTTTACATGTAAACTTAGAGGATAAAAAGAATGCTCTTGCATCTTTAACTGGAGCATATTTCTGGTTTTTAAAAAAGGAAGAGTAGTATGGTAAAATTTTGTTCAATTTGCTTGTCTATTTGCAAGAAATGCTTGCTAAACTGAAGCTATTTGTTATAGATGTTTTTATATCTCCAAATTGCAAGACAATTGATAAGCTATGATCAGGTCAGTAGGGCATTGAGTTTGTCAGCCACTTCTAGTAAAATGAACTGTGTTATAGTTACAAATTCAAGGAGCAATGCAGTTCAAGATTAATGAATGAAGAAACTTAAAATACCAAACAAGTGTGTTTCGAAATTTTTCCAGACTATTTGATACCTGTGAAAAGTTTAGATAGAAAATTGAAGTTGTTGGTGGTAATTAATCTCATGAATAGCCAGAGAATGATGCTCAGTCACTCTTAATGACTGGTAGAAAAGCAAATTCTACATCTTAGATAATTTTAATGTATTTCTAAAGAACTGATAATGAGCCATAGCTATAAACTATGTGGATTTTGATAATAGCATGTGTTCATTAACTTTGATGAGAGGTACATATGACATTCTTGTAAAATTGCACTACGTCGACTTTTACTTCATAGCTATTCAAGTTTTGGTGACACATGTTTTCTGCTCAAGCTAATAGCTCATAGAGCTATATAGGTCTATTTAGTTCATAGCATAACAATTTCTTGCGGCACACAGTTTGTGCAATATGTGTGCAGCAATGAAGTAACATGGTGTTTTGTAGTTATTTAGCTTTTATATCTAAACTCATACTTGGTATTGATTTTCTTGGAAAAGAAGCTGTATATGCAATCTACTAGATCCATCCATTTTTTCTGGTGCCATTTTTATCGCCAATTTAATGGATTAAATTTGTTTTTTTTTTTTTATTGTTCTAAGTAGGAATAAGCTAGTTTTAGTCTCTATTCAGGGCCTACAGAATAAACTTGACTTTGCTGATGGATGGGGCGGTGGAGATCAAGGTAGCAAGTGGAGAAAAACTTGATGTGGAGAAGTTAAGAGGGGGAGAATGAGTTGGTTGTGGTAACTTGTAGTATGCTGCTTAGTTTGGGATGAGAAAGTTTTATGATGTCAAAGATTGAAAAATTGCTATAAAAATCACTAATGCTACGAGTCTGAAGATGGTATTTAGCATTTGCATTTAGATTTCTGATTTAGTTGTCTGATACATTTTCTTCATCATCATGATTTTGATAAAGGGGATACTTGATTTGAAACTTGACCAAATGAGTTTGATGTGTTAAAAAATGCTGATGGGAAGTTGCAGAGTAATACAATATTCTATAGCTGCTTTTATCTTTGCTTATAATTGCGAAGTCTTCAGTTTGTTAGAATCCACTGATTTAGTTTTTTATTTTTATTTATTTCATTTTTATGTTCCCTTTTCCTCAGTGACAAACTGTTTGGCTAAGTTTGGGCAAAGCCTTTGTATCACTAGGTGCTGATTCTTATACTTACATATAATTCTGTCAACTTGGGTAGGTTATGGTTAAACAATAAGATGTGTGCTGCAACAAGATTGACCAATTTGTTACCGGCAATAGATATCACCATAGATGATGATGCATCGTTATTTAATTGGATGTACAAAGATAATGGTATCTGGCTGCGTTGTTCTGTTCAGTTAAGAAGTCCTTTTGGGTTAAAGGCAGGTGTCTGTGGTGATTAACAGCATGTTTCTTCAATTTAATAGTTAAGTTGGTGTACCACTAGATAGTTTTAGTAGTAATTTCTGATATTTGGAGTTAGTATTTTGTTTGGTCTTTGGATAATTGCCAAATTTTTCAAGATTTCTGGTCCATAGGTCAAACCTTTTTTTATTCAGTTGCATCCGAGACCTAGATAAAGTGTTCATATTCTGAGAAAAATGCCAGTAAGTCATGTATTTTGTTCAAAAGTTTTGTCCTATTTTGGAGAAAAATTAATTTTTGGGGAATCGTTGAGTTTTCCATATTTAGAGTAAAGAGATCATATATGAGAATTTGAAGAATCAGTCTGTGGAGCTTCTTTCCATTTGTCATGGTTATTAATCATTATTATATATGTGTTTCCACATTTCAACACCTTTCTAATTTCCTAGGTGTAGTCTACTGTAAATCTGTATTATATATACTTCAAGATTGCCCACTATGAAAATTTCCTGGATGCTGGAGCTATTAAGATCAGGAATAACTTGCTGCACCTCCTTGCTTTTTACCACTAAGTATCTTAGTCTTAAGTCTTGCTTTCGTTTAGAATTTTGTATTTTTGTTTGTTTGTAAACTTAAGTAACTTTCTTTAAGCCTATTCTCCAGTAGCTTCACTACAGGACATTGTATCCAGAACTTATCCGAGAATCACATGATAATTTCTTGTGATTGATGTACACTTGCAGTAGTTTGAGTGATGATAATTGCTGAAAATTTTATTGTTCATGATATTAAAGGTAAATTAGGAGTAAGCTGACATTTGGTCTTTCAGAGGAACTGATTTTGCTTTGTGCTTCACTGTCTGGTAGCCTTTATTCAAACATTACCTAGTTAAACTTTCCATGTGAATTTGTGTCATGTTTTTCAAGATTTATATGATGAATGCTGTTAATTGAGAACTCTGACCATATATGGCTAAATGATATTGTCTATCGTAGATCAGCTTAGAGTAAACTGTTGAATTTTAACAACCTGACTTAGTCGTCCAATATTGCTCGTGCTTCATAACGTGCTTCATGTGTTGCTCTATGGTACAAAAAGGTACATTTTCTTTCCAATTTACTTTCTAGTGCTAGATCTGATTTGATTTTGCACTTACAAAGGGGCATCTAATCAGGTACTTGTCGAACTTTCCACTTCTATTGAATGTCTAGAAAAAGACTCAACTGGGTTGGATATGCTACATGTTGTCATTAACAAGGAGAGAGCTAGGACAGAATTCATACTGCATGCTTTTGATCATGTCTCTCTTAGTCTTTTGTAGTTTGTTTAAGAAGCAATCTCGTTGGATGTGGAGCTTAATCATGGAGCTCAAATACCAAATCTTTGAACAATATCTTCATATCTAAGTGATTCTTTAATTTTTTTTAATATAGACATTAGTAGAGGTATCTGTTAGGGAATTCATTTAAGGAATTAATAATCTATAAACTTCGCGTCTAAGTTGCTGTTCTTGTATAAAGCTATTAATCCTTCCACAAATCTCATGTCATCCAGTGGGATGGTTGTTACCTTCAAACTTCTATTCATTGTACTAGGATGCCTTTTCACTCTAATTATTGCAGTTCTGTAGATCAAGTGTTGCTTTTGTTTGATGCTTGTGATTTGAATGATAAATTAGGATGCATTTTTACTTTAATTTTATATGTTTTTAAGCAACTTGGTGTTTGCTTTAGGTTTGTTTGGCTCATGGTTACTAACTAGCTGCACCTCTTAAAAGTATGGTGATTGATGCAGTAAATTGGATTTCCAATTGGTTCATATTTATCATCTTATCTACTTGGACCAAACAATTAACAGGACCTAGTCATGGTGATCAGGGGCGGAAAAATATACTTTTGTAACTGATTTGGAACTCAGAACAATTTATTTGCTTACTGGGGACAAATTGAATTACAGTTTTGTGGATATTAGAATTATTTGTGATGAGGAAAACAATAAAAGCCAAATGAGGATAAGGCAACAAGAAGGTGCTTACCTTTTAACTAGGAAATATTGACCACATCTGGATTGGTGTGAAAGAAATTAAAAGAAGGAAAGAGTAATTGCTTGTCAAATGAACTGATTAAGGTCTCATGAAATTCATGATTTCATTGAATATCAAGGTCATTTACTGACCTTGAGACATAAAATTTAGTAAGATTCTGAAGATTTGTTAAATTAACTTTTGGTATCAAGGAATATAAGAAGGGCAAAAACTCAAGAATTGGCCTAAGGAATGAGCAAAGATTAATTCTAAATAGACCTTTTAATAATCCTACTTTCATATTAATCCAAAACAATATGCAACTAAAAGTATAACACTTTGCTTGGTACTAGCCTTTTTCTTTTTTATTACCAAATTAATTTCAATCGAGTTACATGGAAGGCTAATCTACGAAACCCAAGAAAACAACTGCCTGCAAAGGACAAATTTGCATAGAACAACCTAGTGATTAAGTCTGCATTCTTTGGATGGTATTGTCAAAACAAAGAAAAAAAAATCGTAATTGGAAACATAGAAGAAATGATAGTAATAACCTTTAAACTTTGGTATATATATAAAAAACAAACATATATCAGATGTACTTCCATCTATAGGTGTAAATTAAGATAATTACAGAGATTACCGTGTAAAAGATTTGGAACTAAAGCTATACGAAGAATGTTATGCATCCATAAAAGATAGATTAGCGACACTTGCTGGAAATTGCATGCTAGATAAGCAATTTGTTATTGAAAGGGTAAGTAAAGTTTGCTATTTATTCATCAAAAATGTAAAGTACATTATGCACAAAGAATGGTACATATTCATATATTATTGAGTATATATTCTCAATTCATCCATGATGATTTGATAAATGTCTTACCTATATGCTCAAACAAATGCGCCTTTGATGATAATGTTTCTTAATTTTTTCTAGAGACTGAAAGCAAATAAAGTTTTATAAAGATTTATTTATAGAACACAACACCTATTTCTGTAAACTATACAGTAGCAACTGTACATAGAGCTAGTATGTTCTTTTACAATGACATCAATGCAGAATCTCTCCGTTCTTCTGGAGCTGAATATAATGCTTGACAGTCACCACAAGGGAGGTTCCCTGTCTTCATCAGCAGTTAGCAGCATCACGCAGCATCACTTAAACCATGCTTTCACCTTGATCAATCCAAATGAGATCAGTTTCTAGCATCCAATGGCATACTTCACCTTGTCCAGGTGAAAGATTCAATACTCTGAGTGAAATATGATCTGCAGGAATTCCAGATGTATCCATATGACATATTGCTAGAACCTTGTTGATAGGAACTCCTGTTTCAACTCCAACTAAGGTGATACGATACAGGTGTGTTGAGGGGAGTGAGTGGCAAAAATATGTAGCAAAGGGGAAGAAAAGCTCATGACATGCCACAAGTTTTTTGACATCAAATTGTTTTATATTCTGAATCAGGAGATTAGTTCCTGAGCCCCTTCCGCTTTCGGTTGTCAAAACAGATAAAAGGTTTTTGCCTAAAAGAGCTTTGGAAAATCCAAGCATCTCCTCTAATGACTTGGGGCAGCTCTTGGTCTCTTCCTTTATTGCTGGTGCATTGCAATAAAAAGTGGTACTTAAAACGGCATCTCTTGTTGTAGGAGACCCAAAAGACTCCGGAAAGATTCTTTCAATGTCATTGGAGCTCATCATAATCTTTTTTGCTAGAGGAAAAGGAAGGAATGAACGATGTGGAAATCTGTGATTTAGAACTTTTGGTATATGGACTTTATTCCCTATTTTAAGCACTGAAAGTCGAAAGAAAACATGAGGATCATCTAATCCTTGGCTAGGAGATAACTTGTTAACATTTTCTCTGTAGCTACCTTGTTCGGATTTTTGAGATGCATTTGCAAAGTATGGTCCGTACGGAATATATTTGATCAGTTTTGATGTTTGAGAAGTATTTTCTAGTCCATAAGGTGTATGCATACTCGGCTCAGATCCTCTAGATGCATTTGCAGCATATGGTCCATATGGCCTATAATCAATCAGTTTAGATCCTTGAGATGGATTTGTGATGTGCCGGTTTTGATCCTGATTAGAGTAAGAACAAGCTAATTGAGCAGTAGAGCAAAATTTGGCGTCTGCTACAAAAGTTGGCTTGGACAATAATGAATTGAAGTAACTAAAGTCTCGCTTAGACATGGGAGATAGTTTTGAGAGAAGAACTTCAGGCATTTGGTTGTGCACATATTTGGACCAAAGGCTAAGTTGATTATGAGCAACAGAAGATGGAGGATATGAAACAGGAGACAAAGAGGAAGCCCTTATGCCATTGCTGTACAGAAAGTAAGCAAGAGTTACAGAAACCGATAATAAAGTTGGGATGGCCATCCTAATGATCGAGGAGAAATATTTAGTGAAGTAGGACTATAGGCTGCATCAACAAGGGTATGATATTTATACCTGCATTTTCTCATTACACTGTTCTCAGTGATCATTCAAACTGGTATTCTTTGCCCCTTGGATAAGCTGTTGAGAAGACCACGACACCTGAATTAAGACAATGTTTTCCTTTGCTGAACAAGAAAAGAATTTCACACTTCGATGAACCTATGATGGATGGGGATGTTAAAATTGATTAATGACCTGCATAATCAAGGTAAGGGGAATTTCTCGAGGGTTGAAAGTATCTTCGGACATTTTAATGATAATTGTCGTGATTAACAAAGTTTATATGAAGTTAAATTGTTTACATGTAGCATACTGTGCTGGAAAGAGTCCTCTTAGTGGCATGCACAAAAGTATTGTGAACATTTTACCACCATGTTAGTGGATTTCTGTATGTGGATCCTATGTTTGCACCTCTATTATACTTTCCTTTTTTCTTCCCTTGTACATGTTTCACGTTCCATTGTTATCTGCCTTCCATCAGTTGCACTTCATCCTCCAGCAACCTTCGGTCCTCCATATCTAACAGCACATACATTTCACCAAAGTGATTCTTCTACTGCGTACTACCACCATTTCTGTAAACTCTCTCTAAATAACAAGATTGAAATGACAAACACTCTGATGTGAAGCTTATTTTTACAAATCCTAAGCAAAAATTATTCGTGAAAATGGTAAATTAAAAAGTAATCTAGTAAAGATATTGTGTTATTTTCTTTTCTAATGTTATTTATCTGAACAAAGCTGCGTGGGTTTGACGGTGGTTTTTGAAGGGGAAAAAGCATGACAGAGTAGAAAGGAGTAAGATAAGGCTGAATGGCCTAAGACTAAGGTCTCCAATATGTCTAACTGTTTAATTTTAGTATCTTCCATGAAGTAACTTCAGTAATAATTAAGTTTTGAAAACTCAATCTTCTTTGTGTATAATCCTTGTTCGGGCTGAAAGATAATTAAATTATTTGACACTTGAATCAAACTTGGTTTGATAATAGTTTGTTCGATTTTGGTTCACTATTTAGTCAAGGCAATGTCGTGTTTTATATTCGATAACATTCAAATTTGGTAAGGAAAAGGTCGTTCAAGTTTGGTTTGATAAATAAACAAACCAAGTTTAAACAAAATTTTAAAGTTATTAAAAAAATCAAATAAGTTTGAACATTAGGATGTTGGATTTGATTAGGTTCATTTACACTCCTAATTCTTGTTGTGCAATTTTTTGTTAAAACATAACCAAGTGCATGCAAGTGCAATTTGCTGGAGAACAATTACATACATAATATTAAATATTTGTTCGTAAGATATCATACATAAGACAACGGAGGGTTCCTCAAGAGAGAGAGCAAAATCGCAAGGTAAATCTTCATAATATCTCTTTGCTTCAAAAACGTAAACTAATGTTTAGTTATTTGCTAGATTAAATTTTCTAAAATTAAAAGTTTAAGACTAAAGTAAGAGTGCATCTATAGTGTAAGGGTTCAAAGTTAAATTTAACTACCAGAGTTGTGTCAGTAGATACTAGAACCTAAATTTCTGGCAATAAGCCTTAATTAATGAGCCAACTAAGATTTCGTATCCTTTCCATCACAAGTAAATGGATTTGTTTTTTTATAGGAAAGGGGTGGGTTTTAAAAACAGGACGGAGGTGAAAGAATGTGAGGTCAGGATGCCAAATTTTTTGAAATTTCAACTTTAGCCATTACATCAGACCTTCTTGACCAAGTAAATGAAATGAAAGATGATGTACTGTTATAAACAAAACGTGAGCTGCTTTGAGCATCACATTTTATGGCCGAACTGTAACTTCAAATGCTCAATACTCATAGTAATTTCAAAGATTTTTGTAGTTACCTTTCCTCAAATAACATAATAATCTATTAAACAATGGCTTATGTTCAAGGTAATCGATTGGATATCAACATGCAAGCAGCATAAATACAAAGTAATAACATCAAATTGCAATTGAAAACTTCTGCTATGTATCAAGCTTTGACAGTGAAAAAAAAGAAGGATCCACTTCTTATGAAAACAACGGTACAAGTATGTGATACATGATTAAGCAAAGGATTCACACACCACTTAATTTTTATTTGTCAGCATTAAGTGGACAATAAGACAACCAAAGTCGATAGGAATGTTAAAACAACCCAAGCAGAGACGCTAATAAGTAATAAGCAGTTGTTGGGTTTTCAACCCTACACCATATCCTTTCTAGCACCAATCCAAAGAAGATCAATATGTGTAATCCAGTGGCACGGTTCACCTTTTCCTGGCGAGAGCTTTGAGCATCTTGAATGCTGCATGATATGATGACCACGCGGAGGCGTCCATATGACATATTGCAAAGATTGTATTGACTGGTATTTTTGTATTAGGTTCAAATACATCCACTGCATAGATTTCAGTTGAGGAGAGCATATGGCAAAAGGATGGAATACCTCGTGACGCGACACAATTTTTTTTCCGTTAAGCTTTTTGATTTTTTGAATAATAAGCTCTTTTCCTGAACCTTCTGTACTTTTAGCAGTCAATGCAACCAAGCACTTGCTACCTAATGTAATCTTTGAGAATTCAATCATGGCCTTGAGGGATGTAGGACAATTTTTTACCTCTCCTTTTAAAGCTGTAGAATTACAATAAAGAAGTGTAGTTTCAATATTCCTTTTGTGTTGGGGTTCACAAAAGATTGAGGAAGTACTTTCTCAAGCATAGTTTCATCTAGAGAAATTTTGGATGCAATTTGAGAAGGAAGGAATCCAGGTTGAGGAAACTGGTTCTCCAAATTGGAGAGATACACTCTATTTCCTTGTTTAAGAATGGAGATTCTAAAAAAGGAAAAGGGTCAACATTTTCAAGTCCTGGAGGTGCTTTATGAATGTTATAGCCGGCATTATTGCGTAAGGGCTTGATGCTATTCATCTCCGCATAACAAGCTAGATTTGCAAGACTGCAAAAATTGGCATTAGATGAAAAAGATGTTGGATGCTAATCAAGTGAAAAATTCGGTCATCTTTATTGAGTGGAGATAATTCGGACAGAAGAGATGTAGGCATGGTATTTTGTATATTTTGTACTGAAGCAGTAGATGAAAATGTTGTGCTTTTGCAAAAGCTAAATGCAGCGTAAATGCTGGCAATGACGAAAAGAAGCATAGAAAAACTTAAGTTGGCCATCAATGTTGTAGATTTGATAAGCGAGGATGAATGGAGTAGAATATAGCTTCAGTTCATTCGGTATTCATAGTCGAACCATGTTCAACTTTTTCACATTTTTCAGAAGACAAACGAAAACTCTCTAGCCTACGTCTGCCTCTGTGAAAAGGACATCAGAAAGGCTAGGAATTGCCTTTGACATAAGTGGTAATATTTTTAAATATTTTATCGTATGCGCACAGCAGAAACAATTTTAACACATAAAAATAAGTGGGAATTGGAAGAAAATAAATACACAACAAACACTCAATAATTTATTTAACTCAATACCCAACAATAACAAATATCAAGTCGTTTTAGTCACGACAACTCACAAATCTCAACTATGAGACTTTCTCTCAAATTTATTCTCAAGATTCAATTCAACTCTTCAAATAACAACCTACTAGATTAGTAGTATTTATAGACCGCAAAGTTTCCTAAAACAACTATAATTGTAAACAAAAACTTATTTAGAAACTAACTGGAGATTTTCTAATCTAATGTGGAAACTAAACAAATATGGCACCAAAAAGAATTAGGAAACTAAATACTAAAATAGTTTGGTTTAATTTCCTATATTGCCTCCCTTAAGCCAAACTCTTGATGTTGTCATTTCCAATGCCATCACGAGCTTGAATCTCCATGAACAATTCGGTCGCTGTGTAAACAACATAAATCACCAACTTGTAATGAATTTTCAATTTCATTTTCATGCGTGGTAGTGGACAAAACTTGTACTTCTCAAACAATTCTTCGCTTGATCACTCTTGTCAAAAAATTTAAAAATGTCCGCCCATTCTTCTTCGCATACTCCATAATTTAATTTATCTGCATCACTAAGAAAATCTCCCAATATAAAAATTCATAATTTTCACCATCAAGATTTTTAACATCACCATGTTTTTGTGTTGATTGATTCACATTGACAACTGCATCAATCTTAGTAGTATCACAACCTTCAACGAGATCATCCACTTCATAATTGAAGTCAACCAATTCCATCACATGATTTTTCTCTTCAAAAAATTTATCAATCTCAGACAAAATTAACAATTTCTGCATCATCATGATTTTTAATCACCTCTTTACTTTGACCAACGATTTCATTTTCTTTCTCAACCACTTGTGAAATTTTTTGTTGAGTCATAAATTCTTCATCTTCATGTGTACCCACAACTTCAACAATTTATTCTTTCTTTGTCTCATTAAAAAATTTTATTTCTTCTTCTTTTTCTTCGTCACAAATTTCTTCTTCACCATGACCATAGGAATTTATAAAAATTTCCAAGCTTCCTTTGCTGTTTTTTGCATGTATGAATTGTTTCACTACATATAACTGGACTACCAAGATAGTAGAATACCTTGCAATTCAACTGTCTATTCCTCTCTAATTGTTTAACTGCATTGCTTGATAATTCCTGCTATAGGTTTTGTGAACCCCTTTTAGATAATATTCCAAACTCCAATATCTTTGAAAAAATTCTTCATCATTGACCTCCAAGTCTCAAAATTGTTTTTACCGTCAAAGATAAAAACAGGATAATGCTGTAAATAATGTGGATCCATATTTTAATTATTTAATCTCCACTCAATTTGGACCAATTCTGTGTCCAAATTGTCAAAAATAAATCTTCTGATCTTGTGCTCCAATTTTGCAAACAAGCCCCAGGATCAAAGCTTAGAGCTCTGATGCCACTTGTTAGCACGGAAAAATATATGCATGGTAGATGCAATTTTAACACATATAAAACTATGTGGGAAGAGGAGGAGAATAAATACACAACAAACACTCAATAATTTATTTAACTCAATACCCAATAATAACAAATATCAAGTCGTTTTAGTCACGACAACTCACAAATCTCAACTATGAGACTTTCTCTCAAACCTATTCTTAAGACTCGATTTAACTCTTCAACTTAACTCTTCAAATAACAACCTAGTAGATTGGTAGTATTTATAGACTACAAGTTTCCTATAACAACTATAATTGTAAACCAAAACTTATTTGGAAACTAACTTGAGATTTCCTAATCTAACGTGGAAACTGAACAACTATGGCACCAAAAGAATTAGGAAACTAAATACTAATATAGCTTGGTTTAATTTCCTACACAAACCTTTTTTTTCAAGCAAAACGAGAAATTCCTTGTTTTTTTTTCAGTTTTTGACATACTACTTATATTTTTCTGTTTGGAAAACTAAATATATTATTCCTAGTTTCATATCAAGTACTTCTGAGAAATTGCCATTGGAGATTTGATTCCGGCAATTTTTAGTCAAATATTTTGGTTTTACTTACCATTCAAGTGAGATGGGTAAATTTCAAATTTACTATATTTGTTGTTGATTTCTCTATGTTGAACTTTAGTTTAGAAACTATACCATCTTTTTAAGCACCAAACTAAAAAAATCAAATAGTAATCCTTTTTGTTTTTCGTATCTCTTTGCTAAAGATCAATGCACTTACTTATTTTGCATGTAAAAAGTTTAACTGCCAAAACTTGCATAAAACATGTATGGTTAGATTTGAAAAAAGTTCTAAACAAGAATGAACATGATGGAAAAGATAAACTCAAAGGAAATGATGCAAGGAGACAAGGTAGATGCAGAACCGTTTTCTACCAAACTTTCAGGCAAACCTTCTTTTACCTCTCTCCATGCATAGCTCAGTTCTTCAGGTTTATAAGCTTGTTCTATTTTTTGGGAAACATCACAAGATTAAGATGCCAAAGCTGTAGTCTTTAAACCAAAAATGACAGAGCATTTCTGTACCTTTTGCATTCTAAACCCAGCTTGAATCAATGCTATCAACTACCAAGTTGGTAATTAACAAACTAATGACACGTAAGAAAAAATGAGTTTTTGTTCAACTATACCAAATTTGGAGTCTAAATTAAAACAATTACTTTGATATGAAAAGGGTAAAATTGCATTGTGCAAGTTGTATATGTTATACAACAATAGTTGATCATGTAAATCAGTAGTGAAAATTATAACACTTGTGAGGAGAAGAAGGAATATTTTGGTATAAGAAGTGGCTGAGCACAAAAAAAAAAAAAAACAATGGTAGCTGAGGATTCTTTTTATTTTTTTAATAACGTTATTTGTTAGATTATACTTATGACTTTACTTAATGATATAACATTTACGTCTCTTTTGTCCCTAATGTTTTATCCTAATTATCTGAAATAAAAAGTCTTTTGGATAGGGAACTAGCGAAAGCCAAAAGCTCTTTCTACATATATTCTTCTAATCTCCCGATATATTAATGTTTTTATACAATCTTGCAATCACCAGAGCTAGAAAGTAATTGTAAATGAATTCAAGAAGAAAGTAAAGAAAAAGAAGTAAAAACAAAAAAAGTAGTCAAATCAGGAACTCGGTAATTAAATATTAATGCCCCAATGAAATTCTGCAAGTTTCAATGGATTAAAACTTAAAAAAAAAATGTTTTTTCCCCAGTCTGTGTATAGGACAATTTTCTTGTTTCCTCTTTTGTACTTTTCCTTCATTCCCTTCATTAGAAGAAATGTTTCCCTCTAAATAGAGAATTGGAGCCAAAGTTAGTCTTACAATTAGTTATTTAGCTGGACCAAATTTCTTTTGAATTCCCTCCCAACTACCAGAAAATAG
The DNA here is from genome assembly GCA_023065735.1 of Coffea humblotiana. Classification (NCBI taxonomy): domain Eukaryota; kingdom Viridiplantae; phylum Streptophyta; class Magnoliopsida; order Gentianales; family Rubiaceae; genus Coffea; species Coffea humblotiana. The sequence continues at coordinate 21,148,765 of CM041210.1, forward strand.
TTTAATTTTTTCCCTCTTCATAAAGATTAATTCCGTCCTAAATTACCAGAGAGTGTTGCTTATTGGAGCCCAGGGTCATACAAAAATCCTCTTAATAGTCATAATCAAATTGACCAAATTACTTTTTGATTACTTCCCAATTTACCCATGTCAATTAGTTTTACTTCCTCCTTTTTTTTAATAAAGATTAATTCCTTCCTAAATCAATTGAGAATATTGCTTATTGAAGCCAAAGTTCATAAGAAAAAGTCTCTTTTTAAGTGTCAAAATTAAGTTTTGGGTAAGACGGTAGAGCCACTTTACTTTTATAGTGTTCAAGTGTGCAAAATCCAGTCATGGAAAAGAGCCTATTATGCATCATTTATCCATTTACATTTCTTCGCAGATGGAGATGTTTTGCTCCACGGTTGTTAGCTTACGACGTTTGATATTTTTGTCTATATGATACTATTTGGTTCATCTGGATTAAGAGATTTGATAAAGGATTTGAAATTTTTTCAAATTCCTCTAATTGTTTAGATTATTTAGGAGATATTTGAATTTGTAAATTATTAATTAATCTAGAGTTTAAAATGTATTTAGATAATTGGTGAATTACAAAGTCAAATGCTTCTTAAACAATCCAAACAATTTCAACGATTTGAGTGAATTTTAAATCTTTCATAAAAAACCTTAATCCAAAGGAAGCCTTACACAATTCTGTAAATACTACATTGATCTTTGCCTATAAGATACTGACAAATAATTCAATCGAAACCTACGCAGGAGAAAGAGCAAAGTCGCCAGGTAAGCCCCATTTACCTTTGTCGTTGTAAAACAAGTAATTTATATATGTTTAACAAGTAAGTTTGTTTTTCTTTTTTTTTTTGCCTAATATAAATACCATAATAACCTTCCGTGACAGTATTCAATTGTATTTAGGGGTTAATTTCACATACCTCTCCTTAGGTTTTTAGCAATTCCAGAAAGCTCCCCCAAGTTCTAAAAATTATACCTACCTCCCCTATTTTTACTATTTAAGAAACATTCTAGACCCAAAAGGTTATACTTTTTCTCAAAATTTTTATAATGCCCTTGAATTATAATTCACAACAAAATTGTAAAGGAAAAAATGGTTCACAGTCTATGTTTCATTTATCTTTTCTTGCTATCACTATTATCTACCCATCAACATCCAAATAATCATTAAATAAATACTTATCTTTGTTTTGATGCTCTTCTTTTACCTAAAATTTCTGATATAGACCATTGTATCGACTATAAATGCTACATCAGATACCCAAAAGCTTATCTACAATCTCATATCAATATCATATTTTACTTAATACACAACAATATTCATCAATATCCCTAAATTTCAATTCCATGGCTACTACCTTTTTAATACAAAATAATTTAATCCATCACTACTAATATCAATTCCAATATATTCCATTGGCACAGAGTTCAAAATCAATCAAATTCTCTCTATAGAAATAATATCAATAATTGTAAATCAAAAATAGAAACACAATGCAGTTATGAATATATACCAAGAACACTTTTTTTTCATGGCAATCATAGTATAACCTATATTTAGTTCTTATTCCACTTCCTATCCTTACTTTTTATTTTTTATCACTGTCACTATCTTCATCTCCATCTAGTTTGATACTGAAATTAGCACTCAATTTGTCATTTGATAATTTCAATTTGCTAATGCCTATCAAAAATTGGAAACAAAAATGGGCACAAGGAAACTATCTAATAATAATGGAAAGTCAAGGATTGGGAATAGATACCAAGATATGTAAGTATCGGTGGTTTGGTGTGTATGGTGATTTTATTAGTGACGATAGTATACATTTGGTTGATAGTAATAAATAAATGAGTTTGAAAGGAAAATAGATGTAGGAGAAAGAGAATAGATAGTTAAATGGAAAAGACTGTAGTTTGAATTATTGGTTGATAATAGATGAGAGAACTTTAATATTTGATAGAGTTTTCAATGAGTTGACAATTAATGATGGTATTGTTGTCTTTTTATCACAAAAAGGGAGGTCTCCATAATTATGTAAACCTCGAAGGAGTTGAGTGAAATTATCGAAAACCTCATGGGAGGTTTCTGAATTTATCCCTTGTATTTATGTATATTTTTAGTTGGTTGGCACTCTTATATAATCACATCTTTACGACTTAAGTTGGTGATTTGCATATCAATTCAGTACCCAAGCAAGTTAAAACTCTCGAACTTGCCTTTAAGTACACTAAAAATGTCTTCAAGATAAAATGTTTGTTCGCTCACTACTATTGTTTTTACAGCTAGATTTAAGTCACTATTCAGTGTTCTTCACGTATTTTTAGTTTGTTTCAGTACTGACTCTAGTTTTGCTTTACAAACATACAGAGATAGACATACACACACATATAGCTCCATGTTGCACCCCTGAATTTGTGTCACTTTTCCACTTTATACCCTAAACTTCAATTTAGACATTTTGATCCTAAATTCTCAAGTTTGTCTCATTTAAGTCTAATCAATAATAATTCTAGCAAAATTAAAGGCATAGAGGATCCAACAAATAAATAATAATGTGCCAAAAGTGGCCAAAAGGTGCCAAAGTATTGTAACACAAATAAAATAAAATATTATTATAAATTTGCATAATCTTTTATTTCGGTAATTTTGCTAACAATATTAGTGATTGTGATAATTTACATAAATGACAATGTACTGAATGTGGTTAAAAAAAAAGCAAAGGAATCTAAGTAGAATAAAATAGTACATTATCATTAATTTTCACCATCTTTTATTTCGTTAATTTTTCAAGCACAATATTGATTGAATTTAAATAGGATGAACTTGAAAGTAAAGAGTGCAAAGTTTTTAAAATTAAGAATTCAAGGTGAAAAGTGTTTAAAATTAAAATTTAAGGTATGAAGTGAAAAAGTGATATAAATTTAGGGAGGCAAAGTGGATTTTATGGCGCTTGCAAAACCACTTGCTCGACGAGTTTGAAACTTTGAATCCTTCCGTTTCGACCAAAAAAAAAAAAAAGACAAGTTTGAAAATTTGAACTTTCTCTGCTACTCTGCCGTTTTGGCGTTTCTTTTAATCCATGACACGTTTTTTGGAGCCCCGTTTAAGCCCTTTGGGACCATTTTACGTACGATATGTAGCAGATTGTGTCGTTTCTGTCTGCTAGTCCCATTTGGCCTTTCTCAGTTAAGTTGATGTGACTACAGTTGACTAGCGAAAGGAATTACTCTATGCTGTTTCCAGTTCAGGTTTTCGTCATCTTTATGCTCAAGCAAATGGGATTTTTGTCAATTGTAAACTTCACGAATTTATGCACAAAAATGTATTGTTCTATGGTAACCGACAAATTTAGATATCTCATACTATGGACAAGTACTTAGGCTATTGTTAAATAATTAGGAAGGACTAATTTCACTTTGTACCGGTTGTCTTATGACTCATTACTAATTGCACTTTGCACCGTTTATCTTATGACTCATTTTTGCTTTGTTGTCTAAATTTTAATGTTAGAAACAATACATTCTAAATTTTTAAATTTATCATATTTAATCCAATTGTTGATGGTAATAAGAAAATTAATGGAACTTTCATGTACGCACATCACACACCTATTTGTGTTAGCATGTTAAATTCAACTTTTTACCCCGGACTTATCTCACAATTGTTCAATTGAGTTGTGTCAAAGATATTAATTGAGAGTACTGCTTATTGAAGGCAAATTTCATACGGAAAAGTCTCTTTAAGTGCCAAAATAAAGTTCTAGATAAGAGCTACTTTTAGTGTTCAAGTGTGCAAAATCCAGTCATGGAAATGCCCTTATTATACTTTCATTTATCCATTTACATTTTCTTGGCAGATGGAGATGTTTTGCTCCATGGTTGTTGGCTTACGACATTTGATATTTTTGTCTATATTATACTATTAGGCTGCAATAGATTAAGGGATATGATGAAAGATTTAATTCTCTGAAATCTTTTTAGTTGTTTAGATTACTTAGAAGGTATTTGAATGTAAATAATTAATTCGTATAGTATTTAAAATGTATTTAGATAATTGGTGAATTACAAATCCAAAATATCACCTAAACAATTTAAACAATTCGAACAATTTGGATAGATTTCAATTTGTTCATAAAATTTCTCAATCCAAACTAAACCTTCTATAATTTTGTGAATACTATGTTGATAATTGTTTATAAGATACGGACATATAATTCAACGGAGTCTTATGGAAGAGAAATAGCAATGTCACGAGGTAAGTCCCATTTTCTTTTGTCGTTGTAAAACAAATAATTTATATATGTTTAGCAATTTTTTGTTCTTTTTACATAAAATACCTTAATCACCTTCCTTCATAGTATTCAATTGTATCTATGTATATTTTTAGTTGGTTGGTACTCTTATATAATTACATGTTGACAACTTAGGTTGGTGAGTTTTATGGATCAAGTTAGTAGCCAAACAAGCCAAAACTCTCGAACTTATCCTTTAAATATACTAAAAAAATGTCTTCAAAATAAAAATGTTTGTTCGTTCAAAATCAAATGTCTGTTCGTTTACAGCCAGATACGAGTCACTAAAAGTTTTCTTCACATATTTTTAGTTTGTTTCAGTACTGGCTCCATTTTGCTTTACAAACATACAAATCTAGTGTACAGACACATGTATAACTGCAAAAACTTGGATGGGCCCGGTCTATGAACCCACTTATGGACCCTGTGGATTTTAAACAGCCACGTCGCTCTTTGTAACCAAAGTTAAACAGAGTTCCCGTTCTTGTCTTCTTCAGCAAAAGGAAGGAAAACGAAAAGGCAGTAAAGAAGCCTAGCTTTGGAGAAATAAACCCAGCTACGCTCCAGATTTAAATTTTCGCCTCATTCATCAAGTTTCTTCTGGAAAGGAATTGAAGAGAGTTTAGGCAAATTAAATTACATAAATTAGATACTTCTTTGGGCTTTGCTGTGTTTATGGAGAAGATCAATTAGAGGGAGAAAGAAAAAAAATAGAAACTTTGAAAGATTGTGAAGAAACAAAATTGTCAAGGGAATGCTGATTACCCTATGAGATACTTCCAAGTGAGTATCACAAAGATGTATATATAATTATTTACACATCTAATATTTCTTATTTCTTTGTTTCCTTTTTTTTCATCAAGAGACAAAATTTAGCCTTTTAGCATTAGTAATTGCAAGGCCCTCCAAGGATCTGGTTAATTTTGCATCAGATCTAGTTACAAGATTAATAATTAGTTATAGTGTATTTTCTTCTGTTTTGATTTTGCTTTGAAACACAAGAAAATTTTATCCATTAAAAAGGTTAAACTTATGTTCTTTTTCTCTTTGATTTTTCCTTTTTTCAGATTATGATAGTGAGATGAAGTTGTCAATCGGGCATGATCAAGATTAAGGAAGCATGAAAGACTCGTCTGGACAAATCTTAGAAGACTTTGTTGCATCATAAAATTGTAAATTTTGAGAATTTTTTTGGAAAAATCATTCAAAACATCCCTCACATTTTGTAAAATGATTTTTTTGTTCCTTATTTTTTAAAGTGTAATTTTATTTCTCTTATAAATTCATATCAATTAAATTTGGTCCCTGCCTAAATTTCTAACTAATTTTTGATCGGAATCCACCATGTGCCTTGCACATAATCATTTTTGAGAGGCAAAATTGTCAAATCATATTTCACATAATCTAATTCATAGTCTCCCATATTTCACAAAATGAATTTTTTCATTTCTCACATTTCACAAAATGAATTTTTCATCCCTCACTAATAGCTTTATTGTATTTTGATGTCATATTCTCATTTGCACATGGTGGATTCCAGCAAAAAACTAATGGAAATTCTATTTAAGGACAAAATTTGACCAATGTGAATTTGTAAGGGATATAAAATTACACTTTTAAAAGTGAGAAACGAAAAAATTATTTTACAAAATATGAGAGATATTTTGAACAATTTTTTTTATTGGATTTGGCTTTGAATTATCTGTGGGTTTGTGTTGGGAAATTAGGAAACTTGGGTATCTAGAGAATTTTGGGCTTGGGTTTGGCTTGTGTATCAGTAATCATGTGGTTTGCTGAAGATGTGAGATTCATTCAAGTTGAAGAGGAAGAATTTTATGCATGGCTTGTTTATTTTTCAAAAGAGTAGTCTTCTGCTATCTAAAGTAATTAAGTTCGTGTCTTCCTTGCACGCATTCCTTGCGAGTGGGCACTGTTATGTAACCATGGTCGGCGAATGGAGAAAGTGAGAAGCATTCGTTCAAGGCTAAGAAGCAAGAGTTTGGCGTGGCTGATTAACAACCACAAGTTTCATGGGTAGGGCCATGGACCAGGTTCACCTAAACTTTTGCCATATATAACATGCTTATGGCGCTTGCAAAAACCACTTGCCCGACAAGTTTAAAACTTTGAACTTTTTCTGCCCCTCTGTCCATTTTAAGACAATTTTTTGGAGCCCCCTTTGTTTGGAGCCATTGAATGTAGTAGATCGAGTCATTTCTGTCTTCCAGTCACATTTGGCCTTTCTCAATTAAGTTGATGTGATTATCAGTTCAGGTTTTCATCATCTTTATGCTCAAGCAAATGGGATTTGGTCCAGTGTAAACTTACATGAATAGAAAAATAACCTGTTTCATCCCTTACATTTGATAAAAAAATTCTTTTCGTTTCTCACATTTAAATAAAACAAATTGATTTTTCATATTTAAAAACCCAAACTTTTACATCCTAAAAATCAACTCTCAGTTGTGAATCAAATCATCTAACAATCCGGTTACAAATTTTAGGGGTAGAATTGGTAGATGACTCGCAAAAATATATTTCTAACAACTAAATTAAACAATTAAAAAATCTTAATTAAAACCCGCGGATATCATTGGATATCTCACAGTATGGATAAGTACTTAGGCTATTATTAAATAATTAGTGAGGATTAATTTTACTTTTGGCTTCCTAACTTATGATCTCATTCTTACTTTGTATCTTAAATCCTAATTTTAGATACATTATATTATAAGTCTTCAAATTTATCATATTTTATTTAATTGTTGACAGTGTTAAGAAAATTAATGAAACTTTTGTATATGCAGACGACACACACACATTAATCAGCATGTCAAATTCAACTTGTTATGCCTTACTTATCTCACAATTGTTCAAAGTTGTGTCAAAAGATATTAGAACTTTTGCCCACAAAATCTTAACGAAGGGTCAATTAAGATTCCCCGTCCTTTTCGGTCAACAAGTAAATGAAAGTTGATGTGTACAGTTATAGTCTCATAGAGAAAATCAGAAAACATGAGTTCCTTTAAGCATCACATTTTGTATCTGAATTGAACATTCAAATGATCTTTTCTAGTTCTTACAGATTTACTGTTACCTTTTCTGAAATAACATAAGCATCTGTTTAAACTATGTGTGAAAAAAAAAATTATGCTTCATGTTCATGGTAATGCATTCGATATCAATATGCAAGCAGCATAAATGCAATGAAGAAATATCAAATAGCCAAGAACAAACTTCGAATATATATCAAACACTTACAGCGAAAAAGAAGGATCAGCTTCTTATGAAAACAACAATACAGATTTACAATGCATGATTAAGCAAGGATTCATACACCACTTTTATTTGTTCACAGTAAATGGAGAATAAAACACTCAAAGTTGGTATATAGGAATGATAATACAACACAAGCAGATACGCACTAATAAGCAATTGTGTTCAGGTTAAACCCTACACATTTTCCTCAGCACCAATCCAAAGAAGATCAATTTGTGTCATCCAGTGGCATGCTTCACCTTTTCCCGGGGAGAGCTTGAGTATCTTGAATGCTGCATGATATGATGGCCATGCAGAGGTATCCATATGGCATATTGCTAAGATTGTATTGACTGGAACTTTTGTTTTAGGTTCAACTACATCCACTGCATAGATTTCAGTCGAGGAGAGCATATGGCAAAAGTAAGTTGAAAAAGGAAGGAATACCTCGTGACATGACACAATTTTTTTTACATTAAGCTTTTTAATCTTTTGAATAATAAGTTCTTTTCCTGAACCCTTTGTACTTTTAGTAGTCAATGCAACCAAGCGCTTGCTGCCTAATGTAGACTTTGAGAATTCAATCATGCTCTCGAGGGATGTAGAACAGCTTTTTATCTCTCCTTTTAAAGCTGCAGAGTTACAATAAAGAAGTGTAGTTTCAATATTACCTTTTGTGTTGGGGTTCACAAAAGATTGAGGAAATACTTTCTCAAGATTACTTTCATCTAGAGAAATTTTGGAAGCGATTTGAGAAGGAAGAAATGATCGTTGAGGAAACTGGTCCTCCAAATTTGAGAGATGCACTCTATTTCCCTGTTTAAGAATGGAGATTCTAAAAAAGGAAAAAGGGTCAACATTTTCAAGTCCTGGAGATGCTTTATTATTATTATAGCCATAACCATTACCTAAGGGCTTGATGCTATTCATCTCAGCAAAACAAGCTAGATTTGCAAGACTGCAAAACTTGGCATTAGATGAATATGATTGTTTGGATGCTAATGAAGTGAAAAACTCACTATCATCTTTATTGAGTGGAGATAATTTGGACAGAAGAGCTCCAGGCATGTTGGTTTGTACATTTTCATGCCAATACTTCAGTTGTTCTGAAGCAGTAGATAAAGAAGATGTGGTTTTACAAAAGCTAAATGCAGGATAGATGGAGGCAATGACGAAAACAAGCATAGAAAAACTTAAATTGGCCATTGTTTGAATGTTGGATATGTGATGAGTGAAGGTATGTGTGAGGAACATAGCCTCTACTCATTCGGTATTTATAGCTGAACCTCATTCAACTTTTTCTTATATTTTAGATTTATTCTCTTGACCAAGAATTTGTTTAATTATTTTGATGATAATGATTGTTTTGCTCAGATTACTGAGATAATACAAATTTCTTGAATCTCAAATTATGTGGATTGATGTCGACACCGTTGTGTGGTGCATATCGTTGATATGGACCCAAAAGTAGGGAATGCTTGGAACGTCAACAAATGAAGACTCTCTAGCCTGAGAAGTCTGCTTCATTTGAAAAGGACATCAGAAACGATAGGAATTGCCTTAGGCATAAGTGGTATTATGTATTTATTCTTTTTAAGTATTTTGCTATTGGCAAAAATAAAAAATACTATTTTTTTTTTGTGATATAAGAAACTCGTATTGTTTTTTATTTCACCTTTTAACATACTCGCTAAGCACCTCGATAGTTTCGAAAACTAATTCATTTTTGCCAGTTCTAAATTATGTATTTCTTTCATTTTATTGAGAAATTGCCATGGGGGATTTTAGTCTGGCAATTGTTAATAATAGTGAAAAGCAGATGATGGTGTAATTGAAACACTTTTGTTCAAATTCCAGCTAAACCAAATTGGAGTCAAAATTAAAACAATTAATTTGACGTCAAAAGAGTATAAAAGAGCAAAATATCATTATGAAAATTGTATCTACTGTACAACAATAGTTGGTCAAACAAATAATAGTGAAAATTAAAATACTTGTGAGGAGAAGAAGGAATAATTCGGTTTCAAAAGTAACTTAGCAGTCGTTTCAGCTATAACTTTTACTTAATGATTTAGCATCTACATTTTTGTTGCCCTTAAAATTCTGTCTGATTATCTGAAGAGAAGAAATCTATTGGATGGGAAATTGGACGAAGGCTAGTTTCTAGTAGTGCTCATTTAGCCCTTGGATACATTGATATCCATATAACCACGCAATTAACAGGGAAAGAAATTTATTGTCAAAGGATTCAAGAAGGAAGTGAAGAAAAAAGCTTAAAAAAAATTTAAGAACTTGGTGATTATCTAAATCATTGAGAAATGATAATGACCCAATTTCATGCTTCAGGTTCCAGATTAAAAATGACAAAAATGTTGAGTTTCTTCCAAGAAGTTTTCCACATATATATTGTGTCTATAAAGAAAATATGAATGAAGGAAAATAGCTTCATTTTTTGTACTTAACCTCATTTACTATCATTCAAAACTATTGAGTAGTAGTTTGAAATTTTGTCCTCTATCTTCTCCTCGCTTCTTAAATCTCACCCTTTCCTTGTTAGGAAAAGGTTTTGAAAAAAAAAAAAAAGATTCAAATTTCGTCTGACTTACTGGCTTCTATTTAGATTAGTACGTAGAAGCAAAACAGATGGCGTTTTTAAAGGAACCGAACCTTATTTTCCACTACCATTTAAAAAAGAAATTCAGTGTTTTATTTTGATTTGCTATCAGGTTCTGCAAACAAGATCGAAATATTGCCCCAACACCACAATAGAACAGAACTAACAATGTGCAAGAAAGATGTTGTTCCAAGTCTTTCAATGAAAAATGAAGAAATTAACATGAACAAATTCAACTTGGCTTAATTAACTGAATTAAGTCATCATTTATATATATATATATACTTCCAGCATTGTGCTTAATTCCTCATTTTGGATATTGACAGTACCTTATCAGTCGCTCATTCCATTCATCAAACTCCCTTTTTCTAATTTATCATCAAGATCAAATTTGACATACATTTACTTCTTTAAGTTTACTATGCAGTTTCCTGAGATTAAAAGCACAAAATGCAAAAATTAGTTAAAAAAATCTCGCATGGAACTTTAATTAATGAAAGTGGCAGAAATTTAATTAACTACCAGTAGTGCATTTTTATTGATCACAGTGCAAAATGTACAACTTTGTGCAACAAAAAATATACAAATGCCTTGCATGATAAATAATTCTACTATATTTGCATCTTTATTAGATTAGGATTACCAGCTGCCTTATTAAAAAATTTTAGGAAGACAAAAAGGGTTGGCAATGCATAAAAAATTATGAATTGTATGAACTAATGAGAGGGAGGATGCATTGGATTTGAGTCCTGCCGACAAGGTGCATTGACACTTTAGTGAATTCAGGCGTCCACTTGACACTGGCGATATGGTCCAATATCGCCCGCTTTGAAAGTAGCTCAGTTCACACTGACCAAGTTGCAATAATAGATATTGTCCAACAACCAAATGATAGAATTCAATCTGCTCGCCGATTGAAGATGGCCCAGTGCTTTTGAGTGGTGTCCCTTGAACTAAATTTGGTTTTGGGTTCTTTTCTGAGTTTTTGTCCATTGCAGACATGACAAACACTATATTAGCCTTGGTTCTTTTATGGATTATAGCGTATCTGACGAGCAAAATCTAGCAAAGGTTGACAGCTTAGGACTCAATGGTTCACCTGGATTCTAATCCTTCTACTCCCTTCTTGTTTTTTAAATCCTATTTTTCCCTTTTTAGAATTTTTTTTTAAAAAAATAATCTAGCAACTTGAGGTGCAGAATATACTTAGAGAGGTTAATTGTGGGTGGATGGATGTATTGGCAAAGATGGGAACTTCTTAATGGACAATTAAGGCCTTCCTCTGACCTAATTAAAAAAAAATTCTCTAGATTTCCCTTTCCTCTATTGTACTTAAGCACAGTTTGTTAGAACTGGATTAGAATGGGACTTGATAGGGAAAATAAAATATTAAATATACCATGGGCACCATATGACAATACAGTACTAATAAAAAAATCTTTTAATTATTACGCTAGGCCTTGTCTGATATGCACTAGGCAAGGAACGTCTACCGCAGTACCACTGTTACTTGGTGCTGATTGATTGATATTAGTGCATCACGTAATATTGTTCCACTACCTTCTCATTTGATGGGGATGAAACTCACTTAATTTGGGCCTTGCAAGTTTTAGTTTCTAGTTCCAACTAGTTCCTTTTTTCCCCAAGTCCCAACCAAATCACGGTTGTGTTTTAACCAGTCATTTGGAAGGGAAACAACAGCTGTGATAAAGCCAACTCATGTGAATGATATCAAAATCAAAATTTCTGTCCAAAACCAAACAAAATGTGCTGAAATTTAATGTCTTCGACTAGCATCGGTTATCTATTCGCACCGAAATTTCAACATTCTACTTTTAACACGCTCCAATTACCAAAAATCATCTTTTTTTCCCTTTGTAAAAGTTGAAACCACATTAGTTCTGAAAACAATTTGCTGTTTCCTTTCCTCATATTCTTATAGAGGAACTCTAATAAGTGAAGAAAAAAATAAATATTGAAAATCACAACGGTTGTGCATTCAAATATGTTTTTCATCTTGTACCAATAATTAGACATGCTTCGTTTGTGCAACATGGGATTGGATGAATGTTTAATAGATGTGATCATGTAACTAGATTAACAGACATGGGATTGGGGCTGGTCTCGGTTGTGCCATGTTGGTGTAATTCTTAAGAAAATTTAGTGCATTTCTTGCGAGATTTGGTGCACGAGAATTCAGCATGGGTGACAAAAATTGATCACTAATTTGTATGGGTTTACACCAAGTTAAGAATCACACTAATTTTGATCTTTAATATTTTGTTTAAAACAAATCTAAACCCTAACATTTATCATTTTACGCATATTTAGTACAACTAATGGAAATTTATGAATGTCTAATGATCAACATCAAATTACCATTCGTCAACAACTTTATGTTTACACATTTGGACCCCAATATTTTGATTTTGAATCATTACATTCTTCTAAATTTTAAATAGTGACATTAAGGATTTTAAAATGAAATGAGATTCAATTTAAATTGAAATTTACTTAAATGGATAATATGAATTCTATTTAAATCCATTTTTCTCCCTTTTTTTGTTTCATTTATTCCTATCACTAATATCTCATATACTTGGTCGCTTTTGCATGGTTAGTCTTAAGTTTATTATAGTTGCTACTACATAAATTCTTGTATATGTTGGTGCCTATTGGTTTCAAATTCTTGTAGTTAGCTATTGTGATTATAAAAACTAGTAGTGAAGGTAGAAACCAATGTGAAGTACTTTTAGGAATTTTTGAAAAACCATTGTTTATTTTTTGTTGTCTTTCTTACTAAGTAAACTCTAACATTCCATTACTATAGTTTTAAAATATTTCATATAAATTTGTCGTTCGTTGACAACAATTTTGAATTTACACTTTTGGTCTACAATATTTGATTATTAATCCTTATGTTCTCCTAAATTTTAAATAGTGACAGTAAGGGGTTTAAAATGAAATGAGATACAATTTTGAATGAAATTGCATTAAATTGGTAATAGAAATTCTAATTAAATATATTTTCTCCTTTTATTTTTTATTTCATTTATTTATACCACTAATATCTCATATACTTGTTCTCTTTTGCATGGTTAGTCTCAAGTTTATTATAGTTACCAGTAAATAAATTTTTGTATATTTGGTGTGCATTGATTTCAAATTCTTGTACTTAGCCATTGTGATTATAAAAACTAGTGAAGGTAAATACTGATATGAACTACTTTTAGGAATTTTTGGAAAGACTGTTGTTTTCCTTTTTGATGTCTTTCTTACCAATAAAATCTCATATTCCATCACTATAGTTTTAAAATACTTATTTTAAAATTTGTGTAGCCTAATAATCATTTAATGATTCAAATATTTTTTGAAACTGAATTTGTTTCAAACTCAGTTGATAACCTATTGAAATGTAAAGAAAAAATGATTTGTCTAACGAGTACCCACTAGGTTCTCGTTAAGATATAATTCAAGTGTTAATAATATGGAAAGATAAAGTTAAATAGAGAAAAATTTATAAATATAATAAAACATAACAATAGTTTGTCTTGATAAAAAGCAAATTTTATAAATAGATTGCTGTAAATCATCAGCCACGAATAGAAAGTATTTGCAAATATCTAATCTACAAAAATATATATTCTATTTATCCAAAAAATTGAGTGATTCCTTCTTTCTGCTAAATTTGAAATGAAAGTACCGATAGATATTGTCTAAGGGAGAGTCTTTTGAATCACTTAATAAAGTTCATTTTTCAAAACATCATTAGAAAAAAGAAATGAAGTTTTTGAAACAACAGAAAGGGAAATCTATTTTGTCATTTAGACAAAAAACATATGATTCTTATGAACTCAACGGGTTCCTGCCCCTTCAATTTGATAAAAAGCAAATTTTATTAATAGATTGTTGGAAATCATCTAGCACAATTTGATTTATATTACCACCCTAATAGCAAATTAAATATGCACTAAAAATTATAGATTTGCAATTTAATAGATACAATAGATATGAAAAATATAAAAATTTTCAAAATTATCTTCTAATAGATAAATCGTTACATCTCCCTTCTTTGCATGTTGAAATTGTTAGATCTACTAATCAACGGTTTGAAATTCCAATAATGATAATGAGATTTATTGAAATAGATCCAAAATAAAAAAAATTCATATCTAACATCCATATTTTGAAATAAATTTAGATCTCACAACAAAATAAGAAAAAAAAATCTCTATAAGAATCCCTAGAAGAAACAAGAAAACTCTTACTAAGGCCCCGTTTGGTAACACAGTTCAACGCTTAAATTTAATGAATTCAGATTTTAATATATTCTAATTCATTTTTTGATAAAAATATTATAATTTCATTAAAATTTGCACTAATAGCAGAAATTACATCATCAAACATATACAGATATCAAAGATCAAACTTGAAGAAAGGACCACTTCAGATCTAAAAAACAATAAAAATTACATAATTAAACTCCAAATTAAAAAGATGAGATAAAATAATTATAACTCCATAGACATCTGTGCATGCTTCCAATCGTCAGATCTACTAATTAACTGTTTCAAGTCCAGATATTATAGTGAGATCTGTTGAATAGATCCAAGAGAATTCCAGATTTGATAATCAAAATCTCAAAAAACTCAGATCTAATGAAAGAAAAATGAAATAATCATCAAAAACTCTCACTAGGAATCCCTAGAGAGAATAAAACTCTCACTAAAAAATTTTAGGAGAGAAGAAAACTTTCACTAGACAATCCTAAAGAGAGAAGAAACTCTCACTATCCACACAAATGAAAAGAAACTATAGAGAAGGTTCCTCCCATAGAGAAGGTATCAGAAAAATATGATCTCTCTCCCATGGGAGAGTTGAAGGGAGTTTTAGTTAGAGAATTTTTTCTAGAAAGACAAAAGAGAGAAGGAGGAGAGAAGGGTTTATATTTAGATGCGTTTGATAACCAAAAATAGAATATCTGAATTAATTAAGTGGCACTGAATTTTCTAGGCAAAACTTGTCTCCAAAATTAAGTGATAAGCTATTTACTTATCACTGAATATGATATACGCTCAAATGTATCAAATTTAGTACTTAATAATTCAATAATTTAATAGATTCAGATTTCAGATTTCGGCTTTCAACTTTAGTTTTATCAAACAAACCCTGGTAAAAACTTTAGAGGAAACTTTAATAGAAAACTTAAGGAGACTCTCACTAAGAATAGAGTCTCTCTCCCTAATGGAAAGTCTTCGAAAAGAGAAGAAGTAGAGAGAAGTTTGAGAGAGGATAACAATTGTTAGTGTGTGGCATTCACATAGTAATTTATGTATGATTTAATTGTCTTAACAAGTGTCCAAACACTTGTTAAAAAATCGTAAAAAAAAAAGTTTAATTTACAAATAATTTATGTTTCATATATTTTAAAGGGAATTCAATTAGATGTTTAATTAATGTAAAAAAATAAAAATAATATAACTCATTATCAATTAATTATTACTAGTGTAAATAACAAATAACCTAATGTACAAATAGTTTACATTTCACACACGCGCAGATATATTTCTTTTCCTGTTTCTTTTTCTCAATCCTTTCCCTTCAAATACTATCTCTTCCGGTTGATTGACTTTTTCCATCCAAGCGATCATTGGGTAAGAATTAATACAGTTACTCGTAAAGTCATGCGATGCTTGAAGTGTATAAAAAGAAAAATCTGGTGAGTGTCCTCCAGAGAACTAATTAATGCACATTAATTTACAATGTTTAATGCTCTATTCCTGTTTATTACCCGGCTTGTTAGATACACTTTCTCGCCTACGCTTGACTTCTGGAATAAAAAGGCACCCTTAGGCAAACTCAATATAAAAATAAACCTAGACCAATAAATTTCAACAAAGCATGTTCTTAAAGAGATTCAGCTACTGATTAATTTTGAAATATAAACTTCATCCCAAACCAAATCAGTTTGATTGCCTAAAAGGAAACGTGAGCAGGGAATAGAACTATATGAATATCAACAAAGTGACAGAAAGGTAAACCGAGCTGTCAGGTAGGAGAAATAGTGAAAATTAGAAAGAGTAAGATCGAGTAAAAAACCCTCGAATTGCACACTCTCTTCTCCTCTCCTATAGCCTCTGATTATCCAATTACTGCCATTTCTTACTCCTATTTTGTTTTCAATTTCTTCCTTTAATAGTTCTTTAGAGCATCTCCAACAGAGTATAAAGGAATGCAATGCCTGACAAAATATGGGTTCATTACACGCATCATTTTGATGATGAGTGTAATGGGTGGGCCCATTCATTTTGTTATTATTTGTATTTTATTTGATTTAAATTATGTAATATTATGTTATGGAGTTCAACTAATTACATAAAGAATTATTAATTAAGTATGGGTTTTTATGATATCTTCGCATTTGAGGTATCACATATTAGTTTAATGTTCTGCATAATTATTTTTCAAAAAAATAACAATATATTATTTTTGAGAGATAGAAAAAAATATATTGTTCAAACTTAGAAATTAATAATATTATTTTTAGAAAATAAAAAATTCAAAAGGTAAAAAATTGGGAAAATCGCCCAATTGAGTCCCTAAACTTTTTTTTTCGTCGATTTAGTCCCTATACATTATTTATAGCCAATTTAATCCTCAAACTTATATTTCGGTTCCAATCAAGGAGCTTAGCGGCGGCGCCACTACATAATTTCCATCAGCTTCCCAATCGAGCAACCCAGAAGGGGTATTTTAGGGACTTCAATTCTGGAGCCTTAACCAAAATTAACCGAAACAAAAGTCTTATGAGAAATACCCACCCAAAACCCACAATGAAAACAAAAAAATTTCTTGGACAAAAATTTCTTGCTCAGCTCTCACAGAAGAGGGGTGGTGGCCTGGTGGCTTTCTTTCGAATCTTGGAAGAATTTTTGAAAAGTTCTCACTAAAAATCTGAATGCATCCCATGTTTGTGCTACTATTTGCTCCTTACGGCTGTTGTTGATTGAAAAAACGAGATACTAAAAGAAAGGAGATACTAAATACGAGTAGTGGTACGTACGTAAGTATGCCATTCCATGAAAATGATAACGATGATAAATTTGTAATCTTCTCCAGCCACCGTCTTTTTTTGCCACCTTTCTCCCTCCCTCTCCCTCTCTCTACTCCAATCATCGGTTTGGACGGCAACCTGCATCCCAAAAGAAAAACTAAACCCAAAAAAAAAGGTGCAATCTTGCCGTTTCTCAGAACCCGAGATTCAATTCTTGACTTCACTTGGATGTTGTGAATCGGAGTTTCGAATCTAGTCAGCTCAATTTAATCTTTTCGGTCAGAAAATCGGTATTTTCCCTGGGTTGTGGCGGTAAACATGTATTTGTTATCGAGATAAAGATTAGAATTAGGGAAATGCCGAGGGTCGGTTTTAAAATTGTACAGTATCTATATTAAGTTTATGCTGAAGCAACGAAGTTGCCACCAAGGACATCCACATCGACCCCTTGACCTCTCTCGCCCTTCGAATCTTTCTTCCTGACTCCTGCCACGATTCTGCTTTCAAGTCCCAATCCATCAAATCAAGGGCTAAGGATATTCGACCATTCGATTATTCTGATCCCAGATCCGATCCGAACCAACTTCTTCTCCGGCGAAACAGCTATGGCTCTGCCAATGGAGTCACTACCACGACGCCGACCGTGACCATCCGGAATCAAAATCATCGGAGAAATAGCTATGGCTGTAGCAGTGACGATGTCAATTTGAAATCGGATAGTGGGATTTACGGAGGATATAATCCTGGAAACAAAAATTGTCGAAAATTGCCCGTCATGTTGCAATTTCACGGTGGAGGGTTCGTGAGTGGGAGCAATGCTTTGGTGGCGAATGATTTGTTTTGCAGGCAGATTGCCAAGGCGTGTGATGTCATTGTGTTGGCTGTTGGTTACAGGTTAGCCCTCGAGAATCGGTATCCGGCTGCATTCGAGGATGGGTTGAAGGTGCTGCAATGGTTGGCTAAACAGGCCACCACCCCTCTTCTGTGAGAGCTGAGCAAGAAATTTTTGTCCAACAATTTTTTGTTTTCATTTTGGGTTTTGGGTGGGTATTTCTCAGAAGACTTTTGTTTCGGTTAATTTTGGTTAAGCCTCCAGAATGGAAGTCCCTAAAATACCTCTTTTGGGTTGCTTGATTGGGAAGTTGATGGAAATTATGCAGTGGCGCTGCCGCTAAGCTCTTTAATTGGAACCGAAATATAAGTTTAGGGATTAAATTGGCTATAAATAATGTATAGGGACTAAATCAACGAAAAAAAAAGTTTAGGGACTAAATTGGCGATTTTTTCAAAAAAATTTAATGAAAGTTAATATTTTATTTTTTAAAAATAAAAAAATATTTTTAAAAATTACTTTATTTATTTATGGGATATGAGTTATGCATTATTAAAATAAATATTTGATTTAATTGTGGACCCATGCTATTACATCTTGTGGAGTGTAAACCATTGTAAGTAGAAGTGTAATAAAAGAGGAGAAAGTGGAATGCTAACGTAACATGTGGATTACACTCTAAAGAGTGTAAATCATTTGTGAATGCTCTTATTATACTTTTTAAATGGTGAAGATGATGGCAAAGTTGAGAGAGATGAATATCTGAATAATTTTAATATAGAGGTTCCATTGGTAGCAATGAAGAGTATGATGGGCAATAGAGATGAGATGACGATGATTTTGGAGTCAAAATTTGGATGTTTGGGTCGTATTTCTTTTCTTTTCGCAAAGTTAGTTTGTGATACTTTATTTTTTTAAAATCTAGTAAAATTAGACTCATCTATGTTGTTTAATTTGAGACAATGTATGGATTTTGTTTAATTAGACTCGTCTATACCTAGTGTTTTTTTTTATAATGATTTGTT
Organism: Coffea humblotiana; assembly: GCA_023065735.1. Lineage (NCBI taxonomy): Eukaryota > Viridiplantae > Streptophyta > Magnoliopsida > Gentianales > Rubiaceae > Coffea > Coffea humblotiana. The sequence goes on from CM041210.1 coordinate 21,167,858, forward strand.
GGATTTATATGTGAGTAATTACGTGTTGCAAACTACCAAGTAAGGCTAAATTCAATTAAAGTGATTAATTATAATTTGGAATTTAATGTATCTAATATGATGTGGCCTTTAATATCTAGAGATTTAAGGATAATTTTTATTTCTATGATGGGTGGAAATAGGAATCCAAAAAGTAACAGAAAAATTATCTAAAAATAAGGTTATAGTTTTCAAATCACACGTATTCTTATTATAGTATTTTTCAAGTACCACAAAATAGTTATTTTTTGATATTCCATCGTCAGAAAAGACACTAAAGAGAAATTAAAAGGTTCTTTCAAAGGAATAACAATTAAGTATTGACCTGAAAGGCTATTCCAAAATCTTCAAGGATTCAAGTGCTAGTTTATCAACATGAATTTAGGTACACATCCATAATTTTGCTATTAATTTATTTTTTAATAATCGCCATGAAAATTTTGGGTTTAATAGGTGATAATTTTTACCAAAGGTTAATATAAATAACCACTAACCGTAAAACTCATATGTGTGTGCGCTTACGTGCGCACATGTATATGTATGCATGTATGTCTGTGTGTCTATATATATATATATATATTTGTGCTCTCTTTCTTACGGTTCAATTTCCACGTTCTTATTTCTGGTGAAAGTCATGTAAGCTTAAGGTCATAGCTTTGTTTTCTTTCCCCCAGATTCTGATCTAATTAAATTTGTAACTTGGAATATGATATACGGTCTTCATGTGTCATATGTACATCGACAGGAGTTAATGTCATTGAGAGGATGGAGAATTCCAGAGAGAAACACGACTTGCTTTAGTGTGATACTATATAATATTATGCTTGCAGCTTGGTTAGATCTAATGATGATAGTTCTGTTTATGATGCTATTAACTCGGGTCCCGCTTGTCCACAAGAATTGAGTGGGTCGTGCTTAATTTCTTTGTTTTCATAGTTAGCAGTGCTTTTTTCTATTCTGCTACTCACTCCTCTAGGCACGCATAGGCAAAACGATCTACGAAATGTATCACAACTTATGGAATATTATTTAAGATTGACGTTTCTTGACGAACAACTGCTTGAAAAGTGGATTAAAAGATAGGAATAATTTGTTTATTACTTTGGAGAAAACGAAATCTCTCTATTCTATGAAACTTTTATGTACATAGTATATAAAAGAAATTCAACATATGATGCTTGTTTTGCAAAATCCATGCTCCGGATGGCAATTTTAACCATCTGCCAGCAGCTGCATCACAGTTTCAACAAGGGAATGAATTGTTGCTCTATGCCGGCTCAGCCCCACAGTCCCAGAGAAAATATTGAAGCTCTCAATATCGGTAATAGTGTTCATCATGTGTTCCAGCTGCACTTCCATCTCTAAACTCTTGAAAATTTGGACGTTTGTTTTCTTATCTTTCATCATGCACATTGCTAATTCTAAAACAAACCTCCTCATTCTTGGAACCTGGATGGAAGGATACCGATATTGCTTTAGAGTCTCCACAAGTTTATTAGCCACTTCAGCTTCTCGGATGCCTGCTTTCTGAAACACAATGCTTGATTCCCGTGATGTCATAAACTTGAAAATACGAGCCGCTAATCCAATCATTACTTCCTGCAACTTGGCTTCTCCTGTCATGATTGCCTGAAGGACCTGCATGGGGAAATGCAATGATTACTCAATGTTGTTTCCATTCATTACAACATAGACACAGCATACAACAAGAAAACGGAAAGAAAAGGCTCTTGCAATATAGTCAGTACAATTTACCGTTGGTCCTGCAACAATAAGGTCCTTTAGCTGATCAAAGCTATCTTCTCCGACAAATGCACACAAGTTTCGTAGAATTCTGCCTGCATTAATTCGAAGTATTGGATCTTCTAACGTTTCAACAAGTTTTCCAGTCACATTTAATTTCAATATGCGCAAGCAATTGCTTTTGCTTTCAAATGCCAGCATTGACAGTGCTGCTCCTGCTGCAATTTTTACATCCTCGTGCTTTTCATCTGTCACCTGCTTGAAGATGATGTTGAACAACTCCTTGAGGACTCCACCTGTGCCTCCAATCCTCTCTGTTGCGTCCTCTTCCATTCCCAGATTTCTTAGGATATCTATTCCCAACTTTTGCAGCGTTGGATGTTTCTCCCCATACCTCAATATGTCTCTGATATTGCTGATTGTGATAACTATCTCTGAAATTTCTCTCCTGAGCTGTTTGCCTGTGGCACCAGTAGTGCAGGACAACATCTTTACCACCTGCAGAGATCGTTTTACCGTTAAAAGCTGTGAGCTTGTTGCTGCCTCATGTATCAGAAGCCTATCTCCTGCATGTGTGCAATCTATGATTTTCGGCAGGAGGCCTCTTGTATTCCCTATCTTCCCACAATTGTCGTGGTCGCGAGCAAGCTTCTTCAAAATTGTGAGTCCCAGGTGGTTAAATGTCCAGAAACTATAACGTTCATCATCGAAGATGGTTCTCTTTTCTTGTATTTCATCAGTTGCATCAGCAAAGCTCCTGCTGATGTGGAGCAAGGATGATATTGATTCCATTGCACCTGGTATTCCAGCTACCCGAAGAGAATTCCTCTTTTTACCAGCAAGATGTGCCAAAATTTCTGCTGCTGATTTTCTGATCTCTTCTTCCCGAGGATCTTTCCAGTTCAACATTTCTACTAACCGTTCCATTACCGGTAAGTTTACTCCAATCTTTTGGAGGGTGTCATCAGAAATGCGCTTTCTTTTTGAAAATGTTTCTAGAATTTGAGCCCCCATGAGCTGTTCATCGGGCGAGTTTGAGGCCAAGAGATCCATTGCAAATGAAACCATATCCATTTTCAGGCCATCAAAAATGCTTCCATAAACACAGTTTGAATATGCATCATAGAAAAACCTTCTAATTGAAAATATACCTGATGGCCCCAACTCACACTCCTTGTTCACCTCGTCAAATATTTTGTGAAAGAAAACATTCCACTCAAAATAGGCTTTCTCCAGGAGAAACAACAATGCTTCTGCCAAAGCTAATGAATAGAATATAATCAAAGCTGCACTCGAGTTCCTCCCTTCTTTATCCCCTTTGTTCACATCGCCAAAGTTTCGCTTGATAAGCTTCATCAGGGAGAGTACCACACAAGCAGTAGCAGAGACAAGTTGCAGGCAATACAACACTTTACTGATATGTCTTGATATGAACACCCATGGAGCATATGGAATGAGAGGAACCTCTGAGCTATCCCATGTTTGAGTTGGCATCTTCTTCTGATGCCAGTTTTTTCGCCTTGACTGATGGATGCTTTCTGTAGTAGTTTCCCTGCTCCGATTTCCAACAGCAGCAATAGGCCTAAAAATTTCCCTGACAGTTTTGATGATAAATCGTGAGCTTGATCTCATTGCGTGGAAGCTACTATTTCCAACATCAGCAAGGGACCCTGTAGCTCGGTGTTGCCATTCAAGCTCATGACTCCTGCTAAATATCCTTGTCCCCTCAATTACCAGAATAATGGTTATGAACCAAAAATCTGTTTTGTCCAAATCGATGGCAAAACCACCAAGAAGAACAACTGTAGCCCATATGAAACCAAGAGTTCCCAATTTAGTTGCCGCTTTTTCCAACACAGCAAGCCTCAGAGCAAAAACGGTCAACTTCTTTTCTGGTGCATGGATTGGTTGTGGCAGCCTTGGTGGAGACACTGAACTGCCTTTGCTATTAGTGTTCGTTGTCTCAATATGGCTTTCAGTTTTTAAGATTGTTGCTGGACTTGGACCTGAACTGCCTGCTTTGCTAACCCCTGCTTTGAGCTCAGATATCTGCAGATGGATGCTTCCTTCACTACCCATTGACGTTGCAGGATTCACCATTGACTTCTCTTAATTAAGCATTAACAAGAGTAAAGCCAATTCTTCTTATTCAATCAATTTGGTGTGTTTGGATGTTGAATTGAAAATGGAAATGGGATCTGTAGGGTGGAGTTTAAGAATGTGAAGCTCTTGATTCTTGATCCTGATGGCTGTGAAGACAAGAGCTTTTGAACTGGTGTTTATATAACAATCGAAGGGAAATGAACTTGGGCTTCAAGTACTAAGCGGCTGCAATTTGGAGGAAAAAGAAGGGAAGTTGCTTTTCTTTCCGCCTAATCTCTTTCTCTAGGTATTTATTAAGTAGTTTGCTTTTGTTTTCGGATTTATCTTTCTTTCAGTCTTGCCACAGATTGTCTTTGCTAGGCAGCTCTCTTTCTATACCTTTGTTTTGCTGAGCTGCTTCCATTTATGAAGTTTCTTGATTGGTTGGTCAATCTTTTAAGAATCAAAAGCCTCCTTTATTTTAACTAAAAAAAGGGAACGAAGGTAAATAAAGCCGCCATTAATATCCATTCCATTAACCTAAAAAAAAAAAAAATTCATACGTAAACTATAGTGAAATTTATATAGAGCACGTCTAGCTTTACAAAAAATTTTCTTAGAGATCATAATCCCATGATCAATTTTTAGCAAAAATTCAGAGCTTGAATTTTACTATTTTGATTAGTACGTTTCTATTGCTTAAGCCTTGATCAACTTTGACGTGGATTGTGTGACGTGCAAGTCTGATGATGAAATGGTGAAAGCAGGGACAATGGTCAAGTTCAATTAAATTGCTTGCAGCCAATTTTAGGATGTCATGTTTATTAGTTGGAAGCATTGGCCTTTACCAAAATATATCTTTGTAAGTAATACAAATCACATTCCACGCATTATCTCCGTTGTAATCTCTAGTGTAAAGACTTGAATCCATGAATTGTATCAGAATGACATTTTTTCAAGGAACAAGTAGGAACAATATGACAAGAATGTAATTGGTTAGGAACCTTTGATTCTTATCAATCACATGTCCACCTATAATGCTAGTAGAGAAATTATCTAATTTTTTTAAAATTGTTTTCTAATAGCAAGAATGTGAGAATTAAGAAGCGGGAAAGAAAAAGATGGATTTGAAATCAAAATCTCTAAATCTTGGAGTTTTAATGAGAAATTACCTAGTTGATAATTGACAACTTAGTTCATTACATTATATATTGACCAAATCAAACTCTCCACTTGATGAAGCTGGCCCTATTCTATGGATAATGAAACCCTGTCTCTTACTAATTAATCTTGCCACCTGGTGCTGATGATATGTCTTGATTGAAGTTGAAGAAATTGAATTGATCTTCACTAATCCTATGGCTATGGGCTCTAGTTTTTCTTCTTCTCCTTGTTTTAGGAGTCAATGGACTCAAGACATAATATGACTACATACATGGAAGATATTGTCTAGATCGTGCAATAGTGGCAACTTTAGGCAGCTGCAACTTGTAGGATTGGTTTATGACAAAGATTAATATTGAGTCAAGTAAACAAAATACAGACAATAGAACTGGGAGTTTAGCATTGAATGGAATTTTGATCAGCACGTATTTTGTTTATCTTAGTATAGGCTTTGAGACTTAGATTGCAATTGATCTATAATTAGACACTTTATTTTTTTATAGTCCAGTTGTTGCAGCTATGGACCATTCTCTGCTCATTCAATAAAAGTTAATTTTTGCCTTAAAAGAAACAAAACACACAAATATATGTATCATTCTACTTAATTAAGCAATTTGACGAAAGATTTGAAATCCACCCAAATTGCTATAGTTGTTTAGGTTATTTAAGAAACGTTTGAATTTATAATTTACCAACTAATCGAAATACATTTTTTGTGATTCATAAATTCAAGTATTTCTTAAATAATCTAAACAATTAGAGTGATTTGAGAGAATTTCAAATCCTTCGTCAGATCTCTTAATCCAAACCGAGCCTATAATTTCAATGTAGGAATAATTGGTTCCATGACAGAACTCAGACGTTGAAGCAGTATGCTTTGTACAATTAAGCTTGTAAGACAAGATATTCTTTTCTTTCCCAAACTAATGAAACCTTAACCTCAAGAAAGCTGTTTTTTCTGTTATATATAAAAATACAATGAGTTTGCTTATTGATATAAGAAGTTACAAGCTGCATCCGAGAAATGGGTTTTGTAATGACATGCAAGCAAGGAATAAATGATCTGTCATTGAAAACTATTAGGTTCCATATAAAGATTTCTCATTGACTTGATATAAACTGTCTTCTCCCATTCTTGAACAAGTGAAATTGAATTTCAAACTGAACCTCGGTTGGTCTGCCCGTAATTAGCTCGAACAAATTTAAGAAGAAATGTTGTATTTGTACGAAACCCTTTTGTGTAGCTGGGATTCCTTTAGAGTGAAGAAAATTGATACAGGTTTTGGATAGCTTGTACTTTATGCTAGTGCATCACAACATTGTCCTAATTCCCTTCCATTATTTCTACTTTATTGATGTACCAAAATAAATGTTACTATTTCAAATTTAATACATGTTTTCCGATCTTATCATTTAAAAGAGCAACTTTTAAAATTTCAATGCACATTTAAAAGGGAAATCTTTTGAGTTCAAAGGGTATATATGTGAATTCATCAATGCCTCCTCATCTGAATATTATTATTACTATGCCTCCATAAAAGTTGGATTCACCAAGAACGACTGTTATATTGGGACAGAGGGAGTATACTAATATGAGGGATAATTTCATTCTATATTTTCCTTAAATTTTGGAGATGTTCTTAGAGAGAAATTAACATTTTTATTTTGAGTATTGACCAATCCCCAATCTTTCAAAGAACAATTGGCTGCGAAAGGGATGTAACACGCAGAGACAATCTATTTGGCATTTCTAGAGGAAATTTGATGAGCATTCATGACCTTAGATCAAAGACCCTACCTACATTACCAGAGAAGATTTAGTTGGCATTCATGAATCTAATTATCTAATCCAAGCCCACATGGACGTCTCTGATTGTCATTTTGACTTTAACTTTTTTGTTTATTCAAACTAAAAAATAAAATAAAAGATTGACAATTAAGTTGCATTATTTAACAAATAAGATTGCTTGCATCCGAAAGTCACGCTATATAAGAAGGAATTCCTAGGCGAGATGATGTTTGAGCCAAAGTTCAAGATTTTCCTGATTTAGTATTTCTAAGATGCAAAAGGATTGATTAGCTACAATTCGCAAAGTCTTCGGTTTTCCCTAATAAACTTGATCCAAAGTCTTCCAACACGTTATTGATTTACTCTGAAGCAGCGGCAGAAATTCTGCACATTTTCGACGTTAATCCACACTAATCAAACAGTCACGCAACATCATAAAACCAAAAAAATTCCACCCAGTTTTGAGATCTAATTATATTACAACATCTTTTGTCGTTTAGGTTGTAAAACTCTCCTAAGTATACATGCTGACACAATAAATTTTTTTTTTTCTGGCAGTCTTTTGCCAGTTACTCTTTTTCTTTGTTGTAGTTCAAGAAACCAGCACTAGGTCTGAAGGTGATCCGTGTTTCACCGAAGGAAGAGCATAAGACTGGTTCAACATCCAATTCAACAAACAGATTTTACTTCACTTCATCGTAAAAGCAAAAATTTTTCTTTAAATGAGTTCAGAAAATAACCAGCAACCATCCACCTTTCTCATGTTCAGTGGCGTGGCACAGGGGGAAAAAAATTACAGCAGTCACCGATCAACAACAGTCAGAATAGACATTAAACAGTAATCTGTCACCGCCCTTCAGCAGGTGCCATAAGAACATATAACTGTAAGAAAGCATTGGTTGATGAATATATGAGACTTATATTCATATCAGGAGAAAGAGAAAAAGTGAACGAACAAGTCGATTAAGACACACTTAAATTCATCAAGGTTCCCACTTAAAAGGTCAGTAACTTAGAAAATTTTCCTAGATCAGTCTCAAAACGTATGCTGAAACGTAAATGATCACACAAAATCCTTAAAAAAATTTTCCTTGTAATATTATTACTCTTCATTTCATAGGACGAGAAAGAGATAAAGTGAAAGAACAATTCCATTCACAAAATTCATCAAGGCTTCCACTTAAAGTCTCAAAATATATGCCAAAATGTAAATGACCACGCAAAATACCTATGAGAGAAAACTCTGAGAATCCTGCTCAATGTATTAGTTTAGCAATATAAGATGATATACAACTTTGCTGTAGAGGTACTAGTAAAATGAACAAAAACAAGACCTTAATGAAACAAAATCTTATCATTATTCGACGCGAGATATATAAATCAGTAAAACAACAATGAGACAAGTTCGCTACTGCTTCTGAATACTAAAGATGAGCTACCGATATCTTTAAAGCATGACTTCATGACTGCTTCCAACATGATAGCTGCCACAAACTCTCCAGTTAAGGGCAGGGCGTTTCATAGGTGAAACGCATACTTTTGACCACAACATATGAGACTTAAATAAGTCGAGTAGAAAAAATTTTAATGCAGGCAATAGAGGTGCATTTGCAAAAAACATGAGACCAAAGATGAAGAATGTAGTCAAACCCATGGCCTCAAAATGACCCAAACAACAGCCAATTACTCAAAAAGAATGATCATCAAGGACAGGACTGTCGGAAAAAGAAAAGAAGGTTAAACAAAATAGATTATCAGCATATCAATGACAACCAGATGCTTGCAGTGCCTTTAGTTTAGTTCCTACATAATTATAAATAGAAGGATATTCCACCCTCAACAACTATAAGTCAAAACTAACTGAATTTCTGATGTAACAAAAGCAAGATTAACTAGCTGATTCGGTTATATTTTCGTTTTTTTCCCCCACTTCTCATTTTGGCCAAGCAGGATTCAGGATGAATGATCCAAATGTAGATACTTATCATTGTTTCCGTATTCTTTCTCTTCAAGAATATATGCACACAGCACATCTACAAGATCAAACTCCAAAACCGTTAGGCTTTGAAATTGATTGAATGTTCACTTGCAAAGTATACAAGCTCCAAAAATGATGACAAGATTCCATTGATAGTAGTCATAAAATCCCTTCACTTGCAAAGGAAGTCTTGACATAGGGATCCCAGAATTTCTGTCTGTATTTGGCTTCTCAACTTCTTTTATGCAGCATTTTGAGAGATCATTTGCAACTGGTGCTGCATTCTTTGTTGAAAATTAAAGTATGAAAAAATTTTCATTTTTGCAGGATCATTCTTACGTGATAATGTCCTAGTTACATAAAACTCTCCATAACTAGAGCAAAATTGGACAATAGATTCAAGTAATTCCAAAAGACAAACCCAACTACCTGATCCTTGAATCGAACTTGATCAAAATTCACTAACTAATCATGTTAAATATAAAAAACATTTTGTGTTTATTTAAATTTTTAGTTGGTTTTCAATTTTACTCAATTAGCCTAAAATTTAAAATTTATATCTAAAATATTCAATCTACTCAATTTCTTGCCTAAGTTTGTTACGTTTAAAGTTTGTTTGAATTCAACTCGATTATCAAATGAACCAAGTTTAAATGCAAACTCAAGCAGGTTAAAGGTGTACTATTTTACAAATTAAATATTAGAGTTTTCAGTTCGATTATGCTCATTTATTCCTCTGGCTTAAAAACCATGGTTATCAAATGCAATAAAAACAGGAAATCATCTAAAAGAATAGATTGAAAAGTTAGTCATTCAAATAGTAGGTTAGCTAGTTCAATTAATAGTTATCAAATCATTATTTTAGTATACTAAGCATTGAATGTGTGACATACACATAAAAAAATATGTCCTGTCAAATTTTCTCATATCATATTATTTAACGTAAATTATTATATTAATCTATCAAAAATCAATTAAATTTTTTTTGTACATTTGCAAACTTTTATATCAAATAATCTTGTTTATATTGTTTTGAATGAAGAACGCATAACACTGGTTAAGCTTTCATTAGATGTTTATTTTTTGCGTGGATATACTAAATATATTTGTCTTCTATGTTTTTGTCTCATTAAAGCATCGTTTTTCAGCGGGAGATGTTTAGAACCAATGCGCCCAAGTGTTTGACTGACGAATAGTACTAGTGATTGACGTGGAACACCTTGCGTACGAATTTTGGGTTGCCAAGTGTCGTGCGAAGGAACGACAGAAAAAGAAGTTTGCGGAAGCTCTAGTTTCCGGTTCGATAATTAGTTAGGGTCAAGACATTTGTCTTTCCATCTAAATAGTGTCTCAAATCATAGGGTCTCTGATTGTGGGTTCCTCCGTTTATTATAAATGAGATTAGCTAGATTTCTCTTCGTTAAATGAGGTTTCACTTTGAAAACAGCTTTTAATTTGGGGCAAACTCATCTGTGTAGGTCATTTATGTTTTCCAGAATTTGACATCGAAAAATTGCTTTGAAAAAAATCCTTTTTTTCTTATTCATTTGTTGTAAGATCGTTTACCTTTGGACTCTTCAATATGCAAACTTGGTGTTTTTGGTCCACTAAAGTGTTTTTGCTGTGTCCAGGCAAATGTTGAATCTTTGGATTATATTTTTTGCATTGGAGATATAGCTGTCTCGGTATGGAATTTCTTTGGTACTGCTACTGGTGTGATGAATTTAGGAGTTTCGATTCTCCATTTGGATTGATTATTTTTTCAAAAACAAGTTTTTCAAATACAATGTTACAATAATATATAAATAAAAATAATTCAAAAACATCTCATCCGTACAATATATCAAATATTTCAAAAAATATTTATAATAAAAATTTTTCATATACACCGTTACAGTAAAATTTTTCAAAACCACCTTCACAAACAGCTAATCCAAACGGTTTACGATTTTTTGAATTTGTAAATTTGATTATTCGTTCTTTGATTTACTGAAACATTTAGAAGTCTAGCAATGTAGCTCGGTTTGAAGGAAAAATTTTGGTTCATGCTACTATTTGTGAGTTTGTTTTTGATGATGTGAAGGATGTCTTCAAGTTGCAATTTCCTGGGTATCCAGTTACTTCTTCAACATGGATGGAGTTTTATGCTTCTCTCACTTCATTTCAAAATCAGGGCTTTGTTTGGTAGACAAGTTTTTAACCAAGTTTGTCTGCTACAAACTTTTTAAAAATTTTAGTTACAGTAATCTCAAAAAAATTCTCAAAGTTTTTAAACTATATATTTCAAAATATTAAAAAAACACATTTCAAAAATTTTTTAAAAAACTTTTACAGTAAATTACAGTAAAGTTTTAGACAAACACTCAAAAAACTCACTTGTCAAATGGGGCCCAGGTTTCATTTAAGCTAGTAAGGTGGTTTCAGCCATCTTTGGAAGTGGTTAAACTTAATTCTAATGGTTCCACCAAGAGACTTTTGTTTCAGATCCGCAGACCGGGTCTATGGGCGAGCAGACCAGATCTACAGACCATCATCCACGGATTTGTCCGCTGATCTACATCGGGTTTTTATGCATTTTTTAAATTTCTTTATACTTGCTAATAAATGATGTGGCCGATAAATAGGCATAGTTAGGATTTTCTTATCAGTCTTTTGTCGATATATATATATGATACTTCATTGGAGATTTCCAATTGTTAAGAGTGTTTCCTGTCATTATTTCAATCTTTGATTCATGTTCAAGAAAATGTTTGTGTAACCTTTTCCTTTGGATTATGCTTCCGCATAATATATTAAACTATTTGCCATCTGTCCCCCTTCCTAAAATTTTTTAAAAACTTATGTTAGCTCCAAAATTTATATGTGCATGTAATTTGCCCCCTCAAATTAGATTTTCTTGATCCTCTGGTTTCATTGTTGCATTTCATATTTTGGTTCACAAAGCATTGAGGAAAAATCTTTTTCAAATCATTTTCTACTAGAGAAACTTTGGGTACAATTTGAGAAGGAAGAAATAGACGTTGAAGAAATGGTCTTCCAAATTTGAAAGGTGGACTCTATTTCCTTGTTTAAAATTGACATTCTAATAAAGGAGGAAGGCTCGATTTTCTGCACAACCAGATTAGTGAAATGAAAAACTCACTATCGTCTTGAGCGGGTACTTGATTTAACTTTAACTTATAAATTTAACTTTACAGAAAAAACTACAAGTTTAATTGTACTTGATTTCACAAGAGCGTATGTTTTCCGTTAAACTATTCCATAGTTGTTGTGCACTATAAGTCGTTTGCCATTTTCATTTTATAGACATTTTAAAACACCTCTCCTGAGGAAAGCAGAAAATATATTAAAACAATGAATGTATTAATAAAAAACAACAACAACAACAACAACAATCAGCATGCCATGGTAAACAATATTGCAAAGCAATGTTTTTAAAAGGCAGGAGTGTTGTATGAGGCGTTTTATGACCCGTGAAGCAGGACGTAAGACCTAAAGGATTTGGATTTTTAATATATATATATATAATCTGATAAGTTTGGGGTTAATTCAATATTTATTTGGGGTAAGTTTCAAAACTATCAAACCTTGGGCCTTTAATAGATAATAAAGCATCCCTATTCCATACCCCGCTATTAACGCCGTCCCCCACACTACTTTGTTATGCGTTGACTCTTGAGGTTCTTTCCTTTTTTATTACCTTTTTTTTTGTCAAACAATTTTTTTTTGGAGTTAGACGACAACATTCTACAGCTGCTCTTATAGTATATCTATGCTATAGATGGGAGAAAGGGATAGACCCAACGGTGCAACTACTCCTATAGTATGTCTATGCTATATACGAGGGACAGGGATAGACGCAACAGGGCCTCTAAGAATTGGAAGAAATTGAATCATCTCCGGATCAGACAGATGTCCTGTGGCATCATTAGATTTTAGAAGCCACAAATTCTTGGTGTTTGATGTTAAGAGGATTTGATCCCCCAATCAGCACCTCAATAGACTCAAAGTCCCTCCTGCCTTCTGGTGGGCATTAGATCAATGGTCTAGAGGTTTGTCTTTTTTAAGTTAAAGACAATATCTTCAATCACGTCTCTTTCCATCACAGTAAGTGTCGACCGCATCACTTGTGTAATTTTCTTCTAAATTTTCTATTCATCGTTCTATCGTCATAACTTCGTTCTTTATCTTAATGCCTAGGCATACGCCTTTATTGAACACGAGTTCTTTTTAATTGAATTAGTCTGACACGGAACAAAATTTGGCATTTTGGCCAAATTGATCTACCATGGCTTAGATTCTATGACTTGCAATTCAAATCCGCTGTGCGGATACACGGCTTGTCAAGACGGCTCCACGAGCGGAACCTTGGTCAGTGGCATCGAAAAGTTTTGTCATTTTCCCGATCTTAAGTCTATTTTCTTTCCTTCAGTTTAGAATACTTGTAGCCTATAAATAGGCATCTCTAGGGTTTATTTTAAGGACAATGCTACAGTGCCTATAGTTATGGTAACGATATTAGGGAAACCTACTATTATAGGTTTTTATTATCTTTAGTGACAGATCAAGTTTTTTAGCGACTTTTTAAATATTATATTAAACTAATTAATATTAACTTTAGTAAGTTTTTAATTAAAACTAGTAAGTATATGCCTGAAACTAGTAAGTTTTGATGATTAACCAAATTTACTATTCTATCAATAAGATTTACTATTAATCTATAAAAACTTACTATTACTTGAACTAAACTTACTCTCCAAAAAGTAAGTTTCGAATATAGAGTAGTAATTTATTTTTTAAAAAAAATAACTTTCATTTTTATTTCGATTTACTTTTTGAGACATAAATAGGATAACACTTATATGACCATTATTTATTTTTTTTATTTACTTTTAGCAACCATTTGATTATTTGATAGGCCTATCCACCTAAATAGGATAACAGTTAAAAATAAGAAAGTAAGTTTCCCATCTAAAATAGTAAGTTAACAGTAATAAATTAGTAACTTTATACTTCAAAATGTAAATTGGAATAAATATTAAACTTAATTTTTAAATAAATAAATTATTATTTGATATCCCAAACTTACTTTTTAGAGAGTAAGTTTAATTCAAGTAATAGCAAATTTTTATACATAAATAGTAATTCTTACTGATAACATGGTAAAATTGATAAATAATCAAAACTTACTGATTTATGGGACACATGTACTATTTTACTTTAAAACATATTTCAAACTAGTATTAGGAAATTTATTTGAAATAACGATAAGATGTTTTATTAATGATTAATTCTTAGTACCTTAGTTAGTAAGTACTCATAATATACATGTATAATACATGATTATAGGTATAATTTAAAAAATTTATTTATATATTTTAAAATACTATGAAAAATAGTTTGACTTTTCACATAATCTTGTAAAATATGTGATAAAATTTTGTCGTATTATAAGTTTTTAATCATTTTCAATTTTTGAAAAGTTTGAAAGTTTGGATAACAATAACAACAAATCTTCCTAGTTATATATAGAATATTACTTGTTTATATATCAAAATTTTTATAATTTAACACCTATGAATATAATAAGATGATAAAGTTTTAATAAATTTTCATCTGAGACACAAGAAATAATAAGAGTAAAAGCCTAAAAAAAATGAAAAATAATATAATAATAAAAATGACAAAATTAGTATAACAATTAATATAAGAAAATCAGTATAATATGGATTTTTTTCCTTAGGAGATTGTTCATGAGAATAGGATCCAAAAATTATAAATGAAAATCACATGCATATATAATCTATTGTATAATTTAAATTAAATTTAGTTCACGTATAAAATGGTCCTAAAATAATTAGTACACTATGATACAATGTTATTTTAACAACACAAATTTTTTTTTAACTAAAAGTCTGAAATATCCATGACATACATATGAGGGATATTTTACCATACTTGTATCTCACATCTAATCATGAAAGTTAATTTTCAAAAAATATTTTTGACAATAGAATTATTTTGAATTTAGTCAACAAGTTGAGATTTTTTAAAGGGAAAATCATTCAAAACGTCCCTCACATTTTACAAGATAACTTTTTTCGTCCCTCACTTTTAAAAGTGTAATTTTACGTCCCTTACAAATTCACATTGACCAAATTTGGTCCCTACCTAGGTTTCTGACTAGTTTTTGGCCAAAATCCACCATGTGATTTGCATGTGATCATTTTTAAGGGCAAAATTGTCAAATCAAATTTTTACATAATCTGATTCATAGTCCCTCACATTTCACAAAATGAATTTTTTTGTCCTTAACATTTTACAAAATGAATTGTTTCGTTCCTCACATTTCAAAAAAATGAATTTTTCCATCCCTCACATTTTTCAAAATGAATTTTGTCATCCCTCATTGATCATGTGTATGAATATCTTTTTTTCTATAAACTCACGTATATGTCTATTTGATTTTATCTGAACAGTACAAATAACATGTACTTTATCTTTATTAAATTTCATCTAAACATGCTAATTGTAGTTATACACATGCTATTCAATAGATATATATAGGGGTTTAAAACTAATAATTTTGTTTGAAACCCATGTATATATTTATATGATTTCACCATTTGAACCTATTCAATATTTGTGACATTTCTCTTTTGGTAATAATTTATTTATTGAATTGTATAATAAGATCATCTAATTAATAGGTCATAACTCGAATTATATAAAATTTGATTTGACAATTTTGCCCTTAAAATATGATCACGTGCAAGGCATGTGGTGAATTCCGACCAAAAACTAGTCGGAAACTTAAGTAGGAACCAAATTTGATCAATGTGAATTTGTAAGGGACGTAAAATTAGGGGGCGTTTGGTAAAAGGGTATCGAAATGAAGGAATGGAATGAACACCATAATTGGTGTTTGGTTCACTGGTATGGGAATTGAAATTTTGGAATGATTTCTAAAAACTTGGCATCTCTCCATTCCCTAGTAAAATAGTGGGTTTTGTCCAAAACCCAAGTTTGATTCCAAAATCTTATAATTACATAATATTTAGTATAATTAATATTGATATATATTATATATATTATATATTTATATTTATATTATAATATATACATATATAATATATTATAATTATAATATTTTATTATAATATTAGTATATTATATAAATATATATTATAATTATTTAGTTAAATATAATTATATTTATATAATATATATATTATAAATTTATTAATATTATATAATAATATATTTATAATATATATGTATATTTATAAATGTATATTATATGTGCATATAATTATAATATATACATGTATATAATATTAATAAATTATATACTTATATCTATATTTATTATTTTAAATATAATAATATATAACAATAACTCTATCTAATACTAATATGCATTATATTTATATAAAATATTAGTAAAATTAATATTTATATATTATATAATTATAATTATATATTTATATTATAACATTTGTATAATTATAATTAATTATATATAATATTTAATTTAATTAGTTACAATGATATTATTATATTATATAATTATATATTATAATTATTTAGTTAAATATAATTATACCTATATAATATATATTATAAATTTATTAATATTATATAATAATATATTTATAATGTATATATGTATATTTATAAATGTATATTATATGTGCATATAATTATAATATAAACATGTATGTAATATTAATAAGTTATATAATTATAATTATAATTATTACTTTAAATATAATAATATATAATAATAACTATATTTAATACGTAATATATATTATATTTATATAAAATATTAGTATAATTAATATTTGTATATATTATATAATTATAATTATATATTTATATTATAAAATTTGTATATTTATATTTAATTATATATATAATATTTAATTTCATTAGTTACAAACTTATAATAATAATATTATTAGTTATATGTATTATATAATGTATATTAATTTATGTAATATAATTAATATTATCAATTATAGTAATAATTATACATGTTTACTAATAGAAGTTATTAATTAGTTAGACTAAATTTACTAATACATTTAATATATTTAATTAGTGAAAATTTCTTATATCCCATTTACAAAGAGCCAATAACTATCATTTACGATATGGTTTATAATATATTTATTATATTTCATTCCGAAAGAGTCGACGAACCAAACATCAACTATAGTAATGATACACATTCCAGGTACTTGAACCAAACAAATGTATTGGAATGAATGACTTCATTCCAAACCCAAGATATCCGATTCCGAATCCAAATCCGATTCCGATGTGCGAACCAAACGCCACCTTACATTTTTAAAAATGAGGGACGAAAAAAGTTATTTTGCAAAATGTAAGGGATGATTTGAACGATTTTCCCTTTTTTTAAACTTATGTATATATCAATTTGATTTCACTTGAGTAGTACGAATAGTATGTAATATATCTTTATTTGATTTCCCATGCTATTCCTACTGTTCAGGTAATATCAAATAGATATACATGGATTTAAAAAAAAATTATTCACACACATGATCAATAAAAGATGAAAAAATTCATTTTGAAAAATGTGAAGGATGAAAAAATTCATTTTGTGAAATGTAAGGGACAAAAAAATTTATTTTATGAAATGTGAGGGATTATGAATCGAATTATATAAAATTTGATTTGACAATTTTGCCCTTAAAATATGATCACGTGTAAGGCATGTGGTGAATTCCGACAAAAAACTAGTCGAAAACCTAAGTAGGGACCAAATTTGATCAATGTGAATTTGTAAGGGATGTAAAATTACATTTTTAAAAGTGAGGGACGAAAAAAGTTATTTTGCAAAATGTAAGAGACGTTTTGAACGATTTTCCCTTTTTTAAACAATAAAAGTGAAATATTTTGGGAACTTAGTTGTTTATTTTCCCATAATTAAAAATTGCTAGCAATTGTTGCCATTGACTTTTCATTCTGTAGACTAATTTTTATCAATGCAATATTAGTTTTATTAACAATAATTGAAGTTCCATTGATCCGAGGATTGGCATTTTATTGCTATTATTTTGTATGTAAATATTTAACCTAAGTAATAAAATAAATAATAGCTACTTAAAAAAAAAGGAAATTGGTGCTCAATTGATTGTGGTGTAAAATATTAGTATACAATTAACTAGAGTTTGAAATGAAATTAAATTTATTTAGTATTTTACTGCTAACAACTTTGACCCCATTTAATGGTTAAAGAAAAAATAAAAGAGACGTAGAGATTGGGATTGGTTCCTTAGTGTGAAAAAGGAAAGTTCTTCTAAACTATTGCTGCGTGAAATTTTGGATGCATATGAAATTAGAAATGTGATAACTTTGCAATTCATTCTCATTCATGATGAATTTCTTCGATTCTATGTAGAATCGCAATTTTTTTCATTCAGCATGAAAACATTCTTTTTTTTGTCATATTGATGGCTTTTGCTTTGAAGATTATCTACATGTCAGTGGTTAGTATTATTGACAAGGTTAGAGGTCATGGAAAATGTTACTAATTTTAGGAGAAATTATGTATTGTAAAAATGGTTTAATAATTTTCTATTAAGCATAACTACTGCATACAAAAGGAAAAGATATTTGATTTTATTTTGCTTTGATTAGAAGAACTTGTACTAGTAATAAAGGAAAATTTCAATTCAACAATCAACATGCACATGATTACAGTAATTTTTTAGTCATTTAGACTAATATATGCCATAAAGTAGTCAGATTTAGTCGTTTGTGAATTCATAATTTTAACAGTTTACATAAAATTCATCTATAAAAAATTATGATTATTATAAAATGACATTTTATAATAGTCTACTTACCATTTTCCAATAAAAAAAGAGTTTGATAAAAAAACATAAGGATACAAATCCATAATGTAAATGATACAAAGTATGTTTGAAAGTCACAGGACTTAACATATGGGTAATTTTACTATAATTTTCAAAGATTATGCTATGTTAATACAACTTTAATTTTTATACTTGTGACCCAGAAAATAAATTTGTTAAGATTTTACGATTTTATTAAATTCATAGGCATTAATATCTGAAAATTGTGTCCCATTTTATTATATTCATAGGTGTCAATATATGGAAATTGTGATGTATAGATAAGTGCAATTCTATAGATAACTCGAAACATTTGTTGTTACTGTCATCCAAACTTTCTAACCTTTCACAAATTCAACAATAATTCAAAAATTATAATATGACAAATTATTCTTACATATTTTATAAGGTCATATGCAAAAAAAAAAATTTCATAGTATATTTAAAATGCTTAAAACATATAACATTTATAAATGATACGTACAATTGTGTATCATACATTTACATTACGAGTAATTACTAACTATAATACTAAGCTTCAATTATTAATAAAAAAATCTTAGCATTATTTCAAATAAACTTCCTAATACTTGTTTCATATAAGTTTCTTTAAGTAAAATAGTAAATTTATGCCACAAACTAGTAAGTTTTGATGATTAACCAAATTTACTATTCTATCAACAATATTTACTATTAATCTATAAAAACTTACCATTATTTGAACTAAACTTACTTTCCAAAAACTAAGTTTCAGATATAGACTAGTAATTTACTTCAAAAAAAAAATAAGTTCCATATTTATTCAAATTTACTTGTTGAGATATAAAAGTTACTAATTTATTGAGTTAACTTACTATTTTTTATGCAAAACTTACTAACCATAATTTTAGGTACTATTTTATTTAGATGACTAGTACAATAGGTAATCAAATAGTCGTTAAAAGTGTTTTTACCTGTTATATCAGGTAAAAACAGTTTCGTTACCATAACGATCGTTATTTCAGACTTTTCCTTATTTTAATAGTTTTTAACAATATTAACCAAAATTTAGCACAATGTTGCAATGCATAGAATCTTCTAATAAACAGGTGTGCAAAGTTAAGGTATCTGACGTAAAAACTGCAAAAGGCTGTTGCAATGCCCAGACAAACCAATAGGAATGCGTTAGACGCGTGCTTAGAAATAGATGGAAATTAAATGAAGGCGAAGGCAAGGTAGGTAAAAGGGCCAACAATTGGTAATCTTAAATATATCGGAATTTTTTGCTATAAATTCAACAGGGTCCATTCCACAATGAAATATTGGCTAATGAATAACTAGAAATTTGGAATAAGTAGATGTTATGCAGCCGTAGTTGTGACCAGATGGATTTAGAAACAAATTTGTACCAACCAATTTGCATTAAATAGTGGGTGTTAAGTGCCAACATTAAAATAAACCTAACATTTAACAATTCATTATGACACCAGCAAATAAAAAATGAAACAAACATATGGAGGAAAGAAAATGGAGAGAGTGTTTATAGGGAGAAAATTGAGGGAAACGGAAATGCGAACGTCGGCCGCAAAACAAATCCGGGTAAAGGAAGGAAGGTATGTCCAAAATAAACTTTGGCTTATGTTATCTTTGAAGTTATATGTAAATATTGAATTTTGTTCTTGTTTGGCTTATGTTGTCTTTGAAGTTGTATCTAAATATTCAATTTTGGTCTTTGAGTTGGCCGAAATGATAAAGTTGATGTCATGTCTTCCTACCGGCCTAAGTTCGAACCTTTCTTGGGATATCTGCCTATTGGCTTGCATAGTGCGTCTTATCCCTCCGTGTAGTTGGCGTGCTATTACAAGGGGCAGAGTTTACCAAATGTGCACTCTCGAATAGCAGTTGCGAATTCCTTTGTCAACAAAAAAAATTTCAATTTTGTCATTTGGAAAGAAAATGGCTAATGCATAGTGTTGGGGGCCCAACCCGGGGTAACTCGTGCGGTGTGTTGCTCCTCTTTAAGATATGGCCACCAAGAATCGAGTCTCGAGATTAACGTGTTCGAGAGAAATGAGCCTCTCCTCTGGGGCCACAGGGGATTAGTCGGACTGAAGGCCCGGATACCCCTGGATCGAAAAAAAAAAATATAGTGTTGGGGGTAGGGTTTACCTAGTGCATATTGTCGATTAGTGGCTGCGGATTCCTTTATCAACAACAAACAATTCAATTTTGTCATTTGGAAAGAAAATGGCTAATGCATAGTATTGGAAGAAAATAAAGTGGTCTCCGGCAAACATGTACAAGTTAACGTCATTTAATTGGTAATAGATAATATGATGTTTAGGGCAATGAAGTTGTACATGTTGTCATTGTACAAGTTGTTCATCGAAAACAAAAAAAGGGAATGAGATATGTGATAAGAGAAATAGTATTTTTAATTTGTTAATAATTGTATATGATAAAATTCCAAATTGATTTCCCATATATTAAAGTAAAGTAGATGATAACCAGACCAAGTAACGTTAATGGCAAGGAAAGTGGCAGTGCATTAGGAAAAGGAAGAAAAAAACATAGTGGATGAGGTGTTAAAGAATTTATTAAAATTTAGTGTGGAATGATAGCTTTGTGTTAGTAGATCAGATCCGAGGACGAAAACAATTTATGTTTCGATTAAACTTTTGCTTATGCTTCGTATGTTATTTCTTGGATTGTGTTTAATCATTGGATTTTGTCCTTTGCGAAAGGGAATAAAAATCCAAAAAAAAAGGGAGGAGGTACGGTTGCACGGGTTAATGCCATGTAATCGGTAATATGATGTCTGGAAAAATAATTTCAATAAGAAATAGTGGAGGAAACGTTAATGAATTAATTAAAATTTAATGCGTGTGATGATAGCTCTGTGTTTATAAATAATGGAGTGGTAAACATTTAGAAATACTGACCACGAAGAGAAAATTTGATCAACATAAAAGTTGACCTGGCTAATCGGCATGGGTAGCACAGACTGGGGCCATCGGTAAGTGGTGGATGAAAATTTTAAAAAAAATTGTAATGTGAAACTGGGTAAAACATTTGTCCGATAGACATTACTAAAGGAACTCAAGTTTCGATTGCATAATGGTCCGCATCACCACTCTATGTCGGTTAACATTTAAATTTTGGAGTGTTAAGCCAATCGGCATTTGCAGTGAAATTTTAACTGTATTAAATCTTTGATAGTTTTCTTGTGGAGAACCAAAATGGTGGGGAGAACCACAGGGATGATGATGATTGATATCCAACGACTTTTTATTTAGGGATAATTTTAGAAACCTTTCCTGAGGTTTTTGACAATTTCACAAGCCTTCTCTAAAGTTTGTAAAATTACATAAACCTTCCCTGAGGTTAAGGTTTTAATAACAAAATTAGTCCAATTAGAAAAAGTAACATTAAAAAAGTACTTTAAAGAGATAGATTTTATTTCATAAATACCTCATATGCATATGTATTAGTTGTAATAGTAAAAGAATAAAAATAATTAATACACACATTTCACTACTCAAAAAATTCATATTTAATAAATTAAATAACGCAAATAAGCAACAAAACTACACTAATGATCACAAGATTCAACAAAACAAATTAGTCATCTCTTTTAACATAATGTTTGTTATGATTCTTGTAACAGAAAAAATTTATTCATTTTGCATCTTGGGATTCCTTTTTTTTTTCGGGAAAGTACTGAATTCTTTAGATTTTTGGTTACTTAACAAAAGGAATAAGATTTATTGTTTCAAATAGCAAAATTCAGCCTTTACTGCTAATTTTCTTTTCAAGGGGATTTTTCTACTCCTTAATTTTAGGTATAGCATATAAATGCTTGCTAATAAACCTTTCTTCTCTCCTCACGTGAGAGTTTCTTTTCCTATCTCTTGGGGAGTGTGCTCTCTCTTTCATGAGAGT
The DNA here is from genome assembly GCA_023065735.1 of Coffea humblotiana. Classification (NCBI taxonomy): domain Eukaryota; kingdom Viridiplantae; phylum Streptophyta; class Magnoliopsida; order Gentianales; family Rubiaceae; genus Coffea; species Coffea humblotiana. The sequence continues at coordinate 21,190,443 of CM041210.1, forward strand.
TCAAAAACTCAAAAACTCAAACACATTTCAAAAAAATATCTGAAGCCAAGATTTCCCGGGCATTAATTTCTACAAAGATTTCAACAAAACACTGAATCTCCAGGGTAGAAGTTTCATAAATGTATCTCAGGTATTACTAAAGAATATTAATGATGATGGATTCATGTTCAAAAACGGGAGAAACTGGAGCTGGAGTAAGTATAGGGAGGTACGTGAAAATGAACACTTGTTATATGCCTCAGACAGGTAAGATTTGAGCTAATACTCATCTAGCCTTGACATGAGCTTCGGTTTTCTCTTCTGGTTTTGCCTTATCTCTAAGATCTGTTTTTCTTGTCTGTGTTTATCATAGTGGTCTTTATCCAGCTTTTGTTTTTTGTTTCTTTTAGTTTTCTCTTTAGCAGTTTAGTAAGCAGCCTTTGCTCTGGTATTGAACCTCAATCCCTCTCCTTTTCTAAGATCTGAGGCAAAGCGGTTCAGCTAGGGAAAAGTGTGTATGGTATTCCTTTTAAACCTTCTTGGAACAGGATGGAAGAGGATCTAGTGAAAATTATGTAGAGATTTGCCCTCACTACCAGGGAGATGGGTGGAATAGACCTGGATCTGGGATATATATATATACAGGAATAAAGGAATGTTAGGCTAGTTTAGTAGGGAGAGTGATGGGAGAAAAGACAGCAAATTTTGTTGGGATCAAGAATTTTGCTATAGCATTATGGAACTACCCCAGAGATATAAGAGTTTTGGAACTAGGTCCAAACTACTTTCAGTTCAATATCTCAAAGGAGGAAGACAGGGATAGAATATTGGAAGGAGGACCATGGATCCTAGATAACCAGTTATTGGTGTTGAGGAGATGGCATATGGGAATTGAAGAGGATGTTACTAACTTTAATATTACTCCATTGTGGATTCAAGTATGGAATCTACCAGTACATTGGATCTCTAAAGAAGCAGGAAAGAAGATACGAGCACTGTTTAATGAGGTTAAAGAAGTCATAGTGCCACAAAGTGGGGGAAAGGAAGGAAGACATATAAAGATCCTAGTCATGGCAAATATCTCCCAGCCTTTAATGAGAGGAACAACAATGAAGCTTAATGGGACAGTTAAATGGATCAATTTCAAGTGTGAAACATGTCCAGATTGCTGTTATAAGTGTGGATGATATGAGCCCACCAAGATAGGCATGAACTCATATCCCATACAAGCCCCAGACCTAGACAAGATATCGAAGTTGATTTGTAGAAGAACCACGACCCCTCTAACCCGTGAAGTTATGAATTTTGAATCTAATTGCAACCCACGACTCAACAAGATAGCAAACCAAGATTTGTTGGTAGAAGACACCACAACCAATTGTGATTATTGGTCGTTAAGTCAATTTGAATACTCTTGAATTCGATTCTCAAGTATTCGTTCAATTCTCAAGTATTCAAAGAAAGTGCACAAGGCAATGAGAGAATGATTCTCATGAAAATTTGTTGGAAATTGTCTATCTTCTTAATAAACGCTTAGGTTTGGCTATTTATAGCATACTAGATTTGAAGAAATCATACAAAACATGACAAAAAAGAAACTAGCTCAAAATTTACTAAAAAACATTAAAATATGAAATTCTGATCCGATGAAGACCGGCCCGAGACATGGAGCTGGACATTACATCGGACAATGCCAGAATCTCAAATGAAAAACAAGAAAAATAGAAAACGTGGGGTCGAATACACGGACTTGGTTGTGTATTGGGGTCGCATATTTCCTTCTGCGTTGTTTCCCTACCTTGTTTCACTTTTGCACGTTCTCGTAGACCTCAAGTAAGGTGTACAATGCTTGGTCATCATTTTCAAGGTCTTTAATCACACAAACTTGACCAACTTAGTCTTGAACCACGCTCACCAAAGCACAAAGTGAATCTTTGAGCTTCTTCGTGTGAGCTCTTGTCATCAGTCCACTTGGAATATCTACTAATGCATCATTTGGACCTTGGACCGCTTGGACTTCTTTATCAGTGGAAGAATTGGACATAGTGAGAAGAGCTGCAAGACTGTGGTTACAGTAGGAAAGGGATAGCTGGACAACCAATTTGGACCATGGTTGAGGACTGGGGGAAGTAAGATGTCTCCATAGAAGGAGGCAACAACAAATAGATATTCAGAAAACAGAACGTATTAGGGAGTCAAGAATGGAGAACTAGTGCCAAGAAATAGAGTGGAAAGGGGATTGCAGTTAATAGAGAGACAAGATGGAAAGAAAAAGTTGCCTCTACGAACCCCAAGGGTAAAGGCACTGGTAACAATGAAAGAGAGGGGAACAAGAAGGAGATGCATTAATGTAAAGGCAATAGAAAGGGAACAAGCTAAGCAGATGGAAGAAAATAACAGAGTTAACAAAGATGAAATGAGGAATGAGCACACAGGGTGTGGTGGACAAGTTGGCAGAAACAACTCACACAATACTGAAAAGGAAGTTAGGCAGGCAGCAGGAAGTAGCCAAAATGAAACAAAACACCCAAAAAAGAGGAGGATCCAAAGTGAAGGAGAGCAACAGGCTAAGGAAACAAGAAAAAATGAACAACAAAGAGTACAATATAATGAGAAACATAAGGAAAAGGAGGAAAAGATGTAGATTGATGAAGGGACTATTGAAAACATTAGGTTGGCAACGCTAAAAAAGGGAAACACATGAGGAAGCCAATCAAACGACCATCCAACCTCAGACAACCACTAAGAGAACTGAATGGACAAACAGTTACAATAGAGCCCCAAAGAAAAAGAAAGTTATGCTTAAGAGATAAGGAAATGATGGATGCAGAAAAAGAAGAGCAAGACTAGAAACCAGAAAGGAAACAAAGTGCTTGAGATTGCATTAATAAGTTCCATGACAAGAGAGGGGAAGGAGACTAGCCCAACCTGGTCTCCAAAATCCAAATGAGAGTACTGGTGCGGAATTGTCAAGGAGCAGGGAGCCCCCTGACAATTCCCCAGTTGAGGGAGGTTAACCACCTCATCTCCCCCAATATGATTTTTCTATGGAAAACAAAAAATAAATATAAGTATATGAAAAATGTTTTAAAAAAAACTAAACTTTGAGGAGTATGTAGTGGTAGAAGCACTAGACAGATCAGGAGGAATGACTTTGATGGGGAACAATGACATCAAAATGCTGAAGGTTAGACAGACAGCACTAACCATTGAAGCATGTGTGTTGGATCAAGACTCACGAGTAGATTGGTGGTTTGTAGGCATTTATGCTAGTTGTGTGGATAGCATTAGAAAGAACTAGTAGAAAGTGATAGAGCAAAGGAAAAGGGTGTAGGGAAATAGGTGGATAATTGCAGGTGACTTCAATGATATAACTTCCAATAAGGAAAAATGGGGTGGAACTGCAAGAGAAGAATGGAGTTTCAGGGATTTCAGAAACTTTATTGCTGAAAATGAACTTATAGACATAAGTTTTGAAGGAAACCCATGGACTTGGAGCAACAATTGGGAGGAAGAAGGAGAGATAAGACGAAGATTAGATAGAGCTAAGTCTTCATTGGTTTCAAACCTTTGATATAGCTAAGTGCACTCATGTGGAAAATGTAGGCTCTAATCACAGCATGCTAATAGTAGACACCAGTTCCCAAACTACAGGAAAAAGAAAAGGTTTTTCTTTGACCAAAGGTGGTTCCAACATGAGGAAATCAACCAAGTGATCAGTAATGCATGGAACATGGACAGTGAAGGATCGAGAGTGTTCAGAGTTTCAAGAAAGATCACCAATTGCAGAATAACTCTTCTAAAGTGGCAGAATGGGTTCCAGACAAACTCAAAGCTAAAAATCAAGCAGATAAAGGATAGATTGGAGCAAATGAAATAGTCCAAGAAAGCGAACAAGAAAGGAAAAATTAGAGAGCTGAAAATACAGTTAAAGGAAGCTTACTTAGAAGAAGAACTGTATTGGAGCCATAAAGCAAGGTGTAACTGGCTGAGAGAAGGGGACAAAAATACCCAGTATTTTCATGCTAAGGTTAAAGGGAGAAGAAGAAAAAATAAGATGCAAAACATATATATAAAATGAGGATGGATTTTGGACCTGTAATGATGAGGAATTGGGAAGAGAAGTTGAACCTTACTACAAACATATGTTTAGCAGCTCTAGAGAGGAATGTTTAGAGGAGATTTTAAATGGAATACCACACATAATCACTCAATAGATGAATGACAGCTTGACCAGAAAGGTGGAGGAAAAGAAGATTAGAGAAGCAGTTCTCTCCATGAACCCAAATAAATCCCCAGGTATGGATGGTATGAGCCCCATTTTTTTGCCAAAAGTTTTGGCATATCATCAAAGGAGACATCATCAAAGCCATCCAAACTGTTTTCCACACTGGTATAATGCTCAAATATGTGAACGATTACCCTGATCCCCAAAATAAATAATCCAACCAACTTGAAGCATTATAGACCCATAAGTCTGTGTAAAGTCCTATACAAAATCATTTCCAGAATTCTAGCCAATAGACTTAAGAAGGTCTTAAATGTTTGAATTAGCAAGAACCGGGTTGCTTTTGTCCCACGGAGACAGATTATTGACAATGTCATTATTTCTCAAGAGTTTCGGCATCATTTAAAAAATAAAAGGCAAGGAAAAAATGGATATTTTGCTCTAAAACTGGACATATCTAAGGCATATGATATGATGGAGTGGAAGTTTTTGCAGGAAATCATGAAGCAGAAGGGATTCTCTGACAGGTGGATTAGCAAGATTACAAGCTACATTTCCACAGTAACATATTTTTTCAACATTAATGGAGAACTAAGAGGCTTTTGGAACTCCTGAAAGAGGGATTAGACAAGGGGATCCCTTATCCTCTTACTTATTTTTGCTCTGTTCAGAAGGATTCACCAATTTGCTTAAGAAGGCAGAGGAGAAAAAAGGAAAACAGGAATGAGAGTGAGCAGACGAGGACCATCAATAACACATCTGTTCTTTGCAGATGATTCCTTGATTTTCAGTAAGGCAGACCCTAAAGAAGCAGTAGAGGTGAAAGAGATCCTAAGGAAATATGAGAGAGGTTCTGGACAAATGATAAATCTAGAAAAACATTTGGTGTTTTTTAGCAAAAATGTTACACAAACAGCTTAGAAGAAAGTTTGCCAGTATTTTGAGAGAATCCAAGTTGTGTCTCAAGGTAAATACTTGGGACTACCAATGGTGATCACAAGGACCAAACAACAGATTTTTAGGTTCATTAGAGAAAACTGTGAAAGAAGAATGAAACAATGGAATGACAAACTGCTCGGTGTTGCTGGAAAAGAAGTACTACTCAAAACTATGACAATGGCTCTCCTAACATATGCTATGTCCTGCTTCATGCTACCAATCAAACTGTGTAAGGAGTTGAGCTCAATGATATCCAATTCTTAGCGGGGAGAGGAGAATGGGAAGAAGAAGATACATTAGTGCTCAAGGCACGAGCTTACACAGGATAAAGAGATAGGTGGATTGGGGGTCAGGGACTTGCCAAATTTTAATAGAGCTATGCTAGGGAAACAAGTATGGAAACTAGTAATAGATGCTAACTCCCTAATGGCAACAGTTCTAAAGGCCAAGTACTGCCCCAATGAATCCATCTTCAGATGCAAAGTACCACAGAATGCTTCATGGATCTGGCAGAGCCTAATGGGAGTGAGGGAGTTGGTGGATAGTGGAGCTATAAAGAAAATTAGGAATGGTAAACAACAAGAGTGTGGGAAGAAAATGGATTCCTAAAAACCCACAAGGAAAAATGATAACACTTAAACCTTAGGAATGCACAGTCCATAAAATAGAGGACATGATTCAGAATTTCAGATAGGAAAGGCCACTGGTCTTCAAATTGTTCAAAGAAGAGGAAGCAAAGAGGATTCTCAGAATTCCAATTAGTTTAGCAAATAGGGAGAATCACATCATTTGGCCACAAAGTGGAAATGACCAGTGCACTGTAGCTTCTGCATATAAAGAGATTGTTAGACAAAGAAGCCCCCCAACAGCAACAAATAGAGGTTATAGGAGAGGAGACAAGCTAGGGAAAGGAAAAGCAAAGGAAGCATCTGTGGAAACTTAAGGTAAAGCACAAGTTGAAATTTTTCATATGGAAGTGCATGATTTCTGCAATACCTATCGATGAAACAATCTATAGCAGAACTAGAATGGGAGATCTGATTTGCAAGAGTTGTGGGGAAGATATGAAAATAGTAAAGCACCTCTTGTTCCACTGTAGATTAGCAAAGGAAGTGTGGCTACTATCACCAGTAAGATGGGATGGATTGGATGAATAAATAGGCAATTTCAGCAGATGATGGAGCATTTTGATTGAAGCAAGGTATAGGCCAGCAGGGATGCAACATATAGCACTTACTATCAATATTTTGTGGCAACTGTGAAAGGCTAGGAATGACAGGGTTTTCAATGCAGTTAAAAGACAATCTCTAAAGACCATACAGAAGGCTCAGAATGAATGGATGGAATATAATGAAGCCCAAGAGAAAGAAAGGGAGATGAGCATACTAAAAACAATAAGAGCAGAACTAAACCAGCAAGAGGAAGGAGGTGAAAATGATAGAATAAATATCAGCATAGCAGTTAATCAGCAAGCAGGAAACAGGAGGATGGGAGTAGGCATCATGGCAAAAGATAATGACAGACATGTGGTAGCTAAATGGGCCATGCAGGAGTATAGTTCAAGGAACAAATTTGAAGACCAAGCAATGGCGGTAAAACTTGCTTTATGCAAAGCAAGTGAATGTCAGTGGGCTAAAATCCAATTAGATTCTCAAAGCAACACTTGCTGAAGATGATCAAAAGGAATAGAGCCATGGGAGTCAGTCTATTCTCTCATCTAGAAGACATTAATAGTTTAAGCTCAATGTTTGTTGAATGCTCATTTATTCTGTCTAGTAATGAGAATAGTGTTAGAATTAGTCAAATAAGTAATTATGCTCTAAGCATACTTTTTGATGGTGAATGGTTTAATCTTCAGTGCTTGAATGCACTTATATAGCTCTTTGAGAGCCTTTTGCTCATTAAGTGTATAGTTCTTACACATCATCAATGAAAAGATCTAATGTTTCCGGAAAAAAATATATAAATGCCTGCTAATGGTCATGTATCCACTCTAGTCCAGAATTCGTATTCACTAACCAATGACGTGTTAGAAGTGAATGCTCATGTATCGTTAGTAGTGCTTAGCATCACAACTTCAAAATGGATGTCCAATTCAATATGTAGAAGGAGTATGACCAAAAGTTTTTTCTTCATCAATTTGTTGGATATTTAGTTAAAGTGAGAATTGGACGATACCAATAAACTTCCTAATAGGATCTCTACTTTCTTTGTTGAGAAGGGAAATAAAAGGTTAAAGATTGTTCAAAATTGAACAATAGGAGGATTAATTATAGGCAAACGGAAGAAAATAATGATTGTTATTGACAGATGATGCTTCTAAATGTACCCGGATGTTTGGGGAAAAAAGTCTTCAATTAACTCTTCATAATCTACACTCCACAAGTGTCATAAAGCAAAGGAGTTTGTCATCCATAGGAGTTCATAATGACTAAAATATCAATCATTATAGACACAGATGGATCATAACAGGGAATCAAGCCAGCCCTTGTTATAATTGTAGGGAAATCCTTGTTTATGGAAATGCCATGTGTGAAATTGCATACACTCTTACTCCATTTAGTATACAAATCCACCTTAATTCATACTCGTATCATAGTATCACACCTTAATACTTGTATTACAGACTGATTCCCACAAGTTATTTGCCCGTTCATAGTTATAAAACTCGACCTGACCCGTCGGTCGAATCAGTCAACCTAATGACTTGGTCAAAGGGTCGGGTTAGGTTGCTAATTGGATTGGTCAAGGGTCAAATTCATTGACCAATCAACGACCCGACAGCTGAACAAATGAACCAAAAAAAATCATCAGTTGAACCATGAACTTAAAAAATTTATTATTTTTATAATTTAAAATATATTATTATATTATATAATATAGTTATTGTGCAACTTATGGCTGAACCAGTGACTCGGTCACCTCTCCAGGTCAAGTTTCGGGTTGAGTTTAATAACTATGTGCTCAATATTATCTCCGATAACCAAAGTATGTTGCATTCACATTGGGATAATTTCAGAAACCTCCCTTGAATTTAATTATTTTGTAACATTTAGATCCAATCAATAACTAAAAAGTGATATTAGGAGAGAGAAGTTAACATGATTCCGTCATCGTCCCTCATTTACTACATTATTTGATTTTTTTTTTTTTACAATAGTGAAGTTAAAAAAGAAAAGTGTGTTTAAAGTATCAAGATATCAAGCTGTGTGTGTTAAGAGTGCCCACTAGAAATATCAATTTACTCTAGTCTATCACCTATTAGGAGAGAGAAGTTAACATGATTCCGTCATCGTCCCTCATCTACTACATTATTTGATTTTTTTTTGCAATAGTGAAGTTAAAAAAGAAAAGTGTGTTTAAAGTATCAAGATATCAAGCTGTGTGTGTTAAGAGTGCCCACTAGAAATATCAATTTACTCTAGTCTATCACCTATTATACATATAATTGCAAGTTGGAAATCCTTGTTGTCAATCTTGGCCAAACAAAAAAAAAAGGAAATTAAATAAAAGAGCCAAACAGAGTCACATACTTTGGAACTTCCCAAAAGAAAACTGAAATTGGAATATATATACATATATATTTACCTTTTTGGTGCTTCGTTCAAGTATCTGTCTCGGGAAACCAGACCTTCTAGTGTCTTGCTTTATTCATGTGACATTTGCTTATAGATGCTTTTTAACAACCTCTATACCTTAAATGCTCTCTACAATCTTTAAACATGAAAAAGTTCAAACACATAAATGATAGAAGTCCTTCGCAAGGAAATCAAAAATTGTGATGGACCAATTTGAAAAACTGATCAACCATGCAATTTTCTGTTAAGAAAGAAAGGGTGCATTGTCAAATTTCCCACATGTTAAAATTAGCACGCGAAAAAAAAAAAAAAGGAAGCAAGGCAATAAAATTAAAGAAAAAAAAAACGCTGCCATAGCCCACTTGGCCAGATTATTAGTTCAAAATGACAACTTACAATTTTTTGTTTACAAGTGGACCACTGAATTCTATAATCATTGATGTGGAATGGTTTCCAAAAGAAAACGTGACCTTAAAAACATTCCAAGACATTTTTGTAGGCTTAAAACATTCACAAAATTCGTACACAATGTGTTCCACATAAATCATGAACTCGTGCTATTCGTAAGTTAAACACTTGGATGCACCAGTTCTATACATCTACCACTGAACAACGATTTTGGTTTAATGACACAAAAACATACAAGACAAATATATTTAGTATTTACACGCAATAAATGAACATCTAATGTAAACTTCTTATCCAGTATTATGCATTCTTTATTCAAAACCATATCAACAACATTCTTTAATTTAAAAGTTTACATATGTACAAAAACAATTTTAATTGATTTTGGTAGATTAATATTGTAATTTACCTTATATAACATGACACGAGAAAATTCGATACAATATATTATTTGATGCGTATGTCACACATCAAGCACTTAATATACTAAAATAATGATTTGATGACTATCGGTTGAACTTGCTTTCCTATAATTTGGATCACTAACTTTTCAATCCAGTCTGTTAGATGGTTTTTTGTTTGTATTACATTTGATAACCATATTTATTAAGCTAGAGGAATAAATGAGCATAATCGACAGAAGACTCTAATATTCAATTTGTTAAATAGTACACTTTAAGCTGCTTGAATTTGCAGTTAAACTTGGTTCATTTGGTAATCAATCGAAATTCAAACCAACTCTAAACGGGGCAAACTTCGGCAAGAAATTGAGTAGACTGAATTTTTGTAGATATAAATTTTAAATTTTAGGCTAATTGAGCCAAATTGAAAACCAACTAAAAATTTAAAAAAATGAAAAACATTGTTTATGTTTGGCACGATTAGTTAATGAATTTTGTGCAACTTTGACAAGTATATATTTTGCCTAATATTTTGTACATATTTTGGATGGATTGTGATGGAATTGGGCTTAAAATGATGTTGAGAATGACTATTTTGATGATTGGCGATAACTAGTTGATGTAGTAAGCAAAGTATGAAAAATTGTGTGAAAATTGAAAGATTATCTGCTAAATTGGTTGTGACAGGAAGACAAGATATACGGTGTCGGATACTTGGTCTCAGAGGAAATATACAACGCCAGATAGAAGGAGTCAAGTCGGATAATCGCACCAGATACTCGCCAGTGAATTTTTCGAAGAAGAGTGCTTAGCAGTATACGGCGCCGGATAGTGAAATTAACTTCGGATACCGCATCGTATACTTGGGCAGAAAAAATCTCCAAGTTGCGCAATTTGCACAACTTGATGCCAACTTTTCAGCTTCTTTTCTGGTGACAACTAGGACGTCTTGACAGCTGTTAGCTGGGTCTAAAGCATCAATTTTCTCACATTTTTTGCAACTTTAAGTCATTTTCAATATCCAATCATGTCAAAAAAGGATGGATGAAGACTTTTGGGGAGAAGAAGCATCTTGAAGAAGAGAAAGACACTTTTGTTAGATATACCAAGAAGTTAGAACAGAGGAGGAGAGTAACTTTCTTAGACTAGAACTTGTACTGTCTCTCTCTAGAATAGAATCGGACTTTTAACAAAAACTCTTGATGAACTCTTGATGTAATCTTGGCACTTTGAAGGCAAAGGAGAATTTGGAGCTTGGAGATCCTTATTCCTTCAATTGAATAAGCATTTTCTTCTCCCTTTCTCTTTATTTTGTTGGATATATGTTAGGATTCATCAAAAATTTAAGCTTCATGTGTTTATTCTTCATGTCTAGCTAATATATTTGTTCTAGGAGTGGATGATGTTTTGTGTTTTTTGATCTTGGTTGGAATGAGTTGATAAATGTTGCCTTTTGTACTTGCTAGTTCATTTAAGCCCACTTGAACATTTGTGAATGCTTGATCACCATTTACAAATTATTTTAGTTGTTGTTTATCAATGAAAGTTGGTAGATGATGATGGAACCAGCTTAGATGGAGCTTAGGATCTTGGCACACGAAAGTAGTGTTGAGACTAGGTGGGTTTTAATACATTCTTGAGTTTAATGGCACTATGCTTGTTGTTTCACCACGAAAGTAGGGAAATGCATGTATAGGTGACACTCGATTCATCATGAAAGCGAGTTTCGGATACCTTATGTGAATGAACCCTTAGCAAGACAAGTAGTGTAATATTTGTCACTCATTTGAACTATAGACAAGAACACTTGGTTGATTCCATATCCTAGAACTTGTGTTTTAGTTGAGTTCATCCATTAACTCGTAGTTGTTACACACTAGTATATAGAGTAACTTTTATTCCTCATTGTTGTTGCTTGTCTAGATAATAAAGTAAGATTAAGTTCTAGTAGTTGTGAGTGCTCCTCGAGGGATCGACCTTAATTTCCTTGTACTACAAAACGACCTGTATACTTGCAGCTAACGAGGGAGTTATTGAATAAAACTAGGGTGCAAGGGAACCTCGTCAAACTTCAACTTGAGTATTAGGTAAGTGGGTTCATCTTCTAGAATTACTTGAATCCGTTGTAATATTTTGCTTGGGTTAGAGACAGTTTTATGTAATAAAACATTATCACATAAAAAAAAGAAAATAAAGAATAAAATATGAAAAATATCTAGAACAAATGTGCTAAGTAAATGAGCGTGGACAAGGTGAAATATGTTGTTTTTTGGTTCAAGGGAAGAGTCCAAATCTTATAAGGGAAATTAAGGCGAGACAAGGGTTTGAGAGTCGATCTAAGAATCTCTAAAGGTCAAGGTGAATGATGCTTTCTAAAATGATTCTTATTGTATTTGTTGATCTTAGCAATTTTGAAGTAACCCAAATCACTAAAAAACTAAATTATTTCCAAGCATAAAAGCACAAAGTTGGAGTATAAAAAGAATATCTCGCAGAAATTATAAATTGTTTCTTTACAATTAATTTTTATAATTTTTTATTTAGTGTTACCCCATCTTTTGGATTTGTATTCTTTTAACCCACCTACTATTAAGTGTATCTTTTTACTGCTTAATTGTTTAAAATGTAATGTTTTATTTCTTCTACCAAGGTTATCCATAAATTCCAATAGAACTTGAACCACACATACTTTGTTGATGTAAGCCAATCAAAGAAGTAACGTGAAGGAACTCTTCAGTGGGGGCTCAAGTGGAGCTTTAAAGACTCTATGGACTAAAGGATTGCAAGTATACACTTTTAAAACCTCAGGGAGGCAAAGAGATTCACATAATAGTTCAAGGTCTAAAAATATCAAAATCTGGAATTCACAAAGCCATGCAAAATTTTTTCCAGAGGGAATGGGAAAGAAATGAAAAGAAGGAAAAAACTACATAAATATCACTTACCAAGAGTTCGTGTTTATGAGTTTGGATAACTTCTAAATATAACTTTTAAGGAAAAAGTAAAATTTATTGGCACTTTATTTCACAAGTTGTGTGTTTTTCCTAATCCATTCCATAATTGTTTAATTTCTACTCTATGTTTTGATATACATTTCTGTTTTGATATACATCACACATCAATTTAATTGCTGTTTAGTAGATTAGAACACAAACAAGTTTGGTTAAAATTTCAGCACAAACAACTTTAGTTAAGAACCATGTCTCCGCTCGCATGTTTCACCCTTGCCTAGGCCAGGTAGACTTTAAGCATTTCAATTGGTAGATGATACGAGCGCCAAAATGATGCATCCATGTGACATTAACTAGTACCTTCATTCAGACTTAAATGTATCAACCGCATAGATTTCAGTCAAGGAGTGTATATGACAAAAAAATAAGTCAAAACAGGAATAATTCATCACGTGACCCAATTTTGTTCGCAATAATCTTCTTAGTATTTTCAGTAATAAGCACTTTTGAAGTCAAAGTAACCAATAATCTTCCAAATTTGAAAGGTGAACTCCATTTCGTTGCCTGAAAACTAGAATAAATATGGGTCGATTTTTTGGACAGTAAATAGAAATGGATTACTTAAGCTTGGTTTAAGGGCTTTAAGCTTTTTAGTATGAGTAGCAAGCCACATTTACAATGCTGCAAAACTTGGAATTACACTGGAAAGATTTCTTCATAATCGTGGAGAAAAAAGCACAATGTCAAAATTGGAAAATCCTTAAGCATACAAGTATGAGCACAAGGTACCACTCTATTTGGGATATGGATTGCAATCTACAACTTGTTTGTGTATGAAAAATCATGAAAATCACCAACGTTAAACTTTTGTGGTAAACAACAACACAATGCTTCACGCATTTATTCATTTCCAACGACAAACTAAAGCAAAAACAAGCTAACAGAAATTTCAAAGCACACAGGCTTATACAAGTTTATCATTTGGCTCTACACTAGCCTCTCTCCAGTACCAACCCAAAGAAGACCCGTTTTTGTTATCCAATGGCATGCTTCGCCTTGGCCTGGGGTGGCTTTAAGTATCTCAAATGCCGGATGATTTGTTGGCCATGATGAAGTGTCCATATGGCATATTGCAAGAAGTGTATTGACTGGTACTTTTGTTTCAGGCTTAGCAATATCAACTGCATAGAGTTGAGTTGAGGAGAGCATGTGGCAAAAATAAGTCGCAAAAGGAAGATATACCTCGTGACATGACACAACCCTTTTTGCATTAAGCTGTTTAATATTTCCAATCGTAAGCTCTTCACCAGAGCCCTTTGTGCTTTTGGAAGTAAGTGCAACCATCTTTTTAGTACCCAAAGTAGTTTTTGAGAATTCAATCATGTCTTCTAAGGATTTTGGGCAACTTTTGATCTCTCCTTTCAAAGCTACAGCATTGCAATAAAGAAGAGTGGTTTCAATGTTGCCTGTTGTATTGGGGTTAATAAAAGACTGAGGAAAAATCTTTTGCAAATCATTTTCTACTAGAGAAATTTTGGATGCAATTTGAGAAGGAAGAAATGCACGTTGAGGAAATTGATCTTCCAAATTCGAAAGGTGGACTCTATTTCCTTGTCTAAGAACTGACATTCTGAAAAAGGAAAATGGGTCGACTTTTTGGACAAAGAAAGATGGGTTGTTTACGTATCCATAAGCTTGACCTAAGGGTTTTATGCTGTCTAGTTCTGAGTAACAAGCCAGATTGGCAAGACTGCAAAACTTGGAATTTGACTGAAAAGATTGCTTGGATACTAGTGACGTGAAAAACTCACTATCATCTTCATTGAGGGGAGATAATTTAGACAAGATAGCTGGAGGCATGTTGTTTTTAACATTCTGAGACCAATACTTGAGTTGATTTGAGGCTGTAAATGAAACTGAAGGTGCAGGAGTGCCCTTGCCAATAGTAAATGCAGGAAGCATGAAGGCAATGACAAAGAGAACAGGAGCAAAGCTTAGCTTAGACATTGTTTCTCTATCTGGAGATTAGGCACAGTCTGTTATTTGGGTGCAGGGGACTAAAGGGGTGAGGAATATGGCTTGTGCATGTCATGTAGTTATAGTTGAGCATAGATTCGTTTTTCCTTCATTATCTAGATTAATAATTTGTGATGTACGTGCTCCAAATAGTAACAATAACTATTAAATTCCTGGTGTTAAGTGGTTTTCAGAAATAATACTAGAATATTTGAAGGATAACATAAAGTTGGTTATTGATCTTGACCCAAAGACTCGAGAATTGAAATGTCTACAGTCGACATCATTGCAAAGGGAGATAGCGAATGATGTTGATACAGGTTGGTGGTTTTTTGAAAGTTTATTCACGTCCTCGTGAGGTTAGCGTTCATAACTAAGCAAGTCAATTTCAAGGTTTGGACTCAATTTCAAGGTAAAGTACAGCTCCTTGGTATGCATCTAGATGTGTAGATGCATTGTCTTAATTCTACCCAGTGAGATGTACTGACCTGTATAAACAAGTACTACAACAGCGTCCTAAATTATGGGTCACATTTTGGTAAGTTTGATTATCCAAGTTTTAGAATTAGATGTCTAGTATAGTTCACTTTTGTGTGCATTGCTCATTCCGTTTCATATCCAATTGGAGCATATTATTTTGTTTTTGGTAGAGGCAAATAGTCTTTATTGTAAGTTTAGCTTATTTGGATTATTTAGAGATGAAAATAAAGCCAAAAAATGGAGAATTGATTAACCCAAAAACCCATCCTTAGAAAGAATGGATTCATTGAATTAGTGACAGATCCAGGATTTTAGTTTGGGAAAAGGCCAAATCGTTAAAGGTGCAATAGCAAAAGAATATTATATTAAATAAAGTTTACTAAATGTAAAATGAAAGTTCAGTAAACAATGGTATGAAGCAAAGTGTGATAATTAGACTACATATTATTCTATTTATTATCAATGCGAGCCACTCAAAACTATGCTCGAAAATTCTTGATTTTGTATTATAGTTAAATTTTCTTTTTTTTTATTTGATTTCCTATTACATATATAGTGTGCTCCCTTAGTTACTATATTAAAGACATAGTAATCAAGGAAACTAAAAACTGGTTTGTCGTACATCACTTGCTTAAAAGAAAAATTGATCTAAAAGTAACACTAATTGTATACTAAAATTATTTAACTGTTGGTATTCTTCTATGAGGAAACTAATTATTAGTTTAGTATGGATACATTTATAAAAAAATTAAAGAAAATAAAAAAAAGAACCACTGAATCATATTTGAGGGCCAAGATGATACAACTATGGAGAACTCCAAGATTTTAGAAACTTTTAAGGCGGCTGCCCCTATCCTGTGTCTTTAACCAGCACGCCAATAAAGCGATGTTTATCAGTTTATCCAAACTGATATCCCCGAACTTTTGTTAGGCGGAGAGATAGTAGAGAAACTCCATTTGTCCGTTAAATTCCAAATTTGTATACTTTTAGCACTCCAATTATTAGATGAATTTTTTTTTGCCACAATGAATCTTTAAAAGCATATACCTGGAGTCCTTCACTTCATTTGAGACTTTAAGGCTAACAACAGTAATATTGAAATTAGTGACGGAGTCAGTACCTTTGATCGAGGATTGCAATATTATTAACATAAACTTACAATGTGTTATAAAATTTTGGTACAACTAATTGTCTCTATAAGTACACCAATTTATTCAATATTAAAAAAAATTTTAAAAATGTTGTCTGAAGCTTGTGTTTATTTGCAATGATTATCAGGTCAATCCAGTGGTATAAAATTACATAATAATTAAAAATATGTATAACAAAAGTTGTATCAAAATGCATAAGAGTATTGGATGTGTATTCTAGAAAGAATATATATATATATATATATATATATATATATAGATATATAGAGAGAGAGAGAGAGAAAGAGAGTAGGCAGATATTGTGTACACAGTCATACTATCAAGTGAATATTTAATTCGCTTGTAATTCAAATGGTTTGACATCTAAGAAAAGTTTGTTACATAATGGTTAATGACTAACTCCATTTTGCATCTCTAAATTTATATCATAGTCTAATTTTACACTCACATATGAGTTCTTTATTTGCAACACAAATAGCCACAGTTGAAACACATATTGAAATACAGCAGATCACACATTATTGAATTGCTACAAACATATTGAATCACATACAAGTTAAGTAGAAATTTCAACATAAACAAGCATATGCATGCCTGTTATTCTGCCTTACACTGCACTAAGGTGTAGTTTGGTGCAATAAATAAAAATTTATCTTGTCATGCATGGGATTTCAGATCTACAAAATGGATATTCCATTTTTCACATCACTTGCTTCTTAAAGTATTATTTAGCTTGTCATGCTACCATAATTTCGTCCACTATAAGTCTTTCGCCAATTTTTATTTCACAGACATCGTATTGGATTCACTAAATTTTGCTTCCTTGCAATTTTATTATCAATAAAACAAACTGTAAAAACTTAAAATCCAAGCAATTATATGTTAACAAAGAGTGTATTCATTGTATAGAATAGTGATTGTCCCACTAGTTAAAATCAGCATTCCAACACCAAATAAAATAAAATAAAAAAGAAAACAGCCCATGTATGGCCAAAACTCTAACTTCACATTGACAAGTTGCAATTTTAAATTAACCAAAAAAATTGAATAAATGGTACGCTGATTATGGCCAGAGGGTACAATGGCTGCCCAAAGGTTTGCCAGTAAATACTGTGCAAAATTAAATTTAGGTAAGAACGTAAGGATAAAGTGCACTAAAGGTCACTAAATTATATCAAAATTTCACTTAATTCATTGAAATTTTTTTTTGCTCCAATTAACGCATCAAACGTAAGGATAAAGCGCACCAGAGATCACTGAACATATCAAATTTTCACTTAACTGAACTATTTTTTTTCCCCAATTAATGAATCAACTCTTAAAATTGATCATATTGCTCATTGCATTCAGTTCATCAGTTAAGAGTGATAGGGAGAAACACCTCGAGAGAGTTCACCAAAAAACCCAAAATGTAAGTTAGGAATCTCATTTTGACCAAAAAACTTAACCTATTAAGTCTTGGACCCTTATTTACATATTAACCGCTCTTTCTCCATCTCTCAGACTAATGTGGGACATGACCATTTACTCATGAACCTAACAAATTTCCCCATTCATGAATAACCTCTATATTAAACCTAAATTTACAAGCCTTTTTTCGAACTCACTTTAATACTCAACGCAAACCCACCTTATCATTTAAGGTCACCTCTTCTCCCAAACATGGACTCACTCTTCTTCAACATCCAAACTGTATTCTAGACCTCTGCCAACCCTTGACTCCTTGATCTAACATCAAAGAGACCCCCTGCCAAACCCATGCCACACCTGGTCCAACATTAACCAAACTCATTGGCACTTCGGTCCACTATTAAGAAGAGAAGTTTTACAGGTCCAATTCCGAGAAGAATTTCTTACTCATGAGTAGCCCAGTTTCGTAACCTGAAACTCTAATACCAATTTAATAGGAAAAACACCTCGAGAGAGTCCACCAAAGAATCCAATATGTAAATCAGGAATTCAACTCTGATCCAAAAGATTAAACTATTAGGTCTTAGACCCTTACTTACATATTAACCGTTCTTTCTCCATCTCTCAAACCAATGTGGGACATGACCCTTTACTCATGAACCTAACAAAAAGAGACAGAAATCATAGTCGTGCAACGTGCCACTTCAATAGATTTTGACATTTCGCTATACTCCTCTTCAAGAAATCAGTTAAAGTTGAGGATCATGTATGTGGATAATGGGGAAGCTTTGAGCCTATTACTTGTAAATCAAGAACTAAATCCAAGTTTAGACTTGGGCGCAAACCTAATTTTTTGGTATACATACTTGTATCGTCTTTTTTTCATGAAAGTTGGTATGGGCTAATTTGGTAGAAGTAATTTGTAAATGTTTGAATGATAACTATATAAAATTTGAATTTAAAATTTAACTTTTGTATATATGTTATGAATCAAATGATAATAGTGTATACATTATAAATATATATATGATTTACTCTTTCTTTTAAGCAAAACTTACTCAAAATTTTTTATGTGAACAGTGTGTCTCGTGGTTTTATAGTTCATCCAAATGTAAGGATGCCATATCCCATACTGCATGTAAATACTCTGATCCATTTATCCTGTGAAGCTAGATCAATTTGTCCCAAATGTCCAACTTTGTTCGTAGGAACATTGGTGAGGCGACGGTCAGATTCCTTGATCGACTCTTCTCTTGATCCATAAAAAGTTAAAAAGCTGGATCAATTTTCCTAGAAACTTAAAGTTATAGTTTGAACTCTATCCAACAAATTAAAATGGTATGTACTTAAAATTAGGTGTATCTTTTAAAGAAAAAAAATTAGATGTATCTTAATCCAACCCTCAACTTGTATTGACACGTATACACATTGCAATCAATACAACCCTTTAAAATTATGGGTTTTCTTTTTTCCTTTTCTTTTCATCATGGTATGTACTTTTGAGTCCACTGCCCATTCAATTTCAAAAAAAAAAAAAAAATTGGAATACACACACATCTCTCTCTCTCTGGAAAGCTAGGCATTCATTGTAGTTAATTTTTCTTATTTGCACTATTTTGAATGACAATAAATCAAACAATGGAGAAATAATTAACCAATTTTAAAACCATACGATTAATTTTAAAGCCATAGCCACTTGCTAGTAGTGATGCAAAGTTGCTCTGTAGGCAAAATTTTTAGTTCACATTACAATAACAGATGATATCAGAAAACAATTGATAAGGCCGCTCATGGTCCGATGCTTTTGACTTGTGTCTCTTCTTGACCGTAGACGCAGAAAGGATATCATTATTTATTCATTTTAAAAATATAAAAATTCACGCTCCCCCAGGTTTGAAGATAACTTTATTCTGGCACCATATAATATTAAAATTTATAAATTTATTTTTAAATGCCATTTGCAATTTTTTTATATGGTTTTCTTTTGTTTGTACTTTGGATTAATCTGAGTTTTAATTTCATGTTTGTGTTGAAACACAAAAGAAAAAGAACTGGCAACAGTGGACGTATTGAGGAAGTGGGGCTTGAAGGTGGAATCAACAACTTGTGTTTACTGTGCAACAGTTGAGGAAAGTATAGACCACCTATTCTTTGGTTGCACATTTATTCAAAGAATTTGGTAAAAGGTGCAAAACATGTGTGGTGTTTTTAAAAGTAAACTCTTTTGCGATTGTAAGATCGCTTGGCTTGCTCATCATTGGTCAAAGGATTCAATCTGCCATCAATTCAAGAGGACAGCTTTAACAGTAATAGTGTATACCATTTGGAGAGTTCGAAATGAAATCAGATTCCATTCAAAACAGAGATCAAACGTGAATATTCTTGATGCCATTATTAACACAGTCCATTATGCAGTCATTTCTTGGGATAAAATTCTTAGGACTAAGGAGAATTGGAGGATGTTGGTTGAGAGGGCATCCCAACCAAAATTTTGATATAGCATGTATTTATAGAGTTCCAAGAATATACTGTAGGGAGGAGTGCAATAGTGATGTTAAGAGGATCTGTGTGTAATCTGATTTCCTGATATTAATAAAATTTATCATAAAAAAAGAAAAAGAATTGGTTTGCTTATATATACCATTACCCATGTATCTTTCTTGACATGTTTGGTTTTGTATTATTTTAATACAACTAAATCTTAACCCGTTACTTGAACGGGATTGCACCCAATTTGTTGAAAATATTTAATAAAAGGGAAAATTATAAGTTGATTGATAAAAATACTTAATAAGGTAAAATTGATACAAATATATTAGAAATTAATAAATTAATTGAAAGTAACTATAAAAAAGGAAGGGAATTAATTGTTACAAAAAAAACTAGAAAAATAATTAAAAATAAAAAACACAAATATTAAAGAAGTCCATATGGCAAAAAGATAGATTGTCCAATTGGCAAAACATGAATATGTTCAATTCAGCAACCTACCATATAGAAAACTGAACATTGTTTTATTATATATATGCCTACATATACGTAAAATAAATATTAAAGGAAGGGAATTAATTGTTACAAAAAAAGTAGAAAAAGAATTAAAAAGTAGAAAAATACAAATATTAAAGAAGTTCAAGTGACAAAAAGATAAATGGTCCAGTCAGCAGAACATGAATACGTTCAATTTAGCACCCTATCATATAGAAAACAAGAAATATATGTATATATATATATACACACACACCACGTGATGTGGGTGTGAGGTTGTGATACTTAGGAGGCAAAATCCACAAATGAGAGATATTGAGGACCAGGAGAGAAGTTAGTGTAAGAGAAAGCATGTTGCCATTTTTGCAGTCAGATAGTGAAAAAGTTTACAAACTGATAAACACAAACTCTTCGTAAGCTTGAGAGATTTGGAAGAGGGAATCATGCATGCTAGTGCTCCTCCTGTGCCATTGGATGTTGGTGAAAGCGGAAGAAGAGACTTGCATCCCTTAATCATGAGGTGTTAGATTTGAAACCGACGAAAATGGAAAAAACAACGTTGGGAGAGTTTTCCTCCACAAGGGGCTTGACCCGATTCAAACAAAATTTGTCGCAAACCGTAAAACGGATACGAATATTTGTGGATTATACTAAAAACAAAGTGCTCCTCTCCTGGTAGTTTCCTTCCTATTTCTTGTTTCGTTCTCTGGGGCTTCGATGGCCCGTAGATTCACGAAAAAAGGGCCAAGTAAACATTTATTTCGAGTACTGTTCTTTATGTTATAGTTGTTCTCGTGTGTAACATTATTAAGATTTGCTGTCAAAGATAATTGCAAAGAAACAAAGGAAATTTCTGCTAGGGAAATAGTTGGGGTTTCTCATGTTTTTTATATTACATATGAGTTTCTCATGTTTTTCTCATGTGTTTGGTGATGCCCTTTCGTTACGGTCAAGGGAATTCACTACTCCGAAGTATCGACCATTAGCAACCCTACCATTTGTATTCTGATATCATCACCACAGAATTATAAAAAATGAATAAATCAAATATTGCAATGTGCTCAGTGGGAACTGAGAACCTTGGCTGTATGGCAACTTGCATCACTCCTAGCAAGTGGCCATGGTGTGCTGTTTTAAACACATGCATATAGCATATTCAATGTATCCTTTCTTTCTTAGCAAATGATCATATGGGTTATTGGATTATTTTCTCCAATTTTTTTCGGTTTTATTTTCTTGTCAAAATAGTGCAAATAAACAAAATTAACAAAATAGAATATCTACCTTTCCCCAACAAAACAAAAAAGTTCCAATTTTAATAAAAGTTGGAATGAACTATATCGAACAACAAATACATATCTAATTTCAATAATTGGACACTCTAACTTAATAAGAAAATTAAAAAAAAAACACCATAATGTGGAAGAGTCCATTGTAGTACCATGTTTTTAGAGGTTAATACATCTTATTAAGTACGTATAAAACCAGATTGACACTAAAACCAGATTCTACTTTGTGTAGTGAATCTAGTGATCATTGCCGTGAAACAAAGGATCCCCAACAAGATCCTAGCATTTACATGTTTAACCTTTGTATATTGTATGATGGTACGGAAGCATTTATAATTAACTTTGAACATAATTAAGCACATATGCATGGACCATAATGAGAAGGATACAAATTGTATACCTAAAACATTTAATAGGCTTAGGGCGGGAATTGGATTTAATTCTTGATATACTTGTGTAGTCCTTAATTCCGATGTATTCAATTCAGTTTGAGCAAAATTCAGATGTAAAAACTTACATTCCAATCCTGCAGCATCATTGTTGGTTTACATAAGTCATTTTTGAGTCCAAACCTTGAAATTGACTTACTTAGCTATGAATTGTTGGTTTTTTGGCATAAGTTTTTGTCCCACATCGGTTGGATAGGTTTTGGGGGGAGTGTTTGAGAGTTATAAATTAACACTCTCCCCTCCCAATTTAGATACACCAAAATTTTGTATTTTTTTTCTCCCAAATTAATAAGAGCAGGTTGCTTAGGTGGTACTCGGAAATTAGGCACATTTGACCGAACTCCGTTATCAATTTAGAGTGTGTTCTCTTCTTATTTCTTTTATTATGCATTTATTTGGTAGTTGTAATTTTAAGTGAAAAATTACCCGGTTTCCCCAACAAGTGGTATCAAAGTCGAAGGTTCGTCCTTTGGCTTGTTTGTAATTTATTGTATTGAATACTATCATTTGAATCTAAAATGGCGTTAGACGATTCACCGATAAATGAGCTCATGTCAAAAATTACATTTGGGACATCGGCTTCCTTGTCCACATGGTCGAGAATTCCAATATCAAGTTTGAAACTAGTGGTGGAGATATTTGATGGTACTGGCCATTTCAGCATGTGGTAAGACGAGGTCATAGATTCTCTTTTCCAAACAGGGTCTTGACATTGCCATTGAAGAAAAGAAACCAGATGACATAGAAGAGAAGGAGTGGAATACCATAAATCGATTAGCATGCGGAACTATTCGATCGTATTTGTCCATAGAGCAAAAGTATGCTTTCAAGAACGAAACTTTTGCACGGAAATTGTGGAAGGCATTAAAGGAGAAGTTTCTGAAGAAGAGTGGTTAGAATAAACTGCTTATGAAGAAAAGATTGTTCCGATTTGATTACCGACCAGGTACTACTATGAATAAACACATCACTATATTTAATCAGTTAGTAGCAGATCTGTTAAATTTAGATGTGAAAATTGAAGATGAAATTTGGTTTTGATGTTTTGTCATCCCTTTCTAATGAATTTGAACATTTGGAGACTACGTTACTTTATGGGAAGGAGAATGTGTCTTTAAATGCTGTATGTTCTGCTTTGTATAGTTATGAATTGAGAAAACAGAATAAAATGAAAAACAAAGTAGCTACATGACGGGACTTTTATATCAATGCAAGTTTAATTCCGAATTTTACCCGTTGGACTGCAAGTATACAGGTCACTACGTAGTTTTGGGCAAATATCAGGTCGATCCCACGAGGAACAATTTCTACAAGTACTAGATCCTTATTTTCTCTATTATTTAGACTTATAATGAATTTGATCAGAGAAATAATATTACTATTGTCTACAATTCTAAATTAACAACTTGAAAAATATAAATGGAGAATTTTTACTAAAGACTTAAATCTAGGGATATAGATTCCACTTATGGCATAAAACAATACAAATGAATAGATTTACCTCTTGTTATTATTCTTGTTAAACCAGGGATTCATTTCCAATTTTTACCAGATCTCATTTTCATGATGAAATGGCCTAGAGCAGTCCAGTACTCCCTATTTTCATGGTGAAATACTAGTTCTACTCTGTTTTCTTTCATGAAATGCTAAGTAATCCACTTAAGTGTACCTCTATTTTCATGAACATACAGCTTAAGCATCTACTTATGTGTTTCCATTGTTAAAACCAATTCTCATTGAATAATAACAACTATAAACATGCTATTGGTGATCAAACAATAACAAGTAATTTCAACTGCACAAGTAGACAAGTTAATTCAAGATACAACAAAAGTAAATCACATTCAATTCATATCATTCAGCCATAAGTTTCATCTATTCCCTAGATAAAGAAGTTTAGCTACTCATGAATGATAAAACAATCAAGTTCACAAGTTTATTCATGCAAAGCATCATAAAGTACAAGTACAAGAAAGATAAAAGAAAGCTTAGCCAATGAAGGATGAAGCCCTCAAATTTCTGCTATGTCTTGTACAAAATGATTGCAAGAAAAGTCTCCAAGTGCTTTCCTCAAGAACCTCTAGCTAGAGAGAAAAACTTATGACTAGAATAAAACTAGCTACGTATATTTTGTCCTTGGCTTGCTCTTGCCTCTCTGCATAAAAGGTGGTAGAAAGGCACTTTTCTCTCCTCATGATTCCAACCCCCTAGATTTTGTAAAGGAAGTCAAAAGATATATTGTTTTTGACTTGTCAATAACTCATTTTGTCTTCCTTTTTATTGCAGAGGCATGTGCCACCGAATTCTCTCACCAATTTAGCTGAAAAGTTGTGTGAAAAGTAAAAAAAATACGGTTGCACCACTTGCAGAAGAAAGAGGCAGATCTGAACCTCGGATCCGAGCGGTGAAGATGGATCCGAGCTCGGATCATGGACGATCCGAGGCCTTTCTCAAATGGATCCGAGCTCGGATCGACTGACCTAGGATCCATTGCTCCAGAAGTACAGACGAGGGTTCGGATCTTTCTTTGTGCACACGGATCCGAGCTCGGATCCGTATGATCTTTTTTTTTTCAGATTTTTGATTCCTTTCCTTTTCTTCATATTTGCTTCAATTTTTCTTTTGTTCTTGATCTTCCAAATGATCCTTGCTCTTTCTTTTTCTTGTACATGAAGTTCACATGTCAATAACCTTCAAAATATCACAGATTAAAGCATTAATCCACTCATTTATCAAGTTTTGACCATTTGAACAATATTTAAGCAATTATCACCAAAAGAGTTCAAATACGGCTTTAATCTTCTCAAATCCTCCACACTTGAATCAATACTTGTCCTCAAACAATTCACACATATTCATTTTCAATGATTCAAGAAGTGAAACAATACATGTACTTTTTCAAATTTAATTCCTCATAACTTGGAAATCAATCCTTATGCCATTGTTCAGATTGCACTAAATACTCATAATATCCAATTAAATAAAGATAATTATACCCTAATTTTAACAAATTCAACTTAATCTCTCATCCTAACATAATTCACAAATAAGCAACTTACATAGTCAATTTATAGCCTTCCTCATCCTATAACCACCTTTTCTCAGAATTTAACAACTAAGAGGGAGTTATTCATACTTCATTTACTTAAATAATGAAAATGCCTTTTTACGCGAAAATCGACACTTTTAGGTGAAAATCCCCGGTTACTCAGCATTTCACTTATTCAAGTTGCTCTGCATACTCTTAACTCAAATATCTTTTGATGCGAAAATCAACATTTTTAGATGCCAATCTCCGGTTACTTGGCATAAGAATTATTGGAGTAGAACAAATATTAATTTTATTATATATATATATATATTCTTTTATTTTAATTCATCATCATTTTCATTTTTTTTTTGAATTTTACTCAATCACTAGATATTCCCTCATTAAAAATATAAGAATAATTAAAGGAAGAGTATGGCTTTTTATTGACTAGATCAATTACTTACTTGTAAAATTAAGCAAAAAGGAGAAATCTTATTAAATATATAAAATTATAGGCATAATTTTTCTTATTTAACCGGATATACTTTCTAAAATGCAAAAATCCTAATTGCATAATAACTAATTCCAAGTTATCTGAGGATTAAATCTTCCCAAAATACATGTAACATTTCAACAAATGGAAGAATTAAACACTTCAGGTTGGAACAATTTGGCTCATAAAAATACAAATATTTGAGATATTTTGGTTATTTGGAAAAAATTTTGGAGAAATTTTGATAGAATTTCCCCTTATAAATGGACAAAAACTCCCTGTCAACATTCCCAATTTCAAGAAATTTCTCACATATCAATATTTCAACATATAATTCCAACATTTCTAAGCCACAATAAACTAAAAACATGCACTTCAAGATAGAATCAAGTCATAAGGTAATCAAAACACAAAATACCCTCTCCCACACTTAAAGTTCACAATGTCCTCATTGTGAAAGAAGGTAAAAGGAACTAGTACTCCCCTTATAAATAAGTGGTGATGCAATTTGAAGCCACGAACCCCACGAACATCCAGATTCTGTTCAAAATAAAACAAGGTTTAAAAAGAAACATAAATCCAACTTAATAAAAGAAACAAAAGACTTCAAAAGTTCCGATCGGCAATAGATGCTCATGGCTGCTCAGAGGTAGGGTCCACGGTCTCTTCAACTCCTTGAGGACCATGAGATGTCCTAATATGTCCCTCTTCCTGATGAGGAGTCGGAGTCGGTGAACGTCGGATATGGAAATGATCCTCCATCGCCCGAAGACGGCGATCATGCCGGTCTAAACGCTCAGTCATCCGTCGCTCTGTTTGATCGATTCGCTCCATGACCGTCGTCTCCATACAACAGATGGCATTGAGGATTTCCTGCCATTTGATCTCGGAGGAGGTGGTGGTCGTGGAATGAGAGGAGGAAAAGTTTGTTGTGCCTCCGTCTCTTGAGTTTCCTATTGTGGTTCAGTGTGAGGCGAAGGCTGAGCGGAAGTGGATGCGTCTCCAATATCCCGTACCAAAGAACCTCCAAAAATCAATAGGGATATCCAAAGGTTTAAATATTGAAGCATTAACCTCCTCAGTAGCCCTGGTGACAATGGCTCGCTCGGTTCCAAGAGGAACTTTGAGCTTCTCAAAAATGAGGGAGAGAAGGCGAGGGAACCCAAAATAGGTTTCACCGGCTCTCATCCGAGCTGTGGTCCTTATATAGCTGATAATAATACTTGCCAAGGGATACCAGTGAGCTGCTGACCCACACCATGCATTTTCTTGTCCAAGAAATAAAGGTCGCTATTTCGGAGCTCCCTTTTCCCACTCCGCTTCGGCACCACATTAAAGGCGAACAGATAGAAAATCAAGTGGTACCTAGGCTCAAAGGAGTCAGCATATACGGTGAGATTTTTCGAAACTTCCTCGCTCACGGTATTGAC
Organism: Coffea humblotiana; assembly: GCA_023065735.1. Lineage (NCBI taxonomy): Eukaryota > Viridiplantae > Streptophyta > Magnoliopsida > Gentianales > Rubiaceae > Coffea > Coffea humblotiana. The sequence goes on from CM041210.1 coordinate 21,217,662, forward strand.
CCTTAAGATGTGCCACAGCTTCGCCCACTTGCCATGGATCACGTGCTTTAAATTCCTTGGTTAATTTGACATCTACACCTTCATCTTTGAGTTTAACCCAATGTGCTAGCGTATCCCGAGTGATGACCACTCGCGTGCCTCGAACACATGAGACAATGAGATTGCCCACTATGGCTCTGCTTGTTCTCCACATTAGCGTAAAACTCCCTGATTAGATTGGGATAGTAATGTTTCGGCAATTGGAATATACTCTCCCATCCAAGTCACTTGAATGCCGTGGAGATCTTGTAGTGGTCATCCACCTCGGGTGTTAAGTGCTTCTCAATGATTATCTCCTTGTCGTGGCCTGCTTCGTACCACTGTTGATTCTCAAGCGACGTGAATCTAGTGGTGTCATAATCTGGCGGTGGCTCTTCGCGGCTCGTAGACGCGGTCTTTCGGCGAGAGCAAGGCGGCAGCTCAGGTGAAGGAGATTCCTCCTCAGGCGACTCCTCATGCAAGGAAGGTGTGTGATCTTCACTTGATAATGGTGAAGGTGTGCGAATCCTATCCCTTCTTGTGCGAGCCATGATGTCTAGATCAAATACAAGATGAATATTCATTAGAATCGGTATAAACTTGCTCACACATGTTAAATAGGAATCTAAGAAAAGTTCGGCAGAATTTCCTCTTGCAAAAGGACTAAACTCCCTGCCAACAATTACCAAAATTGAAACAAACAAACCTCTTAACCCTTTATGACATCATTTTTCAACAATTGAAAAGCATATTACCAATTAGAATCTCATTAATGGTATATAAAAAAAATCCAATCACTTGAGATTTGAAGCTATATTCAAGAATAGAATAAAATCTCAAGGTAAAAGGACTTTCAAAGATAATGTGCAACAACTTTGAACCTTAACCATTACTTCAAAGTATCATCTCCATATGCATTAGCAAAACATCCTCAATTGGAACAATTCTCAATGTATAGTAATTTCATCCAAGAATTATACACCAATCGGCTATACTGAATACACATTATCATCAATTTGCATGAAAATGAGCTCCAATTCTTAAAAACAAGTGTACATTATCCCAAAGAAACCAGAAATTGCAAGCAAAAAGTTCAATGTGTTTTAACTTAATAATTGAAAAGAAATATATAAAAAATATCACCATATTAACAATTTCCTCAATTCTAAGCATACAAATAGTTCTAATGACATATATTAGCACAATGTAACACAATTATAGCAAGAAATTTCAACATATATATATTTCCCGAATATAAAGAAAGATAGAAAAAATTAATAATGAGGAAATGTATAATTTCAAAGAAAGATGAAAATTCTTATAACAAATGTGTAGAGTGATGCTAAGGGAGAGTAAGGATGCCAAAATGAGGAAGAAAACAACCCAAATTCCAACCGAAATTGAAGAATTTAAGTTGGCCCCAAAGTTCCGTTTTAACAATCAAAGTCCCTCAAATTGATGTTTTTGACATGAAATTGTTGAGGGTTTATGATCACAAGATGTTGGGTGATGTTTTTATGGTGAAAGATTTGAAGATAAATGGATGAAATGGAAGATTGGAGGAGAGGGGCTAGGGTTTCGGTGAAGAAGAAAAGAAGAAAACTGGAAAAATGAGGAACCAAGGCCGCGTTTCTGTTTTGAACCCGAACAGATCCGAGCTCGGATCATTTTGAACAGGCCTCGGATCCTATGTGCTCGGATCCGCCTTGTCAGAAAAACAGACGAGCCCTCGAATCCGACCAAACTCAGTCGGATCCGAGCTCGGATCTGTTTGTTTCTGCATTAATTGCAGAAACTGCAATTTTTTCAATTTTTACCCTTTTTTTCGGCAAATTCCAAATTACACTTTAGATGAACTTTTTATCAATTCTAACCCTCCACGCAAGTGTAATATACCAAAAACACAATATCCAACCTCTCAAAACACATCAAACACATCTAAATTGCAAATCAAGGGTTGAGGTTCTTTGATCATTTTGACACTTTTACACCAAGATTACAGCTTAAGGCATGAAAATACACATCAAATGAGTCAATGAGCATATATAAATATATTACCACCGGCACTCACTTGAATATAATGATCGTGCAATATTGGATGTATAAACTAGAGATTTAAACACTTAAAAGAAAATCCAATAGGAAAACCTCCCTCTTTACGATCATTCTTCAAGTGCACCTCCAGAATGGACATTCTTCATCCGGTAGCCCCCCTACAAATAATTAAAACATTAAAAATCATACCGATGAATGAAAAACACATTAAACACATATTATACTAATTAAATCGTTGGATTGCTTCCCAATTAGCCTTTATTTATAGTCGTTCAGTTCGACTCTCCTACAACTTCTTTAACTCTCCATTGTGTTTCCTAAGAAGTAAATCACTCCTTGAGGAACTCTCTCTCCGGCCAAATAATGTTTCAATCTTTGACCGTTTACTTTGAATGGGGCACCATTTTCCCCTTTTATTTCCACTGCTCCATAAGAAAATGTGCGAACCATTTCAAATGGCCCGGACCATCGAGACTTAAGTATTCCAGGGAATAATTTAAACCTTGAGTTAAACAATAACACTTTTTGCCCTTCTTCAAAATGCTTGGGAAAAATGTGTTTATCATGTCAAAATTTCACTTTTTCTTTATAAATTTTGGCATTTTCATACGAAGTTAACTGCAATTCTTTCAGTTCGCTTAACTCTAGCATTCACTTCTCACCTGCAGATTTAAAATCAAAATTAATAGCTTTAATAGCCCAATAAGCCTTATGTTCTATTTCTACAGATAAATGACATGCTTTTCCATAAACAAGCTTATATGGAGACATTCCCAACGGAGTTTTAAATGCCATTCTATAAGCCCACAAAGCATTTTCGAGTTTATTTGACCAATCCTTTCTCGAACGATTGACATTTTTCTCAAGGATGATTTTAATCTCCCGGTTGGCCAACTCTGCTTGGCCATTGGCTTGAGAATGATAGGGAAGTAACTTTTTATGCCTACATCCATATTTAAACAACAAAGGTGGTCAATAGTTTTATTGCAAAAATGCGTACCTTCATCACTTATAATTGCCTTTGGGACTCCAAACCTACAAAATATGTTCCGTTTAAGGAATTTAAGCACAACTTTAGCATCATTAGTTTGTGAAGGAATAACCTCCACCCATTTAGAGACATAATCGACTGCTAAAAGAATGTTACTTATTATTATATGAGTTAGGAAATGATCCCATAAAATCAATGCCCCAAATATCAAGTAACTTCAACTTCCAAATATGTAGTTAGAGACATTTCATTCTTTCTTGAGATATTACCGGTTCTTGGCATTGATCACAACTTTTAACCAAATTTCTAGCATCTCGGTACATAGTTGGCGAATAAAATCCTGATTGCCATATCTTTGTTACGGTCTTAGTTTGAACTAAAATGACCTCCCGTTTCAAGAGTATGACAATGCATTAAAATACTATGTACCTCTTCCTCTGGAACACATCTTCTAATTATTCCATCTGCACAATTTTTGTAAAAGAATGGTTCCTCCCAAAAATAATGTTTAGCATCATTTAAGAATTTCTTTCTTTTGGTGGGAATTCAAATCACTTGGTATCACTTCCCCTAACTACATTAACTAAATCAGCATACCATGGTGACTTTTGAATAGCCATTAAGAACTCGTCTGGAAATTCTTCTTTTATAGATGAATGGTCTTCTTGAGGCATGTTTCTCCAGTTTAGAAAGATGATCAGCAACTAAATTCTCAGATCCCTTTTTTATCTTTTGATTTCCAAATCAAATTCCTGTAATAATAAAATCCATCGAATTAGTAGAGATTTAGCATCTTTCTTATTTAAAGATATTTGAGTGCTGCATGTCGGTATAAATGATAACTTTAGATCCTACTAAATATTATCTAAATTTATCCAATGCAAATATCACTCCAGCAACTCATTCTCCGTTGTTGCATAGTTTGACTTGGACTTCATTTAGCATTTTTACTTGCATAATAAATGACATGAAGTCGCTTATCATGTTTTTGCCCAAGAATAACTCCGACTGCAAAATCACTCGCATCACACATCAATTTCGAATGGAAAACTCCAATCCGGTGATGCTATTATATTGTGCGGAGACAAGTTCCTTCTTCAACCTATTAAAAGCAGATAAATACTTATCATTAAAGTGAAAAAGGAACATCTTTTGCCAGTAACTCACATAAAGGTTTAGCAATTTTGGAGAAATCTTTTGATAAACCGCCGATAAAATCTCACGCGTCCAAGAAAGCTCCGAATACCTTTCACATGGTGGGTGGAGGCATTCTCTTAATAATTCTCAATTTTGGCTTGATCGACCTCAATACCTTGTGAAGAAATTTTGTGGTCTAAAACAATACCCTCACAAATCATGAAGTGACATTTTTCCCAATTGAATACAAGGTTGGTTTCTTCACATTTCTGTAAAATTAGATCTAAATTGTTAAGACAATGATCATAAGTAGATCCAAATACAGAAAAGTTCATCCATGAAAATTTTCATGATTTTCTCATTAAAATCCAGAAAAAATTACCATCATGCAACGTTGGAAGGTAGCCGGTGTATTGCACAGTCCAAAAGGCATTCTTCTAAATGCAAAAGTGCTGTAGGGACAAGTGAATGTAGTTTTCTCTTGATCTTCTGGTGCAATGACTATTTGATTGTGTCCTAAAAAACCATCCAAGAAAACAAATAAATTCATATCCAACCAATCTTTCTACCATTTGATCAAGAAAAGGAAGAGAAAAATGATCTTTTCTAGTAGCTGATTCAATTTTCTATAATCCAATTACAGGCTCGCCACTCAACTATAACTTTAGATGGAATTATTTCATCGTTTTTACCACATACTATGGTTATCCCCCCCTTTCTTGGCACTACATGAATAGGAGAAATCCAAACACTATCTGAAATTTGAAAAAAATTATACTGCATTCCAGCCATTTAAGGATTTCTACTCTTACCACTTCCCTTCATGTTTGGATTTAACTTTCTTTGGGTCTCAATCACAGGTTTAGAGTTTTCTTCCAATAAAATTCTGTGCATGCAAGTAGTTGGACTAATTCCTTTGATATCAGAAATTGTCCATCCTATAGCCTTTAAATGCTTTCTCAAAACACGTAAAAGATTGCCAAGTTGTTCCTCATATTAGTGCGGCATTGATAATTACCGGCAATGTCTTTTTTTCTCCAAGAAATGCATATTTGAGGTGCTTAGGAAGTGGCTTAACTTCAAGCCGTGGAGCTTGCTCACACGATGGTGGAGGTAATCCTTTGCTCAATCCTAATTCCTCATACGCATTTCTCCTTTTGTAAGGAACCTGTGCCTGCAAAAATTCAGTCATTTCTTCAACCTTGTTCCTCCTGTAAACCTACACCATTAAGACAAAATTCAAGAGAATCATCATCAAGATTAACTTGACTCATCTCTAATGCCAATTCATCACATATGTCAATGGAATAAACATGGTCAGTAAAAACGGGATACTTCTCCACTTTATTCAAATCAAACTCCACCTCCTCTGCACCAATTTGGAACTTGAATTTACCACGTTTAACATCTATTATTGTACCTGCAGTAGTCAGAAATGGTCTACCAAGAATAATAGGTACATTAACATCTTCCTCCATATCTAAAACAACAAAATCAACCCGGAATAATGAATTTCTACACTTTAATAAGCACTTCTCCAATATGCCCATTGGATGTTTAATAGACTGTCAGTTCAATTGCAAGAAAATGTTAGTACGTTTTAACTCTTTCAACCCCAATTGCCTAACCACAGTTAAAGGGATCAATAAAACACTCGCACCAAGGTCACATAATACTTTAGAGAATTCTACTTTACCAATAGTGCAAGGAACTGTGAAAACTCCCTGGATCTTTCAAAATTTGGTGGCAATTTATTTTGTATAATGGCACTACATTTTTCTGTTAATGCAATTGTCTCACTGTTTACCAAACTTTCTTTTCTTAGTCATTATTTCCTTGAGAAACTTTTGCGTATGAAGGAATTTGCAAAATGGCATCAACAAAAGAATGTTAATATGTATTGTTTGAAAATGTTGACAAAACTTCTCAAATTCTTTGTTATTTCTTGAAAGTTTCAATTCTTTGTGAAAATGACACCGGTGGAGGAATTGGTGTTGTCTTTTCAATTTATGGCTCACACTCCTCCTCTTTCTCTTTCCCCTTAATTTTCTTGTTATCCTCTCCTAACTCACTCAATTGCTTATTTTCACTTTCTCTCTCACCTTCAATTACAAAGCGGCTCACCCACTTCCTTACCACTACGGAGTGTTATAGCCTTCACATGCTCCCTTGGATTCACCTCAGTCTTGTTAGGTAAATCCTCTTGGTTACGATTGTTAACTGCATTTGCTATTTGCCCTAATTGGACCTCAACATTCCTGTACCATATTGGTGAAGTTGATCCATTTCTTCCCTGCAATTCTTTCAAACCTTTGAGTAGTGGGCACTGGCTAACTTTTTAATTTTATCATTTGATACATTTGCCAGCTTCTCAATTGCCAATTTTCAAGCGGGTTTGGACTCCGGAAATGGTTGCTTTGGTTGAAAATCCGGTGGATTAACTGGTCTTTGTTGGTTCCCTTGATCTCTCCATCCAAAATTTGGATGACTACGCCACCCCGGATTGTAGGTGTTGGAGTATGAATTATTTTGTGGTGGTCGGTTGTAATTGTTGAGATATTGAACCTGTTCACTACTAGAACATATAGAATCATTATGATCTCCGCCGCAAGTAGTACAACATGCAACAACTACTCCTTGATTAGAGTTAGAACCAACATGCCTATTTAGCATCTTAACCATATTATCCATCTTTGCACTTAGCATATTCAAGGTATCTATTTCAAGCCATACCTGCAGTTCTTCTTGTATTACCTCGTTCGTTGGCCCATTGATAATTATTAGCAGTCATTTCTTCAATCAATTGTTGAGCTTCTTCGACTGACTTTCCCATCAATGCTCCTCCCGCTGCCGCATCTACATGCGTCTTTGTTGGATAGGTGAGACCATTGTAAAATGTTTGGACTATTAGCCAATCGGGTGAACCATGATGAGGACATCTTCGTTGTAATTCCCGATAGCGCTCCCAAATTTCGTACAATGTCTCTCCTTCCTGTTAAGAAAAACTAGTTATATCCATCCTTAGTTTAGCAGTCTTTTCAGGTGGAAAAAATTTATTAAGAAAAGCTTTAGTTAATTCAGCCCAAGTAGTAAAAGTATTTGGAGGATGAGATTGTAACCAAACCTTGGTTTTGTCCCTTAGCGAAAATGGAAATGTTGACAAATGAGAATTTGGATCTTTGATAGCATTACCTCCATATTGAAATTGTTGTACCATTTGAATCAGTGATGGTTTAATTTCAAAATTATTGGCATTTACCGTTGGTCTTACAATGCTAGTTTGGGATCCTTGTATCCCCGGTAAAACAAAATCTCTTAGAACTCGCCTATTTTGTTCGTTTTCCGTCATTTCTTCCTCAAATGGTAACTCTATCAAAATATCCTCTATTGGCTGCCAAATCTCTTGTTGCTCTTGCTGCGGTATATGCCTCCTTTATTTTCGAAATGTCCTCTCAATTTCATGATCGAAAGGTACTACTTCTCGATATGATCGGTGCATACACTACAATTAGAAATCAGAGAAATTATGCACATTTAATTGTCAAAACTAAATTAATGCCAAATCAACTATAAACAACTTAAATAAAAATAATAAAAATATCTAAATTAATAGAAATTATTAGACCCTAATATTGCCGCTCCCCGGCAACGGCACCAAAAATTTGACGGGACTTTTATATCAATGCAAGTTTAATTTCGAATTTTACCCGTTGGATTGCAAGTATACAAGTCACTACGTAGTTTTGGGCAAATATCAGGTCGATCTCACGAGGAGCAATTTCTACAAGTACTAGGTCCTTATTTTCTCTATTATTTAGACTTATAATGAATTTGATCAGAGAAATAATATTACTATTGTCTACAATTTTGAATTAACAACTTGAAAGATATAAATGGAGAATTTTTACTAAAGATTTAAATCTAGAGATATAGATTCCACTTATGGCATAAACAATACAAATGAATAGATTTACCTCTTGTTATTATTCTTGTTAAACCACGGATTCATTTTCAATTTTTACCAGATCTCATTTTCATGATGAAATGGCCTAGAGCAGTCCAGTACTCCCTATTTTCATGGTGAAATACTAGTTCTATTCTGTTTTCTTTCATGAAATGCTAAGTAATCCACTTAAGTGTACCTCTATTTTCATGAACATACAGCTTAAGCATCTACTTATGCATTTCCATTGTTAAAAACAATTCTCATTAAATAATAACAACTATAAACATGCTATTGGTGATCAAACAATAACAAGTAATTTCAACTGCACAAGTAAACAAGTTAATTCAAGATACAACAATAGTAAATCACATTCAATTCATATCATTCAGCCATAAGTTTAATCTATTCCCTAGATAAAGAAGTTTAACTACTCATGAATGATAAAACAATCAACTTCACAAGTTTATTCATGCAAAGCATCATAAAGTACAAGTACAAGAAAGATAAAAGAAAGCTTAGCCAATGAAGGATGAAACCCTCAAATTTCTGCTATGTCTTGTACAAAATGATTGCAAAAAAAGTCTCCAAGTGCTTGCTCAAGAACCTCTAGCTAGAGAGAAAAACTTATGACCAGAATAAAACTAGCTACGTATATTCTGTCCTTGGCTTGCTCTTGCTTCTCTGCATAAAAGATGGTAGAAAGGCACTTTTCTCTTCTCATAATTCCAACCCCCTAGATTTTGTAAAGGAAGTCAAAAGATATATTGTTTTTGACTTGTCAATAACTTATTTTGTTTTTCTTTTTGTTGCAGAGGCATGTGCCATCGAATTCTCTCACCAATTTAGCTAGAAAGTTGTGTGAAAAGTAAAAAAAAAATACGGCTGCACCACTTGCAGAAGAAAGATGCAGATTCGAGTCTCGGATCTGAGCGGTGAAGATGGATCCGAGCTCGGATCATGGACGATCCGAAGCCTTTCTCAAATGGATCCGAGCTCGGATCGACTGACCTCAGATCTATTGTTCCAGAAGTACAGACGAGGGCTCGGATCTTTCTTTGTGCACATGGATCCGAGCTCGGATCCGTATGATTTTTTTTTCTTTTTTTAGATTTTCGATTCCTTTCCTTTTCTTCATATTTGCTTCAAGTTTTCTTTTGTTCTTGATCTTCCAAATGATTCTTGCTCTTTTTTTTCTTGTACATGAAGTTCACATGTCAATAACCTTCAAAATATCACAGATTAAAGCATTAATCCACTCATTTATCAAGTTTTGAACACTTGAACAATATTTAAGCAATTATCACCAAAAGAGTTCAAATACGGCTTTAATCTTCTCAAAATATGCCAAAAGTTCATGCCAAACTTGTACAAAATATATGTTAAATATTCACTTATCACTACAACAGATGAAACGTTAGTGACAAAAGATCGTCAGCAAAGTCAATGAAAGGGGAGAAGCGGAAGGTCCAAATAAAAAAATAGAGTTGCCAAAGATGAGTGTGCTTTCTGTCATAAGAAAGGGTATTGAAAGAAAGACTGTCCAAAGTCGAAGAAAAAGGAAAAGCTCCGCAAGACGTAAATGTTGCAGAATACAAAAGTGATGCGGAATCAGATTTCTCTTTGGCTGCATCACCTTCAACATCCCATCTAGACGAGTAGATTTTAGATTCAGATTGTACCTACCATATGTCTCTCATGCGGGAGTGGTTCTTTGAATTTGAAGAACTTAATGGTGGAGTTGTTTATATAGGAAATGACAATCCATGTAAAACAGTTGAGATAGATTCAATCAAACTGTGTAATCATGATGGATCCACTAGAATCTTGAAAGATATTCTGTACGTGTCGAATTTGAAGAAGAATCTCATTTTTTTGGGGCCCTGGAGTCAAAAGACCTGATTGTGATGATGCGAGATAGAATTCTTAAAGCAATTTCGAGAACATTTGTGATATTGAAAGGTGTGAGAAAGAATAATCTGTATTACTATCAAGATAATACAGTTGTTAGGACAGCAGCAGTAGCAACATCTTCTAGTAGCTAGAAGGATGCAGAGGTAACAAAGTTGTGGCACATGCGGTTGAGACATGCTGGTGAAAATTTCTTGCAAAATCTTGCCAAACAAGGATTGTTAAAAGGTATGAAAGCTTACAAATTCGAATTTTGTAAGTATTGTGTTCTGAAAAAATAGAGAAGAGTGAAATTTGACACTGGCATCCATAATATTAAGGGTATTTTGGATTATGTGAATTCAGATATGTGGGGCAGGAGGTAGGTATTATTTTGTCACTTTTGTTGATGATTTTTCCAGAAGAGTTTGGGTGTTTACTATAAAGAACAAGAATGATGTGGTAGGGATTTTTCTTAAATGGAAAGCTCAGGTTGAAAACCAAACGGAAAAAAAGATCAAAATTCTCCGAACAGACAATGGTAGAGAATACAAGAGTGATCCTTTCCAGAAGATATGTCAATAGTGTGACATAGTTCTGCACTTCACAGTTAGAAGAACACCGCAATAGAATGGGGTATCAGAACGTATGAACAAGACACTAGTGGAGAAAATTCATTACATGCTGTCTAATGTTGGGTTAGGCAGAAAGTTTTGGGATGAGACTGTGACATACGCTCAATATCTTGTCAATCGCTTGCCATCATCTGCAATAGGTGGCAAGACTCTGTTAGAGGTATGGTCTGGAAAACCTGCAACAGACTATGATTTTTTGCATATCTTTGGTTCTACTACATATTATCATGTAATTGAATCAAAGTTAGATCCACGTGCAAAGAAATCTCTTTTTATGGATTTTAATACTAGGGTAAAGGGATACCATTTGTGGTGTCTAGAAACAAAGAAGACCATTATCAGTAGGGATATTACCTTTGATAAATCTGCCACATTGAATAAGGTAGTACAAGATCATTGAATAAGGTAGTACAAGATGGGACCAGTGGTACTCCGCAACAGGTGGAGTCTACGCCGAAGTAGGTGAAGTTTGAGCAGATAATGGTGAACCCAACAAACAGCACCATTAATGACTCTCCCATGACAGAAGAGGAGTCAGATGAGGAAGAAATTCCAACCCAAGAACTTCAACAGCAACAAGAGTCAATTGCCGTCAATGGACCAAGACGAGAAATTCAAAAACCTGATCGTTTTGCTGATATGGTAGCCTATGCACTTCCAGTTATTAATGTTCCATCCACCTTTATTGAAGCAGTTCGAAGTCCAGAGAATGGTAAATGGAAAGATGCTATGGAAGAAGAGATGCAATCTCTTCAGAAGAACAAGATGTGAAAGTGGACACAACTACCAAAGGACAAGAAGGCAATTAGATGCAAATGGGTATTTGCAAAGAAAGAAAAATTTCCTAACAAGAATGATGTTCACTGCAAGACAAGATTGGTGGTTAAACGCTACGCTCAGAAGGAGGGAGTTGATTATAATGAAATATTTTCTCCAGTTATTAAACATTTTTCTATTAGAATCCTATTGGCCTTGGTAGTACAGTTAAATTTGGAGTTAGTTCAATTTGATGTGAAAATCGCGTTCCTTCATGATGACTTGAAGGAGGAAATTTTTTATGTCTCAATCAGATGGATTTAAAATTGCTGGTAAAGAGAATTGGGTTTGTAAGCTGAACAAATCGTTGTATGGATTGAATCAATCACCGAAGCAATGGTACAAACGATTTGACTAGTTCATGATAGGTCAGAAGTACACAAGAAGCAAATACGATCAATGTGTGTATTTACGCAAGCTACAAGATGAGTCTTACATCTAATTACTCTTGTATGTTGATGATATGTTGACAGCGTCAAAGAGCCAAGTTGAAATTGATAAATTGAAGGCTCAGTTTAGTAAAGAATTTGAGATGAAAGATTTCGAAAAAATCAAGAAGATTCTCGACATGGAGATAAGTAAGGATAGAATGAGAGGCAAGTTTTGTTTTACACAGAAACAGTATTTGGAGAAGATACGACAACGGTTTGGTATGAATGGAGATTCAAAACCTATAAGCACTTCACTTGTTTCTCATTTGAAACTTAGCAACCTATTGTGTCCAAAGACGGATGAAGAGCGAGCATTCATGGCGAAAGTCCCGTATGCTAATGCAGTTGGTAGCTTGATATATGCAATGGTGTGTACAAGACCCGACATTTCACAAGCAATTAGTGTGGTAAGTAGGTTCATGCATGATCCGGACAAAGGTCATTGGCAAGCTGTGAAATTGATTCTACGGTATATCCAAAATACTGTAGATGTTGGATTAGTATTTGAGTAGGATGAATCACTTGGCCAATGTGTAGTTAAATATTGTGATTCTGACTATGCAGGTGACTTGAATAAGTGACGTTCTAAAACTAGCTACTTGGTCACGATTGCCAAGGAGCCAATTAGTTGGAAATCTATTTTGCAGCCAACAGTGACTTTGTCTACAACAGAGGCAAAGTATATAATGATTATCGAAACTGTGAACGAGACAATTTGGTTTCAAGGACTACTTGAAGATTTGGGAATTGGTCAAAAACACATTGACATGTTTTGTAACAGTCAGAGTGCTATTCACTTAGCAAAGAACCAGGTCTTGCACGCAAAAATGAAGCACATTGATGTTGGCTATCATTTCGTGCGAGAAATTCTCGAAGAAAAGGAGATTTTTCTCCAAAACATTCAGATTACGGAGAATCTTGCAGATATATTGACCAAGGTGGTTACAAAATCCAAGTTTGAACATTGTTTAGATTTGGTCAACATCCTGCACATTTGAGTTAACGCTTGAGGGCCCAAATTTGAAAGTACCGTAAGGACCGTCTGTTATTTTGTTTGAGTGAGAAGGTTTGTATTTTTTGGTGGGATTAGAAATTATATCAAGGTGGAGATTTATTGATTTTTTGGCATAAGTTTCTGTTCCATGTCGGTGGGATAGGTTTTGGGGGGAGTGTTTGAGAGTTATAATTAACACTCTCCCTTCCCAATTTAGATACACTAAAATTTTGTATTCTTTCTTCTTCCAAATTAATAAGAGCATGTTGCTTAGACGGTATTCGGAGATTAAGCACATTTGGCCAAACTCCATTATCAATTTAGAGTGTGTTCTCTTCTTATCTATTTTATTACATATTTATTTGGTAGTTATAATTTTTGAGTAGGAAATTAGCCGGTTTCCCCGACATGAATCCTACCCAAGCAACATTCCAATTAAAGAAACCTCACGAGGATAGCAAATAAACTCCAAAAAACCACCAACTTACAATCATGTCAACTGCAGACATTTCCAGGATCGAGTCATTGGGTCCAGATCAGGAACCAACTGGTACCAATATCAATTGACCATTTTTTGTTATTTGAATATAAAGTTTGATATTATCCTTCAAATATTCTAGTATTATTTGTGCAAACAACTTGATACCAAGAAGTTTATTACTATTATTGTTATTTGGAACGCGCTTATAATGTACGAAAAGTCAATCTGTGCTCAACTATAAATGCATGACATGCACAAGCCATATTCCTTATACCTTCAATCCCTTGCATCAAAATAACAAGCTCTGCCTAAACTCCAAACAAAGAAAGAATGTCTAGCTTAAGTTTTGATATGCTGCTCTTTTTCATTGCTTTCGCCTATCCTACATTTACAACTTGCAAGGCCACTCCGTCAGTTTTATTTACAGCCTCAAACCAACTCAATTGGTCTCAAATGTTAAAAACAACATGCCTGCAGCCCTTCTGTCCAAATTGTCTCCCCTCAATGAAGATGATAGTGAATTTTTCACTTCATTAGCACCCAAACAATCTTTTCAGTCTAATTCCAATTTTTGTAGCCTTGCCAATCTGGCCTGTTACTCACAACTAGATAGTATAAGGCCATTGGGCAAAGCTTATGGGTACGTTGAAAATAGTCCTACCCTGATTGTTTGGAAAGCTGACCCCTTTTCCCTTTTTAGAATGTCAATTCTTAAACAAGGAAATAGAGTCCAGCTTTCAAATTTGGAGGATGAATTTCCACAACGTGCATTTCTTCCGTCTCAAATTGCATTTAGAGTTTCTGTAGTAGAAACTGATTTGCAAAAGGTCTTTCCTCAATCTTTTGTTAACCCATAAACCAAAGGAAATGTTGAAACTACTCTTCTTTATTGCAATGCTGCAGCTTTGAAAGGGGAGATTAAAAGTTGCCCAAAATCTCTCGAGGATATGATTGAATTCTCAAAGGCTACTTTAGATACGAAAAAATTAGTTGTACTTACTTCGAAGAGCACGAAAGCCTCTCGACAAGAGCTTACAATTGGAAATATAAAGAAGGTTAATGCAAAACGATCTGTATCATGTCACGAGGTATTCCTTCCTATAGCGACTTATTTTTGCCACATGCTCTCTTCGACTCAAATCTATGTTGTCGACATTGTTGAACCTGAAACAAAAGTTCTAGTGAACACATTTCTTGCAACGTGTCATATGGATACCTCATTATGGCCCTCAAATTATCCGGCATTTAAGATACTCAAAGCTAAACCTGGCCAGGGTGAAGCATGTCAATGGCTTACAAAAATGGATCTTCTATGGATTGCTGCCTGAGGTGAGGGTTGAGTAGACCCAACACTAGACATTTAAAATTTTGTGCTTTTAAATTTTGACTAAACTTGATTGTACTTTAGTCAATTTTTAGGAATTGAATAAATGTGTGATGTTATGCATTGTTATTTTACAACAAGATCTAATGTTGATGATTACAATGGTTATCTATATATCCACCAAATTGTGGACTAGGCCTCATATCTCATGTAGAATTCTAGCATGTGCTTCTACTTATATGCTTAAGGATTTTTAAATTGTGATATTGTGTTTTCACTTGCTTTTATGAACTTTCAAACTAATTCCAAGTCTCGCAGCCTTGGTAAGTTGGCTTTAACCCAAAACTAAACAATATAAAAGTTCTTAGACCGAGCTTATGGCTATGTATGTCCAACGTAAACCATATCTAGTTGTCCACAAAGTTGACTCTTTTTCTTTTCTTAGAATATGAGTTATTAAACAAGAAAATATATACTACCTTTGAAATTTGGAAGATCAATTTGCTTGACATGCATTTTATTCTCATCAAATCGCATCAAAATTCTCATTAGTTGAATGCAATGACAAAGAGAAGCATAGAAAAAAGCTTAAGCTTGCCATTCTTTCTAAATATGGAACTTGGACAGAGTATGCTTTATTTGATCTAATCTGTCAAAGTTGTGAGGAGTATAAGTTGTGCAGCGTACGTATTTATGGTTGAGTCTCGTGGGAATTTTTCTTATTTATCTTAAGAAGTAGTTGGGATATATAATTCTAGGTTTATGGTCATTATAAAAATTTAAATTATCTAAAAGAATATCTACCAAGTTTTTTTTAAAAAACCAAACAGCTTTGTTTTTTTTACCTTAGAAGAGTTCTTGAGGGGGACATAAGCCTGGCCTCAACGATGCAAGTCAACTATAAGATACCTACTTACTTAACTTGACATTGTCGAATAGATAGGTACGCTAGCTTATCTAGCCGATATTCGCCTCTAACTACTCTTGGTAGGCCCCTGAAATGCTCATAAATACATACCGACTCAGTTAAGGCACACCCTACATTGGCCAGAATATTCACAACTTTATTAGCCTCTCGGCAACAATGCTTGAACTGGATACTTCCCTAAGAAAGCGTACAACACTGCTCAACCTCACAATTAATCGTCCACGGGAACTGGTAATTGTTCCTCAAAATCTGTATTAACATTAATGAATCCGATTCAGCAACCAGCTGCTGTAAAATATTCCTCTGGGCACACAGTCCCAGTCCAAGCACTAACGCTTTGGGTTCGGCTTGCAAGCTAGTATCAAAATCAAAGCGACCAACGAAAGCAAAGATGAAATTCCCCGAGACATCCCTAAGAATCCCCCCTCCACCACTCAAACCTGGATTGCCCTTTGAGCACCTATCTATGTTAAGTTTAAACATTTCCAACCTGGAGGTTGCCAATGAACCAGATGAATCTTAAACACATCAGGGCTCTGCTCAACCAATTCCAAAAATTGAGGCCAAGTCATGACCTGCTGTAATTCACCAAATTTCATCCAATAAGCATCTTTCAAGTTTTGAAAAACAGCTCGACAAACGGATCGGACATCCTTGATAACCACTTCAAACACTGCTGAATTCTTCGCCTTCCACAAATTCCAACAAACAAAAGCGGGCAGAAGCCGAAAGATAAACTTTATCCTCGCAAACTTAGTAGGTTTGTGCCACCAATTCGCCAAATAAACGCTTAAAAGATCTTGACCAACGGTAAGACTACAGAGAGACCCGAAATACTTCCAAACCACCTTTGCTATATCACCTATCATGAACACATGCTGTAGCATTTCAACGCTAAACTTCACACAGCAAAAATATTTAGACGGTAAGTGAACCAAAATCTAGTTAAAATATCATCCAAAAGCCAACCGTCCCGACAATAATCGCATCATAAAGAAGGAAATTTTTAGAGAAAGGTGCAGATGCCAGACCTGCCTGAACATGAAGGATGAGGCTTAGCCTTCCTCAACTCTTGGAAGGCCGAGGATAATGAGAAACTACCTGAAGATGATGCCATCCAAACTATTCTATCCACCGGAGAAGTACAGGGGACCGGCATGCCTACCACTGCTTGGACTATATCAGATGGAAGGACATGAGTCAACAAGCATCTATCCCACACTCCATCCACAATAAAATCGTGGAAGGACAAATGTTCCTGCACCTCCGCTCTAAGATATAAAGCACCTGAACCCGTCCAGTTATCATACCAGAAATGACAAGTGCCACCATAAGGTCTCCAAATAATAAATAGCTCTGCAAACCCCCTAATGTCCAACATGCAGCGCCATGTTGCTGAACTAGGAGATCTCATGGAAACCTGACAAGGGTGAGTGCCATGGCAATATTTGGCAAGCATTAACATAGACCACAATGAGAGATTCTGTTTAAAGGTCCACTATAATTTGCATGAGAAAGCCCTATAAGTGTCATCAATCGACCGAAATCCAGTGCCACCCTCTTCTGGAGGAAAACATAAGTCTCTCCACCGAACCTAATGCAACTTATTAGACTTTTTACTCGCCCCCCACAAGAAATTAGCACACTCTTTCAATCATGCGAAAGATACTTTTTGGCATTATTCCTGCAGCAAGAGGTGAATAGGAATGCTCGAAAGCACGTGTTTGATCAAAATTATCTTTCCACCCGATGACAAGAGCCGAGTCTTCGAAAAGAGCACCTTATCAACCATTTGCTGGCACAAATCCACAAGATAAGACCCCTTGCACCTACCAGTGAACAATGGAAGTCCCAAATACTGAATCGGGAAATCTCTTCTCGAGAATTTAGTAACCCGCTCAATGACACCTTTGCAAACCACTGGTACGCTAGGATGAAGCAAAAACCCACTCTTCCTTGTATTCACCAATTGGTCCGATACACTTTGATACAATTCTAACACCCGCATAATTTTCTTTAATGAAGAGGCCGATCCATTGGCAAAAACTATAACGTCATCCGCAAAAGCCAGGTGAGAGATGGAAGGGTAGTGTTTTGGCACCTTATAACCCACAAAATTTGATTGGAAATATAATAAATTTAACCTTTTAGATAATACCTTAGCTCCGATAATAAATAAGGTTGGTGATAGGGGATCTCCCTGCCAAAGACCCCGACTAGACTTGAAGAATCCATACGAAACTCCATTAACAATCACTGAGAACCAAACATTTGACAACAATCACCACACCGTAGCAATAAACCTTTCCACAAAACCAAAGTGACGCAACACCTTAATAAGAAACACCCAGGACATCCTATCATATGCTTTCGCCATATCTAGTTTAAGCACTACATTTCGTCCTGTACATTTTTTCCCAATATCTGTTATCAACTCTTGATATGGAAGATAATTATCCGACATCGTCCGACCCTACACAAACCCACTTTATTGAGGAGAGATAATCCGAGGCAAAATCGAAGTCAACCATGCAAACAAGACCCGAGAAATAACTTTATTCAAAAAGTTGCACACACTAATAGGACGAAATTGAGAGAAGGAATGAGTATTCAGGACCTTTGGAATGAGAACAATTGAGGTAGCTGTGACAAATCGTGAAAGTACAGCTCCACAAAAGAAACTAAGAATTGCTTGATAGATATCAGGACCTACCACCTCCCAAGCAAAAGTAAAGAATTTCCTAGTGAAGCCATCCAGGCCTGCTGAACTATCCTCGTCCATAGAAAAGATCACCTTCTTAACCTCGTTAAAAGAAGGGGCCTCTTCCAGACAACTATTACCAATTTCGAAACTCAAGTTAGGAATAACATGGAGCAATCGGAAATTCGAAAAAGAATCCGCTGAAAACAAATCGTCAAAAATCTTCACGACTTTCAATCCTATTATGTCATCATCAGTAACCCAAGCACCATGGGAGTCTCTAATCCTGTGAATTGCTGCCCAATACCTCCGCTGTTTCACCACCAAATGAAAAAACTTAGAATTATTATCTCCATACTGGAGCCACTTAACCCTGGTTTTTTGTTTCCAAAATTGTTCCTCTATAGATAGTACCCTCCTCAATTCAACTTGCACCCGTTGCAACTCAACATAATTCTCCTCCGAACTATCTGCCTACATCTGAATCTTGGCTTGAGCCATCACTACCTCCGTCCTCTTTACGCTGAGAAACACATCACCAAACGTCTCCTTATTCCATTGCTGAATAGCATGGGAGACTCTCTTCAATTTGGTCCACACACAATAAAACGGAGAGCCACTGACTTCTCCTTGCCAAGCCCCCTTCACCACATCCAACAGGTTATCCTTAGATGTCCACACATAAAGGAATCTAAAACTGTGAGGCTTATTGTCCAACCTGGTAAAGAATGAGAGGAGAAGCGGAGCATGATCTAAGGGCTCCCGCACTAAGTGGGAGACAGACAATGAGGCTAAATCGTTTAAACACACCATGTTAAGTAATACTCGATCTAGACGCTTCCACATTCTTGCTTGCCCATGTCTGTTATTACACCAAGTGGAACTGGACCCAGAAAAACTTGCATCAATCACACCAACCTCCCCCATGAATTGGGAAAGCTCCAAACCCTGATACAGCTGAAACGGTCGACTGTTCTTCTTCTCATTCACAGACAGAATGAGATTGAAATCCCCCACAATGTACCATGGCTCCTGACAAGGCTTGTCACGCAGCAAATTAGGCCATAGCCTTCTTTCCATAGCAATGCACTTAGCATGAACAAAGGAGACAATAAAAGGACAGGAACAGTGGGGATGACCAAACGAGATGGATAAGTGTTGGTTCGACTCCCCAATAACCATAGAAGTAAAAGGAAAGCTAAAGAAAATCCATAGGTCCCCTAAAGAGTTAGAAATCACATGATCAAAATTCAAACCGCACACGAATTGATTCCATGTCGTTTGTCGAAATTTAGACTCACAGATCCCAACCACCGACAACTTGTGCACCAAAATTAATTTTTTCAGTCTCCGAAGGTTTGGGGATTTAGAAATCTTGCGAATGTTCCAAAATAGTGCACTAATCATTAGATAGAGCGTGAAAGGAATTTTGAGATTTTTGTTTTACCGACCTGAGCTCTCTATCCGAAGGAAACTTGGCCCGTATGCCACGACTCCTAGCTGGATGGCCTCCTTGCTCCAGCGCCGCTAACTAGTCTACATTTAGACGACCACTCAAAGACTACGAGTACCCTGGCACAACAGCCTGTGGTCCTGGCAATTGAGGAGAAAGGCATCCCGCGCTAATAGGCACGTCAACTGCAGTTTCATTTACTCCCTCCGACTCATCATCTCTATCCTCCGTTGATTGAGAGTCTTCTTCCACTACCCGAACAGCCATGTCTTGAATGATACCAGCAGCCACCGCTTTAAATGCATTATCGACCATAGAGGGTAAGGTAGCTGGTAAAGAAGTACTACCTCCCAGCTAGCAACCCGTACAACAGCAAGAACGGGCGCAACAGTAGTTACTAACGGCATCTCCACTTCCTTGCGTGGGAGGAGGCCACCTGAAGTTGTAGCAGGGAGAAACAGCAGCCCCACTTTGCATCTCTGACAAGCCCAAGTGAGGATGCACGATGCCCTGCGCTTGTCTTGGAGATTCTGTGAACTCCGAATCAGCGCCTATCAGTTTCTCCAACACCTACTCGCCCCCTTGTACCTAGCCAGTCGTCAGCATCGTAACGGGAAGCAACGAAACTGCCCCGCACTGACCCTCCATAGGAGAGGCCATCACGAGGTCTATTGCAGCAAGTGCAACCTCCTTTTCAGCAACAGCAAAACCATGCTGCTTAGCCAGCTCCTTCGACTGTCCGCGCGTCTTAGCCTTTACCATCCCCTTGGGCCATAGCTCTGGATTTTTAACGTGGCAATCTTCCTCCCCATGCCCTTGGCAGTAGCAATGACATCAATACCTCGGCAAGTGCTCATGAATCAATGGCTGCCAAAAGCCCAGCCTTTCTCCTAGTTGTAGCCAAATACATGATGGCAATTTCTTCAACAAATCAACCTCTACACACACCTTAGCAATGCTAGGACGGGAGAGATTAGCCGTCGCAGAATCGACGAAAAGAGGGCGCCCCAAACAAGAGACAATTTGATACAAACATTGTTTATCAAATAGCTAAACTGGAAGCTTCGGCAGATTGAATCAAACTAGAACGAAAGAAGATTCCCTGTCAACGTGAAAGCTTGTGGACCATTTGAAGACCCGCATAGGGCACCCAACCACATACCAAATATTCCATGTCCAAATCCGTAAAAAGTCAGCCTCATTCATCAATCTGATCAGGACGTGCCGAGTGTCAAGAAGCCCAATGGAGAACGAGTCATGTAAATCTAGTGACGTAAAGAAACTTGCACACAGCCTCCATTGTTGGCCTTTGCCTGGAGAATTTTCCAACCAACGAAAACCGAAAGGGGACCGCAACGGATTCCAACGCTGCAGCAGAAAACAAAACAACCGGCTCTCCACGATGGGTCATAGCCGTTGCCTTAACCTGAAGACTGGGGTGGGGTGCCGTAACGGAGGTGAATAACTCAAAAAACGCTTTCTTGTGAAAGCTGGGCGATGTCGAAAAAGGTTGCCCACCATCCGAAGATGGCTGGGCAGCCGCGGCAGCCATAGAGGCAGCAGCGGCCTAGGGTTTATCTTTTTGTTTGACCAACTTCCTTTTTGGTGGTTTGTTCAAGTATTCAATTATATTTTGCTATGCCTCCTGAACACACTTCAGAAGGAATGTTCGTACCTGGCCCTCTAGTATTCATCTTTATTCATGTGATATTAGCTTCTTTTTTTTTTTTTAAAAAAAAGAAAAGACAATCTCTATACTTAGGGAGATTTTATGGTCCCTTTTTGATAATATACCTTTATATTAAATTTACGGTTAAATGATGAAGTAAGTATATCTAACCCTTAGATATTAGTAATTTTCAATCTAAGATATATACTGCTTAAGGTATATAAATTGAGATAATAGTTCGTTAAAGGGATCATAGAATTTTTCTATACTTAAAAATGGTTTATATAATCTTAAATTTGAAAAAGTTCGAACAAATAAATGCTTAGATGTGGATGAAAGTTCTTAGAGAAAAAATGACATATGTCATAATTCATACCTTGTTGGTTATTATATATTTGAAGTGCAAAAATTTTGAAAATAACGCAAATAATATTGGTCCCTTTTTTATGTTTTGATGTGTTACAAGTTCATTGTCTATTCTAAACGAAGGTTATATGACTTTTAATTGCTTAACTATTGACTTATGAGTTTCTAACATCACCAGTCACAAGTACTGAATGGATACTGAAACACATCTAGCTCTAATTTTGGCATTTATCATAATTACAAAATATTAACGTTTTAGGAAAAAAATTGGTCAGGTCTCAGATGTGGTCAAGCTATTCCGATTCTATTCTAGACAATATAGAAAACCAATAACCATTTGCTGCGTAAGCACTCACTATTAGAAAATATCAATTTTACTTGTAAGAAGAACCCATTTTACACTTTTAGGTACTTATCCCTTGGCTTTCGGTATTAATCTCTTTTTCTTTCTGTACTATTAGTACTAATTTGCAATTACAAACAATACCCTTTTCGATACTTAGGAATTTGACACGAAAAAATGCTTTGCTGCAACATGTTTTGGCCAAGGATTAAATTTCTCTTCAGTACATGAAAATAACGTACTTAAACAATTCCATAGCTTAAAAAATAAATACAAGATCTAAACTATTATCCCCACCTCATGGGATAATCTATATGTTCATCACTTGCTCCTTAAATATTATTTATTGTGTCATGCTACAAAATTATCGTTTACTATAAGTCCTTTGACTATTTTATTTGTAAACATTTATATTAGAACACATTATTTCATTAATGCTTTGCTGCAACATGTTTTGGCCAAGGATTAAATTTCTCTTCAGTACATGAAAATAACGTACTTAAACAATTCCATAGCTTAAAAAATAAATACAAGATCTAAACTATTATCCCCACCTCATGGGATAATCTATATGTTCATCACTTGCTCCTTAAATATTATTTATTGTGTCATGCTACAAAATTATCGTTTACTATAAGTCCTTTGACTATTTTATTTGTAAACATTTATATTAGAACACATTATTTCATTAAATTTTGCTTCCCTGCATTTTATTAACAGGAAAATAAAAATAGCAATAAAATAAATTTAAAAACTGACAATCCAAGCAATTATCTGTTAACAAAGAGTAAATGCATTATATATTTTCCCGCACCTTAAAATAAGCATACCGGTACAAAGAAAAAAGGAAGAAAAAAAAATGCAGCCCTTCATGGCCAACGATACTCCAAAGTACAGTGCAAGTAGCCCATGCCCTAAGCCAATACTCTAACTTCACATTGATAAGTTGCAATTATAAATATTATATTAAAAAAATTGAATGAATGGTGAGCTGATGGCCATTGGAGTATTTTCTTAAGAGAATTTAAGAGCGAATGTAAGGTTATATTATGGTTTGGCTTTTGTTTGAAATTTTAATAATATTGTGAATTGTGTTTATTATTCTCTTCTCTCCCACCTATATTTTGAATGATTATTTTATCCATTCGATTCTGTAAACCTGTAAGAATTAATTATTATTAGAGCCCTAAATTTGTGTTCTAAAGAAATTTTCATGAACTTTGGAGAATTTCTTACAATTAGCCTCCCTGAATACATTGTTCCCCTATATTTTGAAAAATCCTCGCCTCCCTTCATAAACAACCCATTCCTTTTAGGTATACAATTGTTTCAAAGCTATTAAAGTATCACTTTTATCTTTACTTAAACAGGGACTAATTTTACAAAGTTTCAAGTCAAAAAAAAGAAACAAAATAGTGACATAATCTCAAAACAAAATTTATTCTTTACATATTAGTAATTGGACTAGCAATAGCGTCTGGCCAACCCGAGTCAAAAAAAGGTGTTGAGAACTAAAAGTAGTTCTAATATTTGATAGATTTGTCTAATGAGTTCTCTCGGGCACTTGTCAAAACGCTTAAATTATATCTAACTTGCCGTGTGAATACAAACACTCACGTTTATTATCTTCCCCAAATCTAGATATATCCCTGAATTAACACATCGTCACCGAAAACTTAACACCCTATTTTAACAAGTGCCCTGGGCCACTCGAAAGCCAAACCCATGTTTATTTAGCAAAGTATGGCCCAGTTTTGTTAGTTTTGTTGTTACCGTGCAGTTCCTAGACAATTAGTAGGCTTTCGGTAAATACTTCCTTCTCCCATCAGTTAATAAAGGTTACTTGTTTGCCTGGAAAGCCCAAAAAAAAAGGGCAAAAATGTAACAAAACAAACAGAAATTTTGGCTAATTATTATTATTATTATTATTATTGCATCTTGGGTTTCCTTTTGTAGCTGGGAAAAGAACTGAATTCTTCCGATTTTTGGTTACTCAACAAAAGGAATAAGATTTATTGTTTCAAATAGCAGAATTCAGCCTTTACTGCTGATTTTCTTTTCTAGGGGATTTTTCTACTCAATTTTACGTATAGCATATAAATGCCTGCTAATGGCCATGTATCCACTCTAGTCCAGAATTCGTATTCATCTAACCAATGACGTGTTAAAAGTGAATGCTCATGTATCGTTAGTAGTTTCTAAGCATCACAACATCAAAATGGATGTCCAATTCAATATGTAGAACGAGTGTGGCCAAAAGTTTTTTCTTCATCAATTTGCTGGACATTTAGTTAAAGTGCGAATTGGACAATACCAAACAACTTTCTAGTAGGATCTCTACTTTCTTTATTGAGAAGGGAAGAAAAGGTTAAAGATTATTCATTGAAGATACTCAAAGCTAAACCTGGCCAGGGTGAAGCATGTCATTGGCTGACAGAGATGGATCTTCTATGGATTGGTGCCTGGGGTGAGGGTTGGGTAGACCTGAACACTGGACATGTAAAAGTTTGTGTGCTTTCAAATTTTGAATAAGCTTGATTGTGCTTCAGTCAATTTGTAGGAATTGAATAAATGTGTGATGTGATGCATTGTTATTTTACAACAAGATCTAATGTTGATGATTACGATGGTTTTCTATATATCCACCAAATTGTGGACTAGACCTCATATCTCATATAGAATTATAGTATGTGCTTCTCATTAATTTGACCAACGATCTAGATGGGTTTTCTTTTACAGAAATGCCGATGAAGCCTCTTCTTCAATGAAAGCGCAACAAAGACATGCACTGTTTGTGCTGTTATCACCGAATATTACAGAAAGAGTAGGCATTAATACTATTTTTGTGGCGGTGGCTGTTATTTTTGTTTTCTCCTGTTTTTCCTTCTTGGCCTTGGACTTGATCACAGAACGACACAGCCACATATCATACCTGTGAATCTTTCCCTCCTCTCCATCCAATTCCATGGTTTTGCCAGATTAAGTAATTCTAATCTTGCAAACCATAAACTCTCTAAGAGTATTATATATTTTGAAAACTCTTAAGAGTGTAGTATATATAGGACTGACAGCTTAGAAAAGTGAAGTATCTGGCAAAGATGCCATGATAGAAAGAAAAATTTTTGGCAACATCTCCCAACAGCAAAATCTGAAGCCATAGAGAAATCACCCGAGAAGTGAGAAACCAAATTGCTTTACATTTATTTGTTTTTTATGGTCCTGATGATGATCATAGTGATGTTAAAAGTTTTTCTTTGTCATTTTGATGATTTTACACTTACCTATTTTTTTGTGGATTTAATTTGTTGTATGATGACTTCTCCAAAAATTCCATAATTCTACATGGTGTTATTATCAAAGTCTAAATCCATAACTGTACACTAGTGAAATTATTTTATTGGGGGAAAAGGGCAGGGGTTGCTGGGATGGACGAGGTTGGCTTGGAAAGGGGAGAAATGTTAAGGTGCCCATAGGAGCTGCAGGGTGGGAGGAAATACCTAGGACGGCAAGAGCGTAGCACGATGATGATGTGTCTGTATTGGTGTATTTTTTTGGGTGAACATTTTAGTATATTTTTCGAGTATTTTATGTGCTCTTTTAAAATTTTTATTATAGACTTTTTTGCAAAAATACTTTTTTAGAAAACATTTAGTTAAATATTTTTGCAGCGGTAGATTTGTGCACCTAATGCACAAAAATGTTTACCATACGAATATATGAATTTGGAATATATCTTTTTTTTTCTATAGTGTAAGTGGATGAGTTCGAATTTGGTATCTCTCAATTACAATCCCTTCTCCAGTATCACCCAACATATTCATCCCTACCAGAGAATTGCATATCCAATTGTTGCTTTATTGGGCAGAAAGTATTTTGCTTTTGGTACTTTAAATTTTACGATCCATAACTAGTATTTTAACTGTGATTAGCGTGAATTTGTTTTTTCATTACTTCTGAACCTGTGCTATACAATGAATAATTGAAGAAAACTACACAATATTTTTTACTAATTCATTTCAACAATTTGTTGTTTTTGAATACTCAACTACATGCCAATTATGAGAAACATTGCACGTGAATTTATTATAATATGACAAAATTCACCATCAAATTCTTCGAGGCATTTAAAAGAATTAACTCTCTTTCTTTGAAGGGAATTAAACTGTTATTGACTTCGTATATTACAATGCAATGTGTGTCAAAATAGAAACGTAGGTAACATAATTTGGATGGATATTTACAAGTATAAAAAAAATAACAGGTTGAGTTTTTGTAATTCAAACATGGGAATTAACTCAACATTAATCCATGACACAAAGAAGAAAAATAAAGCATTTGCTTCATGGCTGAAATAGCTATTTGTACAGCAGAATTGCTACTTTCCAGTGCAAAACTTGTAGGTTTTTTTTTCAAAATTTGAATACTACAACCATTAAGAAGTTTCTTTATAGAGTGATTAACCAATGGTTTTAGAAGATAATTTGCTATTTGTAAATTATTGTTCAGTCCTAAATTAATTTTTCATAGAGAAAATATCACAAATTGTCACCAAACTACTTACAATCCCTTTTTTCAATCACTAAACTTTTTATTTAGTCAAAATGGTCATTCAACTAATTAGAAAATACATTTTGTGATAATAAAAAAAGTATATGCTTTATTAGTTGAGTCACTAAAAGTGAAAAATTTTATTTGTTGAGTGACAAAAAACTATACTTTTTATCAATTAAATAACTATTATGACGAACTTTCAGTGACCAAAATAGGAAATTTGAAATAGTTTACTGCTACTTTTTCCATTTGCTCTTTTTCTTAATATAATAATATTTACAGCCAAACCCCTAGGCTGCCATTAAAGTCCGTCTACTGTCATAACGTGTCATTTGTTTCCGGATAACATTTATAATGGCAACTCGTAAATGTGAACTGAGAATTTTGCCACGGCGTGCTGCAGTACCCCCCCCCCCCCCCGGCCCCGCCCCCAGGATTTTATACTCTGCCTTTAAAAAGTTTTTTAAGACTTTAAATAAATTTTGACTAAATGTGACTGATGACAGTGTCAATGTGTCATAAAAGTAATTTACATATATTACATCATGATGCCAAAAATAGTTAACAATTTAATACTCACTTAACCTCCTTTTAATATCGTATTGTATATGATGCGTTAGAGCCTTACGGTATGTAATATATTGCCACCGTTTAGAGTGCAAAAGTGCTCTCTTCCTCATCATTTTTTTAAAATGAAGCATAAGAGTGGATTCAAAAATTTGCAATGCCAGTTACTTGGTGGATAATAATAACTCCTATCTTTATGCTATATTAGGGTTAAAGCCAGAATCAAGAATTTTATCTTTTTCTTTTCTTTTGACACACTAATTTATCGAATCTGGTAAATATTGAGATGCAAACATTTTAAGTGTATTATGCGCTAGTCTTATGGTAATACAAATTGGTTCAATTGGTATGATCATGTTACTTTTTCAACAAAGGCCACTTGTGCGGGTCTCGATATTATTATTGTAATTGATAGGTAATTTATAAAAATTATTATAAGCAATCTACGATTTCAAATTTTTTCGTACACGAAAAAAATGCTATTCTCACTATGTATAAAGCATGATCCCTTTTATGGTGCTAACTTCACCAATGAGATTATTATGTTCATAGTAGTAAATCTCACTCGAGTCCAAACCTTTTAACAAACATATTATTGTCTATAACCCAGTTCGATTTCCCCTTGTATAATCATATGCTACTTTTACAGTGTTAATAACGTGTTCAAACAAAAAATCCATGCAAAATTTTATTAAGTTGAACAAGTTGCTAGTGGCCAATGCTTATGTGTGATGTCCGCCCCCTCGGTCGTAAGAAAATTTTATTTTGACGCTACTATATATTTCCATTTGAAAAGCATTTGCTACTATTTCCAATTACAATTCTTAAATTTTGACGCTGCACTACTTCGTTTAATTGATTAAACGCGAAAGTAAACGATTCTGCTCTGCCATATCTTTGCCACCCTTGAAATAAAATGGTTTTATTTTAGGGATAATTTCAGAAACCTCCTTTGAGGTTTCTGACAATTTCACTCAGCTCCCCCCAATTTTAGAAAATTACACTAGCCTCCCTTACTTTTACTATTTAAGTAACATTATAGGCCCATTGGGCTAGAATTAGTATCCTAAAATACCCTTATGCAAGATCATAACATCAAAAGAAAGTGAAAAAAAGATTTAGTGATCAATTTAACCAAAAAAAAAAGTAACAAACACTTTTATCCAAATTTGCTATGCTTCCACGATAATTGTAAACCCAAAACCTCATCAACCGTTCAAGCAAACTGTAATTTAATTTCCAAATTCTATCAATTTTGGCATCATCAAAATCCCAAACTCTACTCGAATCACTTTACAAATAGGCCATAACCACCACCACCACCAACTAAAATACCCTCAAAAGCTTCTTGTCCCAAATTAACACTATATTTTGTCTATTAGCTAATTTCACATGTCAAATTATGAACCTAACACCTATCGCACATCATTTTCCTTGAACAGAAGACCTGGCTAACCACTATTGATATCTATACCAAGAGCAACCCCATACTCCAATGGCATTAGAAACAGAGAAACTAATTTTTTTGACAAAACCACCACCAATACTTGTAAATCAAACAAAAATGAAACTAAATAAAGATATTAGAATCTAGTGCGTAATAGATATAATAGTATAATCCAGAGTCATCCCTTTTTCTCTTCCAACCATAGCTGATTAATTTCATTTTTTCCCTCTCTATCACAACCATCTTCATCATCTCCATCTAATTTGACCATGAAATTTTCATTTGCTCCCTCAATTTGTAATTTTGGAAATTTTGATTATTTAATATATGCAAATTATAATACGAGAAGAAATAAACAAGGGGGCTGATAGTTAAGTACCACGGAAAGAGAGAAATAGACAAAAAATAAACACTTCGGGTAGGTTTGCATGGTGGTGTAGTTGATGGGTGGAAGAGAATGTGGGTTGTAGGTAGGAAGGAGAGAATCATAAGAGATAGAAAAAAAAGAAGGGAAAGAGAAAAGAAACTACTGTTAATTAAAGTAGGGTTGGGGATGATGACGAATTGTTGCAGGTTTTTATATTTTCTTTTAGTTTTGGTTTGGTTTTTGTATCCCACATATGTGGTAAATTATCTATTAAGTAGAGGGTACTGTAGTCATTTTATTGAACCGAGGGAGGTTAGTGTAATATTCTAAAATTGAGGGGAGCTAAGTGAAATTGTCAGAAACCTCAAGTGAGGTTTCTAAAATTGTCCCTTTATTTTAATTTTCTTTATTTTTTATTTATCTATGTTCAATTTTTGCGTTGTATTTAAAAGAAAAAAGTTTTTGTTTACCAATCTTTTTAGGGATAATTTGAGAAACTCCCTTGAGATATTTAACAGTGTCACTTAGCAACCCCAAACTTTAAAAAACATCACTTGCCTCCGTTATTTTAAATTTTTGTAACATTTACATCTCATTTCAAAATGTAATATTAAAAAAAGGGATAATTTGAAAAACCTACACTAAGGTTTCTGATAGTTGCATTGGCCTCCCTCAAGATTTAATAAATTTCAAATACCTCCCTAAAGACTAATTAGCTTGTAACAAGTCAACCTAGTTCAAATAAACAAACAATAAAAAATTTATTTCAAGAGAGAGAAGACAAGGTAGTTCCACGCAAATGCCCCTCATATATTACATTAGTTAGTTAATTTGGTATAAAAGTATAAATTGTTATTTTAATAAAGTCAAAGGTGAGGGTTGAAAGTGCAAATGTTTGCAAATACAAGGCATCAACTTGTGCAATTATTTGCAACCTCTCTTTGCAACAGCTACTTCTATGAACACTTATATAACAACAACAACAACAACAACAAACAATTGGTGAGCATAAAATATGCAATGGCATGTTATGTTTTCCAATTTATGCATGATCGGACCTATTATTTTCATTTGAAGGGCTATTATTTGACATGATCAAGAAAAAATTAAGAAATATGCAACTAAGTAGCAACAATTCCAAACTTGAACAGCAGGGAAAGTCTTTCCTCTTATCTTAATTAAGGTGCTCATAATCAGCAGATTGTTTATAAGAATTTAAGAGCAATTTTCCTCCATTTGAAACCTACTCACATCTTTGGCTGCAGAATCGCTCAAATTCAAGCTCTATTTCTCTCCAAAACTGTTCATTTCTAGATTCTTTATCTCTCAAGTTTGATTTAATTTGGCTTTTTATCAAGCATATCAATCATAAAATGGCATTTAGAATTGGCAACCTCTTCTCATGGCAAGTTAGAAGTTCCCTTTTTAGTTCTAAATTGCATTTATTTCTATCAATTCAATTAATTAGTGGTCTAATTGATTAAGTCCATGTAATTTCCAAATACCTTGTAAGCTTTACGGATAATTAATTCATTGCACTGGTTTGATGTAAGCATTGGGCCCCACGTTTTTGAGAGGGGAGGAATCTGAAATTTTGAAACCTCAAATGAGGCTCGTGCAACTATTAGAAACCTCAAGAGAGGTTTCTGAAATTATTCCTAAAAATAACTCATATGGGAGCGAGAATATAATCTTATTTGAAATTTGTCCTTTTCTTATTCTCTCTTAATTGTACACTTGCAGTTAAAAAAAAAACACGCACACACACACACACCCCAATTTTATCTCTTTAAATTTTGTAAACTTGGTCGATATAGTTCTTTGAAGAAAATTTGAAAGTTGGTAATGGGGTGTGTGACCCTTTAATGGAAGAAATATTGAAAATATTCTAATTATAAATAATTGACAATAGTCATAAAAATAACTTGAAATATTTCACAATAATGAATATATCTTTTTACGCCAGCTGGAAAGCAATACAAATAAGCTTATATATAGTTTTTAACATTTGTATTCTCTAGTTTTTAGGCCATCTGAACCAACAAAAACTAGAAAAATTAGAAAATGTAAACAATTTATAAAAATTCTTAAATTAACTGAAAATACTTCATAGCAAAGAAAATAATATTTTTGTAAATGTGATTGGATACAAAATTTTTTAAATTTTATTTTGCTTGCATTTTGAGCATGCTTCTCAATCACCTTTTCATATTCCTAACTATCTTTTTTATCTCACATGCATTGCGTTGTAGAATGTACTATAGCAATTATTTCAAAATATGTTATCCAAACACACATTCTTTGTATTTTAGAAACACTTGCCACTATATTCTGTCCCATCAAAATTTAAAGCTTCATGCTTTTT
This sequence comes from Coffea humblotiana, assembly GCA_023065735.1. Taxonomy (NCBI): domain Eukaryota; kingdom Viridiplantae; phylum Streptophyta; class Magnoliopsida; order Gentianales; family Rubiaceae; genus Coffea; species Coffea humblotiana. Next base: position 21,249,134 of record CM041210.1, read on the forward strand.
GTTTCTATTTTCAAATTGTTATTAATATACTCATATATTTTTTACTAGAAAGTAAGACAATAAAAGGGCAAATTTGGAATCACATTATATTCTTTCTCTCAACATAAGTTTTTAATGTTATATTTTGAAATGGGTTGAGAATGTTATAAAAGGTTTAAAATAAAAAACGCAACTAATATTTTTTAAAATTCAGAGGTGTTAATAATTGTCAGAAATCTCAAGGGAGCTTTTTGAAATTATCCCTTTTTTTTCAAGTATCTTTTTTGACCTGTTTAACATTGTATTGTTCCAAGACAATTGGCATGTAATATATCATGTGAATGTGACATAGAGCAAAGGACACATATTACAGGACAAAATAGATCGCACCTTAAAAATTTTGTCGCCTTGTCACTAGTGCAATCATGTAGCAATAAAATATGTAATTTTATTTAAAGTTATATTAAATAAGTTATCCAAACTGAAATGCATTGAGGTAGCCAGTTAGATTAAATAAGTTATCCACAGTACCACACTGGTATGCTTCTCTCCTTTTCATTTCTTTCCCTTCTTCTCATTTCGTCACCGGGGCCATGATAGTGAGCAGATTTAGAGAAAGGGGCCATATGCACATTTCTTTTCGGGTATTCTGCGTGTTACATCACTAGGTTTTCATGTGTGATTCCTGATTCTTTATAACTACATGAAAACAGAAGTAGAATTTAATTTTGATTGACATAAAATGAGGTATTGAGAATTAAAGATTTGGTTAGAAATGTTTGATTAGCAACTGAATGGCCTTGTTTTGTGACTTTTGGTTAGTATTGTGGAGCATATGTATTACAGGATAATAAGAATCCTTCCTGAAACAGTTCCTTTCCTACCTGTTAATAAAAGTTGTTTAATTGTTTACCTGAAAAGGCCCTCAAAGAAAAATGAAAAATAACTGTAACGAAACAAACTAAAATTTCAGCTAATTATTCCTTTCACACTATTGGTTCTCTTTTCTGGTTGCAAAAAAAAATTGAATTTTTCATATATTTGGTTACTTATAAATCTCTGTACTCAACACAGAGAATAAAATTTATAATTTCAAATTGCAGAATTCAGCCTTCACTTTTTATTCTCCTTGTTAGGTGATATTATTGATGCATGCACTCACTTGGTAGGTCCTTAATTTAGGGTATGATAATTAAATTCCTGGTTAATGATCATGTATGCAGTCTTCCTATTCATTCAACAAAAGAAGGGTTGAAAAGTGAATATCGAATTCTCATAAGTAGTGCAAAGCATCACTACTTAAAAATGGACCTCCAATTCAATATGTAGAACGAATGTGGCCGAAAAATATTTGTTCTGTCTTTCAAAAATGTGTTGGGCATTCAATTAAAAGTGCGCATTCGCTAAATACCAAGCATCTTTCTATTACAATCTCTTCCATCTTTGTCGGGAAAGAAATTTTGTTAAAGATGGTTCATTGCTGGGCTAGCCCCAACCTTGTTCATTTTGCCCCCAAAAAAAGTCCGATGAAACTTATATTTAATAGGATCAAGTAAAGTTTGGACCAAATCATATGCCCGAATTCAATATGAGTCAAGTCTGGATTTTACTAGGGTCAAATCCGATTAATACCTGATCCGTGTATATAAGACATATCTTTTTTTTGTGTATATAATTATGCATATAAGATATATCATTGCATATTAAATGATATATAATATATAATTATGCATATTATAACATAAAATATTAATTATATATATATTTTCATTTATAATGATTCATAAATAAAGTATATATCATACTTATATGTTAGTTTGGATCTAGTCCAATTTGAGTCTGAAGCATGTATTGAAGTGTGAGCTGAGATTGTGCCTCTCAACTTAGGTCCGAACCCGATAGATAAATGATGTATCTTAACATTTATCAATACTAGGCAGTGTAATTACAGACAAATAGAAGAAATAAAAATTATCACAAAAAGCAATATTGCATCCTCTTGGAGTTTATTATTGATAAATCTTTACTATACTAAAAGTGAGAGTTCGGATTGCTACAGTGAAAATGGGCCGGTTATACTGTGATTTGTGTGAGCTTGAGGGGCGGTTTGGTCTTTTGTCATTCGGTGGTAGTGGCTTTGCTGGAAATTTGTTGCTGTCCGCGTGGCTTTGTTTTCTCTGATTCTTAGCAATGTAGGCGGTGAGTTCATTGCTGTCCGCTGTCCGCATGGCCTTCAATTCGCTGCTCTCCGCGTGGCTTTGTTTCCTCTGATTCGGTATTTGGTTTTGTTAGTTGGACGGGAGTACTTCTTGGAGGGGTGGGAAGCGGTTGGTGAAAACCTCATTACCATTCATTTTTGACGCATGTTTTCTTTCAGTTTGGGCTAACTAATGCAGCAGTTTATTGTTTTTTAACTGCTAAAATTATGAAGAAGCCACTACTGTTATCTCAAAGATTTCATCTCCAAAAATCATTGATGCACATCACTAAAAACGCATACAAATTTTCTAACTCCATCCCATTACAAGCAAACAGGAAATAGAGAAGAAGGGGAAAGTAATAGCAAAGCCACAAAAAAGGGAGTCCGAGGAGCACGAAGGAGTCATTGCCTGCTGACCGGAATCCGCCACCGCCTGCTGAGAGTTCGGATTGCTACAATGAAAATGGGCCGGTTATACTGTGATTTGTGTGAGCTTGAGGGGCGGTTTGGTCTTTTGTCATTCGGTGGTAGTGGCTTTGCTGGAAATTTGTTGCTGTCCGCGTGGCTTTGTTTTCTCTTATTCTTAGCAATGTAGGCAGTGAGTTCATTGCTGTCCGCTGTCCGCATGGCCTTCAATTCGCTGCTCTCCGCGTGGCTTTGTTTCCTCTGATTCGGCATTTGGTTTTGTTAGTTGGACGGGAGTACTTCTTGGAGGGGTGGGAAGCGGTTGGTGAAAACCTCATTACCATTCATTTTTGACGCATGTTTTCTTTCAGTTTGGGCTAACTAATGCAGCAGTTTATTGTTTTTTAACTGCTAAAATTATGAAGAAGCCACTACTGTTATCTCAAAGATTTCATCTCCAAAAATCATTGATGCACATCACTAAAAACGCATACAAGTTTTCTAACTCCATCCCATTACAAGCAAACAGGAAATAGAGAAGAAGGGGAAAGTAATAGCAAAGCCACAAAAAAGGGAGTCCGAGGAGCACGAAGGAGTCATTGCCTGCTGACCGGAATCCACCACCGCCACTGCCATCGCCATTGTCGTTGAATTTCTTCACCAGAAGAGCATTGTGAACTTTCGATGGTTTTGAAAGGTGAACTTTTCACTCTATTTCTATTTCGTTTATCAGTTTTGAGTTTATCAATTTGCTGATCATAATTGAAGGTCGCATTGATGTGATTTGTTTGTTGTGCTGATGTCTTTTGTTTTATGATTATGGGCTGTATTTTTAGGCAGGTCATTCAAACTTATTTGACGTGCACACCATATATTCGCTATATGTCCTCATTTAACATCTACAATCATTGTGTGTTAGTTTTTCTCTGTTTCAGAAAATTGTTTGATGTTTTGGATTGGTTTAATGTAATTTCATCAATGCATGTTTCGATTGTGATATGGTATTTGCTTGTTCTTTTGTTTTTTGTAATTTGTTATGATATTTTGGTTCCCTTCCTGTGTTTACATAGTACATTATATGGTTCACGTAAATTTGAAAATTGCAGAGCAAAAAAATTGGTGTCATTGTCAACGGTTATGAATAAAGAAAATAAGTAAGAGACTTTCGATGCTTAATACCCAAGCCAATGAAAATGTCCACTTGGATAGAAACCAAGTAGTTCTTGATTTGTGATTAGTACATGAATTGGCAACCAAACCCATGAGCATTTTGTTTAACCACTTCGAAATATTCATTTGGTTTTAGATTCTGTTGAAGATAAAATACCTTTCAAATCTTTAGTAACAAGTTGGCAAACTGTTGCAAAATTGACGTAGCCAGATGTAGATTTTTATATTGAGCAACAACTTCTTTGATATCAAAACTAGTGGAGCATTAATTTGTCATTTTTTTAACAACTCATTTATAATGTATTGGAGCAATTGATTTTTCTTCTCGTAAACAGCACCTAACAGGTTTTGCAGTTCCTATAACCTTCTCTTATTATAATATCTGTATAGTTTAATCCATTATAAACTAATAAGTTTCCAAAAAGAACCAGAAAAGCTACAGAACAGAAAGGAATATATGGAAGGCGAATTGGATGCTATTTTTCTCTTTTTCTTTCTTTAATTTTCCTTGTGTAAGACATGGCCAGCCATTTCATACTTTCTGTTTCACTTTGTGTTTGTGTGTGTGTGTATGTGTGTTTTATCTTTTTCCTATTTTACTTTGTGGGTTTAGCTAATGTAGTTTGTAATCTAGCCTATAAATATATCCAATTCATTTTCTATATTTGAGATTTAAAACATTAGAAATTACGCAGGAAACTAATCAAATTAAAAGGTGTTGAACATCAAATTTGCAAGTTCAATTTTTTTTGAATGAGTTTAATTAGGTTGTCAAGAGACAAACTATTATAAACTAATTACATTAAGGTATTTGTATTCCAGAGGCATTACAACTAACTTTTCTATCCAAAACCAAGTAACAAGAAAAATATAGGTGATTTTCTAAACATATTGAGAGGTTATTGCAGTTGGTCTAGGTGTTATTCCTAACTTCAATAAATGAATGGTGGTCTAACAATATGAACTTGTTAGCCCTGAATTTATGCAATGTAAAGCTAAGAAAAGATGATGTGTTTTTTTTTTGACAATTAGCTATACTTTTTTTTTTTTAGTCTGAGCAAGCTTAGACTGTCGAAATATGCCATGGTAGTGAAATTAGTTCCAAAGATTCTTTGATGTTAAATTCAGGCCACTTCAAAAGAGCGTTCAGCATGATTGATAGGTTAAATGTATAATTTTTGGTTCTCTTTTTTTTTTCCAGGAAAGGAAGTTAGTTTTTGTCCCAAGTCACTTATGAAATTTCACGCAAGTAGCTAACTCTTGAATTTAAAACAATTGGATTTCTCCACTTTTGCGTGATTTCTTTTTCCCTTGCATATTTTGTCTCTTCAAACCAAATTAACAAAAAAAAAGAGAAAAAAATGAGAGGCAGGGTCTTGTTCGAGAAATAGGGATGAGCTATTGTTTGCCGAGCAGAGTAGTGGTGGCAAAATTTCTTCATCCGAAAAGCACGGTGAAGTTTCTTCATTTTTTGGGTTATCTGATCTTGTTCTCCAATTAATTGGGTATCCATGAAACAAACACAGAACACACTCTCATCTCAGGAGCAACTTAAACGATTGAAGAACTCATTCTCATTTCAGACATTTCATTCTCTAGAATCATTAACCATGGAAAATGATGGATATTGTGAATGGATGAAAAGTTGAATTCAATCAAATACAGTTGCGATTGTCACTTCTCGGTTATAAATGTTCCATAACAGCTAATTTCTGCTCTGTTTACTCTTTGTAGTATTTTTCTCCATCCTAATTAGTGCCCAAAACCTATTTGTAAAATGCCTTAAAGCCAGATTCAGCTTTCTGAATTTAATTAAGATAAAATGTTGCATACTTATACTAGGTGTTCTAAGGATTGCAGATAGAGAGAGCTTATTTGTTTTAAACCAAGTTTACCACGTTTAGAACCAAGATAGAGAGAACTCATATTAGAGGGAACTTATTTGTTTTAAGTCAAGTTTACCATCATTAACATATTTTTGTAGCCTTGGACAAGTTGGAACATTTACTGTCTTTAGAGTCAAAAGCAATACAATCATAGTTAGAAAATGCACCTCCTCATGCCAATGTATGACTTGGGAATTAGGATGATGATGGTATTGAATAGGGCTGGTCACTTCTTGGTTATAAATGTTCCGTAGCAGCTAATTTCTGCTCTGTGTTCATATTTCATTCTGTTTTTTATTTTTTAAGTTCTGTTTCTTACTCACCTTTGTTTGGTGATTTGATGTTTTGATTTCAGATTTCCAAGTTAGCAAAGGGTAATAAGATCTCCTTTTTATTCCAGCGATTTGAGTTTCGAATGATTCTCTATTTATGTGGTGCATGCTTTGATTTGTATTCTTTACATGAACTTTTGTCTCCATTTATGTGGACCATTGTCTCAGGGCCAACTTCTTCCAATTGAAAGCTTCCATTTCCTAATTTTGCAAGGTGAGCTCTTTGCTTTATTTTGCCTTTTCGTGATTTTGTCCTTGTAAAGAAAGGTCTAATGAGTCAGAGCGTTCAAATCAGCGCAATGGTTCACTAAAGGATGTTATTAATTCTTGATAGCATATGGGAGGTACAAACGTTATTATTTATTTATTTATTAATTGTGTTTGTGCTAATAATTTAGTTGGTTATGCATTCTTATTGAAACCTTTTTACATATGTATAGTTGAGCTTTTCTAAATGGGTCGCCGATGAAAATATGCAAGCTTAGAAGAAGCGTACGAAGAAAGGATTAGGAAGAGACGTGAGCAATGTGCCAGTCCGAGTGCTAAGCATGACCGTGGTAGATATCAAGGTGTATGTATTATGGCTATAAGTGCATTTAACATATGTGAATCGAGCATGACGAGGACAACAGGTGATATCAATTCATATATCAGCCACCCTGGTGTATTGAGTATGACTTAATAAACCAGGAAAAGGATTCTCTCACATCATAATTATTAAATTATTAAGTATGCAAGTGTTTTACACTAAATTACTCGCCATCATTTAATTTTGATTAACACAAACTGGGACAACCTCGCGCAGGGCGCGAGCTCAAAAAAACTAGTGATGTATCTAAACGTACCACTGGTCAACTTCTCGCTCGACTAACACTAAGGTACCGACGTGATGGCTGGTCTGCTGCACGGTCATCTTTGGCTACTAAGCTAGTCAATTGGTTGTCTTGCTTGCTTGTTGGGTATCAATGGTGTACAGACTCGTACACGTTGAGAATTTTGAACGCTTAGGAATACGAGCCCGGCTTAGCCTCCAAGTCATGCTGTGGGTCATGGAGTATAGTAAATAAGTGAACCGGGACACGTACTGGAGACTATAGTATCATAGGACCTGTTTAGCAAATGAATTTTCCGTCCAAGTTTGTCTCCTACCATCTCAACCCAGCACCAATTCCGTTGCCGGCCACTACCTCCGTCACCGGTTCTGGTGCTAGCCTTCCTTTTTTTTCTTTCTTTCTTTCTTCCATTTCTGCCTCCCCTCTCCCCCTCCCCCTATTCCGCCACCTTTCCCCTCCCCCTTTGCCTGATCTTGGAGTAAGGTCGGAAATTGAAGGAAACTAAACCCAGCTATTTTAGTATTAGTTTCCTAATACGTTTTGGTATCTTATTTGTTTAGTTTTCGTATTAGATTAGGAAATCTCGAGTCAGTTTCCAAATAAGTTTTGGTTTACAATTATATTTATTTTAGAAAGTTTTAGAACCTATAAATACTACTAGTCTAGTAGGTTATTTGGTGAAGAGATGTGGTGTGGAGAGTTGAGTTGAGTCTAGAGATTAGACTTGAGAGAAAACCTCAGTGGTGAGATTTGTAAGTTGTCGTGAGTGAAAGGCTACGACTTAATATTTGTTTTGAGTTAAATAAATTATTGAGTGTTTGTTCTTCTCCTCTTCCCACATATTTTTTATATGTGTTAGAATTGCTTTGCTGTGTGCACGGGGATTCTTCGTGCTAACAGAAACCTTCCAATTGCCATGTCCTCCTTGTATCCTAGAGATTCCTAGGAAGCAATAATTCCCAAATCCAATTTCGTTGAATCATTTGTCTATGTCAATGTACTTCAGTTGCGATGCACTTTCGATTTTCTTAGGAAAATGGCAAATAAAAGAGAGTAAGGCAAGAGGGAGTGGGAGAGAGATGTCGGTAGGTTTGGTCTAAGAGGAGGAATCTACCTTCTACAGCTACTGCTGCTATTGCTCTCTAGATCTCTCTGTCCAGTGGAAAATGGACGCAGGGACTGGGGCCTAGTGAGGTGGCGGTGGAGAGAGAGAGAGAGAGAAGGAGAGTGCATTTTATCTTTGATAGATAGGTTAAAGTAGAAGGGGAAAGGGGAGTAGAGGGGGAGAGTGATGGGGGAGGGGAAGAGGGAGGGGAAGGGGAAGAGGGGGAGAGGGAGAGGGAGAAGAGAAAGGGAAAAAAAAGAGGAGAAAAGGCCTAGTCTGTTGTTCCAGCGGGGAGGGAAAAGGGGGAGGGGAAAGGAAAAAGAAGAAGAGAGGAAAGAAAAGGAAAAAGAAAAGGAAAAGGAAAATATCTCCGAATTAGAGGAGATATTACATTAGATAGACTTGACTTTCCCAGTTTTCGTAGAAGTAAAAACTAAAGGCTTTGTTCGTGGTTCCTGTAGGTTCTCTGTTTTTTTGGGCATGCATCCTTGAGTTTAGGCTTAGTACCTCTCATTGTATTATTTGATTTTCTATAATAAAATTTGGGCTGACATCCCATCCTCATGTATGGGATTTGCTGAAAAAAAGAATTGGCCATTAATGGTGATAATGTTAAGGTGTCAAGTTTGTAAGGAGAATTAGAATTTAATACTAGTTCAAGGAAGTGTTAGATCTAGGGAGTACATTTATGAAAGTAGAAGTGCACTTTTTGTGGTTTTAGTGATTTATTTCATATAATTTCATAGAGGTAATAAACTTGTAACTAATTTCATAACTACAAGAGTAGGTATGGATTAGTTATAAATATAGTTGATTCACTACAAGAGTAGATTTCACATGTATAAGAAAATTATACAATATTTAATCAAGATAATATTTCACATGTTTTCACATGCCCTTAGAACCGTTTTTCCTTTTGTTTTTCCCTTTTTTGCACTTTTTTCTTATATTTGTTTCTTTTTTCAATCTACAACTTTCGTCTTTTTGTTCTTAATTGTTTGTTACTTTATGTTATGGAATTCCTTTTTAAGAAATTTCATCCTTAATAATTCCATCTTCTTATTTCATTATTGAGATACTTAATTTTGGAGACTTTTTGTATTGGTTCTATTTATAGCATATTCATTTAATATTTATATTTTGCCTTTCATTGGAATTATGTACTCTCTCCCCCCCCCCCCCCCCTCTCTTTCTTTGTAAGTTTTTCTTTTTTCTTAAACACCTGGAAGTGTTGCTTCACAAATGGTTTGACTTAGAATCTTCTGATTAGGGTACGTAGTTTGACTATCAAAATCGAGTTCTGTATAATTTGGTTTTAAATTATGTGGTTATATTGATCAATGATTTAGATCTCTTTTACATTAAGCAAGTTTTTAGAATTGCCCAGTATGGATCACTTTTTTGTTGCAAATGTCAATTAATACTTGAATTATATAATTTAGAATGAACATGGTCAAAATGACGATGAATAAAAAATATTGAGACTTAGATGAATGGTTTTGGATGCTACACTTGTGTATATATGCTTATGCTTGTGTGTGGATTCAAACTGAGCGAAAAAGTTTGCCTTTAAACCTCCATGAATAATGGTAAAGTTTTTTTTTCTTAAATGGTAAAGTTACATGCCATTTGTTCTCATTTTCTCAAATTCTTAATTGCGGGTACATATAAAGGCTTGAAAACGTGGTAGACTATCCCATTGGTTAATGAAGCGGCTGCAGATAAGCGTTTGACATAGATAATTTCTCTCTTATAATTTAATCGTTCATGTTCCTATATTTGCATTGCGAGGTAAAAAATTTTAATGCATGCTTTCTCGTGTATACTACATGCCAAGTTTTCCTGTCCATTACTATTTAACTTACTTTACTCAATCTATTCAAATTCACATGAACATTCAATTTGTAGAAAATCATGAATACGTTATATTCTTTGAAAATCTATGTCCCAAAAAAAAAAACTTTAATGATAGTTGAAAACACAGGCACCTCACTCCTGCATCTTGCGCGAATAGTGAATTCACTTGGCTTAGGATTTGCTTATTGGTACCATGTTAGCAAGGAAAACGAAGTCCGGGCATTACAACTCCCGTTTTACTCCACTTCGAAGTAAGATCGTGATTTTAACTTTTATTTTAATTTAATTACACCATTATGTAATTTTTTTACAGCATCTTCTAACTCAGTTACTCCAACAGCAAACTTATCTGGAATGAAACTTGTGTTGCGATCCCCGTCCCTAAGGAGAACAAAGAAAGCATTCATTACATAAGAAGCGTATATCCTGGGACTAATTTCATTTTGTGCCCTAAGTTATGACTTATTCTCATTTTACACCCTCCATTTTTGGGCATATTGCATTCTAAATTTTCAGATTGTTTCATTTTTGTCCAATTGTAACATTATTAAAAAAAAAATTAACAAGCACCATGTGCACCTGTTATCCAGCAAATCAAGTGTCATTTAGCACCCCAAGCTTAAAACCATATTCATTTTGCACTCCAAACTCTAACATTTAGACACATAATCCCCTTAACATTGTTATGATGTATAGTAATAAACTTTTTAAATGTACAATAGGTATAGATAGATTTTCATTTAATATTTGACCCATCTTGTTATTGTCAAATTGACAAAATTATTTAGATTAATCTTCTATACACTGATAATGCATACACTATCAAGCATAGATGCATGCCATGTATGTTGCATTAGAATTTGAATTCTAAACTTTTTATATGTGATGTGCATCTATATGTAATAATATATACATTGTAACTATCTATAAATTAACTCAAATTATTTTTGCAAATTTTTTTCTTTGACATGAGCATGTGTGCATATACACATCAGTCTTTTGTTGATGATAACAAAGAGTGTATTTGATAGTAAATTATTTCTCAATTACTTTTTTGTCTTACATACATCATATAAAAAAAGTGTCACGATACTTTTTTTTAAAAAAAATTATCCCAAATAATCTCCTATCCAAATACACTCAATATTAATTGAACGTTCAACAAAAAATAAATAAAATTTAGTTGACCAACAACTTGTGTGTACGTTATAAGCAATACATACATGTACGGTACCATTAATCCTATTCTAATCGTTGTGCTTGTAACCAACTTTTGAATTACGTTGCCGTAATTAGTTGCCAACACTTATCCTGTCCAATACTTTGTCAAACTGTGAACCATAAGTTTTTATTGTTTATTAATTGGTAAATAAATAATATGTCAACAAGTTTATTGCCCTTTACTTTTTATAACACCTAATTTAAAATTTTGGCTTATTCCTCGTTTAGATATTTGTACATCAACCTTTATGGTGTAGGATTTTTGGTCTTTATCCAAAAAAAAAACGTTTGCGTCTTAATTATTATTTTGGTGATTATAGAAATATAAAAAGTTATAAAAGTAATTTTATGAATTTGATGTCGGCAAGAAACGTCAAGTACCAGGTAACACTATCTTCATATGCCATTACCGCTACCACCCCTCTCAAATTCTCTCTTTCTGCCTCAATTAATTATGCCAGCCACTTTGGCTTCCATGTTCAAAAAAGGTATGCTGCGTTGGAATCAGAGATCTTATATGATTCACTTTTTTGCGGAATGTAACTATGATTTATATAGAATCTTATGGACTGAATTGTTAAAATGGTGGTCATCTGAAGTTTTAGAGATTATTCAGCAATTTGGCAAAGTCTATTAGCTTTTTATGCGCAACTAGTTGTTGCCTATTGTCTTCCGTTTCAACTCCAAAAAATGTGGGGACTAAGACTCGGAGAATAAGACATTAAGATAAGGAGTGGAACACTTTCATTTAGACGATAGGCTACAATACATGACATAGCTTTGATTACATACGAAGCTTAAATTAAGAAACCATGCAAGGAAACTAAATAAGGCAATTCAAGAGCAATCATATTCCAACATAGCCACAAATCCTACATCCTACTAGATCTCCACATTAGCAAGCCAAACAAGATTAGTTTTTGAAAGCCAGTGGCATGCCTCGGTTTGTCCAGGAGAGGCTTTAAGAATCTTGAAGGCCACATGATTCGCTGGGAACGCTGATGTATCCATGTGACATATCGCGAGGATTTTATCAACAGGAGCTCTTGTTTCGGGTTCCACCAAATCAACAGCATAAAGACGAGTTGAGGAGAGCAAATGGCAATAGTAGGCTGCAAATGGGAAGAAAACTTCATGACATGGGACAGCTTTTTCAGCATCAAATTGCTTTATGTTTCCAATTATTAGCTCTTTTCCAGGCCCTTTTGTACTTTTGGATGCTAAAGCGACCAACTGTTCTGCACCTAAAACTTTTTTTGAGAATTCTATCATGTCTTCAAGGGATGTTGGGCAGCTCTTAATCTCTCCTTTTATAGCTGGTGTACTACAATGTAGAATGTTAGTTTCGATGGATTCTTTTGTTACAGGAGAAGTAAAAGACTCGGGAAACATTTTCTGGAGATTATTATAGCTAGTAGATATCTTTGATGCAATTTGAAAAGGGAGAAAAGAGCGAGGAGGAATTTGATCGTTGAAATTTGGCAGGCGCACTCTATTCCCTTGTGCAAGGACTGAAACCCTGAAGAAAGAATTAGGATCAGCCACATCAGATTCATGATCGGTATGGGTTCCATTGTAATAATAGTCGTAATAGTTGTCGTCATCAGCATTATGAAACGCTCCAGGTAAAACTGAACAAGCCAAATTAGCCATCGAACAATATTCGGCATGATCAAAAGAGAGTGATTGTTTGGATACTAAAGAAGCAAAATAACCAGAATCACGCTTAGACAGTGGCGATAATTTTGACAAAACTGATTCAGGCATATTATTCACCACATTTTTAGACCAAAAGTTGAGTTGATCGGAGGCAGCAGATGTGGAAGCAAACGATGCAATTGTCACAGGAGTTGAAGCAAGAGCTAGGAAAAGGAAGGTAAAGATCAAGGAAGATGTTAAGGAAAATTTAGCCATGTTTTCTTAGCTAAGAATAGCTCGAGGGAAAAGGATTCCGCTAGCATGGTATTTATACTCGAAGAAAATGATATATTCCCAATAATAGACTCTACAACAATGAGATAATCTAGTATTGAATTTGGACCACATTTTATCATATTCAAGAAAGGACATTAGTTCACGTGCCATGTTTAAAAAAGGACAAAAACCTATGGGGCATTAGTTATTATATCAATGGCAAGTTGAGATCGTTTTGTCTCTCTCAAACAAAACTACTGAGGAAATTTTGTAATAAGCTTTATTTGTGATATAGCCTTTTAATTGAGAATTTTTCCTAGAGGCATGATATTTGGCATGTAAGTATAGATCGATCCGTGTTCCTATTTGTCTGGATTGACTCCTGTGACTTATCTTTTCCTGTTATATGCTCAGCTTTGTCCTTAACAAGATGTAATTGATGATCAAAATTGGTCTCCAAAGATTAAAATCAATAATGAAGCAATTGCGGCAAAGTGGAAAACATGAAATATTGTTGATTTGATTATATCTCGTATAGCATATTCTTCAAGGTAATTAGTATGGAAATTTTATTACTTTCAGAGTGTAAAATACATTATCACAAATGTATCTCAAGGGTTTCTTCACTGCCATTTTATCAAATTTGACCAAATGGAAAATGAGAAAAAAGGCTGGTGTTTGTGCAGTCCTGTAAAATATATGTATGACTAAGTTTTAATCGATATCGGTTGAAACTCCAGTATTGCATGAAAGTAAGCATGTGAATCGATTTGAACCCAAATTTTCAGACTTAAGCACAACCCAAACCCAGATGTTTTGACAATTATGTGCATGGGATGAGTTTGGTTTTATGTAATCCAAAATCGATTAATTAATGGGTCTAATGTAATTGCATCTTGCAAGTGAAATTCCAACAACATATTAGCTTGGAGGTCGGAAGTCATTGAATTTTTTTTTCTGAAGGAAATAAAAATAGAATTAGTCTATGTAACTTTATGATTTTGGCTCTTAAATTGTGCATGAATTTGTGATTTGAAAATGGTTGTCGGATAATATTATGTTGTCTTTGTATTCCAACTTTTTTCTTGTTTTTAACCTACTATCGTTTAGTTGTTAAGTTTTTTATTTTTATGTGCATATTGCAGGAGGAAAATGGAAGTGCTATTCCTTGGTTCATGGCCTATTCAGAAAAGACATTAAAAGATGAAATTAAGTTTGAAGAACTACTGGGATGCTTATATGTTTAACTAAAAACTGGTGGACCACTAGTTTATGTTCCAGGAATCTACTGCTAGAAACAGAATGGTTGAGGTTTACAAAGTATAGGGGTAATTTCGAGATCTTCGATGATAAATTTGAGGAAAAAATCAATCAAAACAATAAAAAAAGCATAAAACAGGGGAAACAATAAACAGTGAGCAAAGTGTCAGTCAGTTTCAACTTTTCAGACGTCTATGATGCTAGTCTTACTCATTACAGAAATACTAATGGATAACTACTGGATACCATTGCCTACTAGAATTTGGGTTTAGGTTTTCTTTTCCAAACCCATTAGCATTTGAGAATTTAATAGGTTTGACTTTTGATCTAGTTGTTCCGATCAAATTGTGTCCATTAGCATCTGAGTTTAGATCAAGTTCATTTCAAGCCACTCAATCAAGCGACAAGCGGAAACCACCATAACTCTAATGAAAAGATGTTTAACGTTTGGTACAATAAACTAATGATTTTCTAATAACTCTACAGACATCACATCAGTCATGTAAGCAAGTGCTCTGTATTCAATAACGGAGATGGCAATTAACTGTCTCAATTTTATTTGGGAAAGAAACCTCCTATGAGGTTTCTGACACTTGCACTCACCTCCCCTATAATTTAAAAAATTACACTCACCTTCCCTGAACTTACTGATTCTTTGCATATTCAGTCCAGACAATTAAAATATTATTTTAGTGAATGAAATGAGAAATTTGTGCCAGATTTGCCCTATGTGCTACACGCCAAATAGTATTAGTAAAGGAATGACAAAATACTACAAATCAATTAATAATTAATAAACTTTAAGGGGTGTAGTTTATGGGCAAATAGGCATTACCTATTCAAAATATCAGTTCTTTATGAGCATTTTACTCTCAAACATTTAATTTATGATAAATACATCAATGTTTGTAAATAAAATTCAAAAAGTGTTATAGTAATATTCTTATAAAAAGAAAACCCGTAGGTTATCTATTTAATATAAATTAAATATTTTTTAAAAAAAGAAATGGCCATAAAGTATTAATTCTTTATGGTTTTCCTCCATTACATAAACAAAGTATCGACTCTTTATGGGCATTTTATTCTAAATCATTTAATTTATGTTAAATACATAAATGTTTGTAACTAAAATTGAAAAAGTGTTACACTAATATTTTTATGAAAATGAAACTGGTAGGTTTTGTATTTAACAAAAAATAAATATGTGAAAGTAAATACAAATTTAAATTTGATACCTCTATCAGGCAATTTAAATTTAAAAAAAGATTTGTATTTTACCTCTATTCACGTGATATGGCCTCAAAATCTGAAACCTCTATTTAAATTTGTATTTATTTTTACATATTTATTTTTTGTTAAATACAAAACCTACCAGCTTCCCTTTCCTAAAAATATTAGTGTAACACTTTTTCAATTTTAGTTACAAACATTTATGTATTTAATATAAATTAAATTATTCAGAATAAAATGCCCACAAAGAGTCGATACTTTGTTCATGTAATGGAGGAAAGCCATAAAGAATTAATGCTTTATGGCCATTTCTTTTTTTAAAAATATTTAATTTATATTAAATAGATAACCTACCGGTTTTCTTTTTGTAAGAATATTACTATAACACTTTTTGAATTTTACTTACAAACATTGATGTATTTATCATAAATGAAATGTTTGAGAGTAAAATGCCCATAAAGAGTTGGTACTTTGAATAGGTAATGCCTATTTGTCCATAAACTATACCCCTTAAAGTTTATTAATTGTTAATTGATTTGTAGTACTTTGTTATTTCTTTGCTAATACTACTTGGCATGTAGCACAAAGGGCAAATCTGGCACAAATTTCACATTTCACTTCCTAAAACAATATTTTAATCACCTGGACTAAATATGCAAAGAATCAGTAAGTTCAGGGGAGGTGAGTGTAATTTTTTAAACTACAGGGGATGTGAGTGCAAGTGTCAGAAATCTCAGGGGACGGTTCTGCAATTTTCCCATTTTATTTTGTATTTAAAGTACAAATGTGGAGACACTAAATATTCCCAAAAAAAAAAGGGTGTTCTAATGCTTTCCTTTTAAACGTTCACTTTAATTTAAAACGAACTTTTGGCTGAAGTTCTTGAATTTTAAAGTGATGTCTAAAAGTCATAATATATTGTTACAACTTCATCTATGAATTTTTTTATATTTTTCGAAGCAATTGTAAAGCCTAATTCTATTTGAAAGACTATCCTAATAGTTGCAAGAATGGATTGGACGACGAATGTAAGGATTGCCCCCAAAAAGTTGCCAAAAAAAGGCATCAAATGAAGAAAAAGGATTGCATACAAGTATTCTAATTTAGTAATGATGAAACACGGACAAATTGACATAATTTACCAAATCAATACAGTAAACATAAGCTAGGCTGCTGCTACTAAATTTATTGAAAAGATTCTGAAGTGCTAATCAATAGCTCCAATAACTCTAGCTGCAAAAGATTTTCAGAAGATAGCATAATGACAAGTGTTTATTTTACCTAATAGTTTGTGTATATTTTAGTTCATTTGTAATTAAATTTTAAGCTCCTTATGCAATAGGAGTGACTATTTTGATATTATTTGATGTCCTTGAGTAATTTTGAGAAGACTTGAATTCGTCCCTTTTACTTGTTAAAGTTTGTCACTTTTGGTAGGGATGAATGAGCAAGGACAACACGGAGTTGTTTACAAAAAGTCATCACCGGTTTGGCTGAGAGTATATGGGGTTAGATAGTGAATTTCGAATCAGATACCAAATCGGATACCCTTTAAAAGGTTTGGCAAGAGAACGGGTGTTGAATAGTATACAACATCGAATTGAAGAAGTGAAACCAGATAATCGCACCAGATACTCGTTAGAGAATTTTTCGACGAAGAGTATTTAGTAGTATATAGCGCCGAATAGTGAAACTCGTTTCGAATACCGCATCGTATATTTGAGTGGGAAACTTTTCCAAGTTGCACAACTTGCAGCCATCTTTTTATCCTTCTTTCTTGCAGCAAACATGACGTTTTGCCAGCCACTTTTTGGACCAAACACATAAACTTTTGTCAACTTTATGTCACTCCATTGTAAGCTTTTGACTCTTCAAGACCAAACCAAGTTTCTTGTAGAAGATTCAAGGGGACTTGAAGATTATAAACAGAGAGAGGTTTGTTGAGTTTTTGAGCTTTAGTTTTCTAGTTAGTTTTAGAGAGGTAGAGAGTTTTGGAGCAAAAGAGAGAAACAAAAAGGGTTGTGTCTTGCCCTTTGAGGCAAGACACAAACCCACAACACTTATAGCTTTCTTCTTCATTTCTATTAGTTTATAGGATTAGTTTAGGACTTATGTTGTGCATTCATTCTTGTATTGGCTCAATAAGGAGGTCGATGGAGATGAAGATGCAGAGGTTCAAGAAGCTCTAGTGACAAGAATTTTTCTTCTCTCCATCTCTTTATCTTTGTATTGAATTTTGAATTTTGTTAATGCAAGTTTTGGATATTATGTTTGTGATGTTGTTTTAAAATTTATATTTTGGGTATTTAGTTGAACTATCTATGATTTTTATGTATTGATTTCTTGATTATTTTGGGCTATTATCTTGATTAAGTTATTTAGTACTTTTGATTTCAAAATCATGATTAACTGGCTATTAATTGTGATAATCTCAAGGTGTTAGATTTGCAATGAAAATTGAAATTTGACACTAATCCATGGAAATGTTAAACTTAGAGGATACACTCACGAAAGTAGAGGTGCACCTTTGTGACTTGTTTTTTAGTAATTTCATAGAAGTAAATGAATTTATAGTTGATTTCATAACCACGAAAGTAGATATGAATCAGCTATAGATATGGTTGGTACACTAGCGAAAGCAGGTATCACGTACATAAGAAAATTAGCCATGACTTAATTGAGGTTTTAGTACTAATTTAGTCAGAAAGTTGCACTAGCATAAGTAGATAGGGATTCTATTATTTGGGAAGCTTTCATTTGTATTTTTCTACCCATTAGTAGTTTAGATTTGTTTATTTTCATTTGTTGATACTCTAAATAATAGAGAAATTTTAGTAGTGCCAGTAGTTGTCCGTCTTTCCTGTGGATTTGACTCTAATTACCTTATACTCGCTCATGATCCGTATACTTGCGAAAAATCACGTGTGTGGTAGTTTAGAAAATTATAAATTCAAAACTTGACTGTGGATTGAACTTTATTGTTGTATGCATACCTAACACATATCAAGTTTTTGGCCCAGTTGTCGAGAAAGATTTGTGGCAATATCGATGTCAAAAGTGATTCTATTAGTTTAGATATTTTTATTTGATTTCTTGTGCTATTTTTGTCCTTTTTATTTTCTTTTGTGTGTTGGTGTGCTTGTTTGTGTGTATTTTGTTTTGTGTGTTTTGTTTTTGTTTTTGTCAAGTGTATTACTGGCATCTATATTTTTATCTAATCTTGCTTTTGAGGTCTTTGAAAGCATTTTTAGAAAATGAGAAGAATAGATTCTTTTGGAGGACAATACTTGAGACGATGAAGAGAGAAAATAAATCCTTTGTACTTTCAAGACTATAACAATAGAGAAATTCATGATAATCATGCAAATTTGTCTCTTGATGATGGCTTGTTGAGATTAAATGCTAAATTGGACAATTGATGCGTTTGGTTGAAAAATATAGGAATGTTAATATTTCGAGTTCTAATTATATAGTTTGTCTTATGTGGAGGTTATCATGTTGATTATCAATATATACAAACACAACATGTAGATTACTTTAATGGATTTGAATATGGCCCTTCTTATGTTGATTACCATGGCCCTAATTGGGGTAATATGTATAATTATGGTTGGTATGATCATTGTGCTTCTAGTGATATTTTAAATTTTTATGATTTTCAATCCCAACCTGTACAATATGATTTCAAGCCATCATGGGAGTTAGTTATAGAAAGTCTAATGAGCAACCCCGATCAAGTCATAGAAAAAGTAGCCTTTGGATCTAAACCACCTTAGGAGCAAGTTATAGAAAAATTTGCTAATAAAATGGATTTAGATATAGAAAAACTAACTAATGTGTTATCCGATCGTTTTACTAAGATTGAGAATAGAATAGAAGAATTGATTTTACATTTTGGTAAAATGCATGATCAATTACATGAATTGTGTGAAGTTATTTCATCTAATCCTATATATTTTGCTTCTAGAGATAATGATACGGGTATTGCATGTGGAAGTGACTTGTGTTTAGAAGATGATTATGATATTACTTCCATCCCTAGTAATAATATTTTTGGAACTAATCTTGAAACTCAAGATGTAATTTTGAATAATGCATTTGTTACCCCTCTTAAGGAATATTGAGTGCCTACAGTTTCCGAAGACATGATTGAGCAAGTAATTCCTGCAACATCTCTTTTGAGAAGTTCTCAAGTAGTGCACATTCAAAATGATATCTATCAAACACTTGAGATCAGTAAACCCCTTCCTGCTTTCTTATCTTTCGGATATGTGATTCATTCATTCGAGTCACCATTTGTTGATCCATCACGACCTAAGTTGGTAGATTACTTTTTGTCAAAACCTCCTTGACAATGAGGCAAAATAGTCAAACTAATGACTATAAACAAGTGATTGTTAGGAGGCAACCCAATGATTTGTTAAATTTCTTATCTTTTTGGTATGTTTTAAGTGTATTTGTTTTCATTTTGTAGGTTTGAAGAATAAAGGTAAAATGAGCACATTCAATAGAAATTTGGAAATCAATGGCGTCCAACCACAGCAAATCACCTACTATGTTAGGGGAGTATTTCTTTTTTTTTCTTTACCTTTTTCACATTGAGGACAATGTGTAATTTAAATGTGGGGGGTAAGGTTGGTTGAAATTGAATGCATCTTTGGTATTCATATGAAAATTGATATATATATTGAAAATTTTGATTGTTGGTGATATTGGTATGCTTGAAATATTGAATTTTGGAATTGTTGGTAGGGAGAATGGCCCAAATATAAGGAAAACTCTATCAAAATTTTTTCAAAAAACCTTAATACCAATAGTTTCGTTAGTTGTTTTGTACCAGTTGATATGAGATTATGTGTAAGGTTCTTTGAAATTATTGTTATGTAGGTCAAGAATTCTGATTTTTAACGAACTTAATGTCTTATAAAGTGGATTTTATCATATTGAGACTTCATTAAATTCATGAAAAGTATTGTTCTTGTTTTGTTTATGTAAGTTGTGTGATTGGTATGATTGATAAATGCAAAACTTTAAAGTTCTTGTAATTTTTCTCTTATTTCTAGTTTTTACAAGAATTAAGTAATGTATTTTTGCTTTCATAAAAAAGGAAAAGAAAGTTATATGATTATTGATCACATAAGCATGTACTCCAATCATTCGAAGCACTTAGCAATCAGGGGTTGGCATTTACAAATGTCGATATTCACGTAAAACAATGTTAGAATTAAGAGTATGTAAAGCAACGAGAGTTTATGACTTGATCAAATAACCAGGGACATGCATCTACCAATGTTTGTCTTTGCATCAAAAGACAAGTTCACTACTTGAATAAAGCTTGATAAGAAAGAAAAAAAGAAGAAGTAAAGCTTGATAAGAAAGAAAAAAAACAAGAAAAAGTATGTGATCAAAGTGTGAAAGTTTTTTTAATTTCTTGTCCTTGTTTGTATAAGTTCTAAGGGGTGATTGCAAGTTTAGTTCTTACATTTGTTAATTATACTAGTTGCATGGCAAACATGGTTAGATTTGGGATGACACATGGTATTGAACTTAATTAAATATTGGTATGATAAGTTCTTCTTTATTTGGTATTATGGAGTTCTAGAATTGGAATTCAACAAACTCATATAGTGATCATCTCTCTTGTATATTTACACATAAATTTCCATTGTATGCTACTCCACTTTTTGGAATCATTAGTTTGGGGTTATTTTTATACATTGTTTGAAAACAAGTAATGATTCAAGAGTAGGAGTGTGACAAGTGTTTATTTTACCTAATAGTTTGATATATTTTAGTTCATTTGTAGTTAATTTTAAGTTCCTAAGGCAATAGGAGTGACTATTTTGATAATTTTTGATGTCCTTAGTAACTTTGAAAAGACTTGTGAATTCATCCCTTTTACTTGTTAAAGTTTGTTATTTTTGATAGGGATAAATAAACGAGGATAATACAGGGCCGTTTACAAAAAGTCATCACCGGATTGAATAAGAGCATATGAGGCCAAATAGTGAATTTGGAGTCAGATACCAAATTGGATGCCCGTTAGAAGGTTTTGCAAGAGAAAGGATGTTAAGTAGTATACAACGTCAGATTGAAGAAGTGAAGCCAGATAATCGTGCTAAATCTCGTCAGAGGATTTTTCAATGAATAGTATTTAGTAGTATATAGCGCCGGATAGTGAAAATTGTTTCAGATACTGCGTCGTATACTTGAGTCGGAAACTTTTACAAGTTACGCAACTTACATAACTTGTAGCCATCTTTTTATCCTTCTTTCTTGCAACATCCATGACGTTTTGGTAGCCACTTTTTTGACCCAACACATCAACTTTTGTCAACTTTATGTCACTCCATTGTAAGCTTTTGACTCTTCAATACCAAACCAAATTTCTTGTGAAAGATTCAAGAGGATTTGAAAATTATAAATAGAGGGAGTTTTGTTGAGTTTTTGTGCTTTAGTTTTCTAGCTAGTTTTAGAGAGGGAGAGAGCTTTGGAGCAAAGGAGAGAAACAAAAGAGTTTCTTTTTTTTTTTTTCTATTAGTTCATAGGACTAGTTTAGGACTTGTATTGTGCATCCACTCTTGTATTGCTTCAACAAGGAGACCGATAGAAATGAAGATGGAGAGGCTCAAGAAACTCTAGTAACAAGGGTTTTTCTTTTTTCCACCTCTTTATCTTTGTATTGGATTCTAAGTTTTGTTAGTGCAAATTTTGGATATTATATTTGTGATGTTGTTTTAAAGTTTATGCCTTGGGTATTTGGTTGAACTATCTATGATTTCTATGTGTTGATTTCTTGATTATTTTGAGCTATTGTTTTGATTAAGTTATTTAGCACTTTTGATCTCAAAATCATGATTAACTGGCCATTAATTATGATATTCTCAAGGTGTTAGATTTACAATAAAAATTGAAATTTGATACTAGTTCATAAAATTGTTAAATCTAGGAAGTACATTCACGAAAATAGAAGTGCACCTCTGTGACTTGTTTTGTAGTAATTTCATAGAAGTAAATGAATTTATAGTGTATTTCATAACCATGAAACTAGGTATGAATTAACTATAGATATAGTTGGTACATCAGCGAAGCGGGTATCACGTACATAAGGAAATTACGCCATGACTTAGCCGAAATTTTAGTGCTAATTTAGTCGAGAAGTTGTACTAGCATGAGTAGATAGGGATTCCATTTCCCAGGGAGTTTCCATTTGTATTTTTCTGCCCATTAGTTGCTTAGATTTGTTTATTTTAATTTGTTGATAGTTTAAATAATAGAGAAACTTTAGTAGTGCTAGTGGTTGCCCTTCTTCCCTGTGGGTTCGACTCTAATTACCCTATACTTACTCACGACCCGTATACTTGGAAAAAATTGCATGTGGGGTGATTTAGAAAATTATAAATTCAAAATTTGACTGTGAATTGAATTTTATTATTGTATGCATATTCCGTGCATGTTACACAAGATAACTTTGTAGCTCTTCTGGAGATTTGTCTTTCTGCTCTTGGCTCTTCAATTAACTTATTTCAACTTATGCATGAAGAAAATATTCAAAGACAGTAGTCATAATTCTTTTATGACCAAACACAGTATTCAGGTAACCCTTTTTTTTGTGACAGAACATCCCTAACTATATCTACAAGATATTGTGAGTCCATAAATACATGCCACTGTAATGCTCTATAGCAAACATTAATCTATATACTTTTTTTCATCTTTGTGTATCATTTTGCATCGTATCAAGAGCTATCTTAGCCTAGTGAATTTTTTTCAACCCTAATTGAATTTTGTTTCAATATCTAGCTACAATTTTCCATACTATTATTTTCTCCTAGAAGGTAAAATCATGTTTCTTATTGAGAGAGAGAGGGGGGTCACTCATCAATGCTAAACACATTTGTTTGGATAGTATATTATTTGAGATAATTTTTTTAAAAAAATACTATAGTATTAAAAGGATGATTAAAAAATGTGTTGATGCAAGTAAATAAAAGAAGGCAAATAATCCACTATCCAAACATACTCTTTGAGCAAGAGAATGGGGGCACTATATAGTATTAGACAAGATTTTAGAGAGGGCAAGAGAAGGACTCACACAAAAAAATTGTAAATTTTCATAGGGACTAAAAGGGGTTTTGTTTTTGGGGGGTGGGTGGAGGGAGTGCCCCTGCTACCTTTGCCAGTTACTATTACCCTAGGTTTAAATTACAACAACAATTTGACCCTTAGTCAGCATTAATCAGCATTAGTAAAATTTGGTTGTAATCAACTGTCACAAATTTTTAAAATGTGAAATAACCATACACAAATTTTTGTTTGATATTTGGCACACCATGTTGCCTGAATTTTATAAGATTCTTTTTTTTCCGAGTAAGCATTAATTAAAGTACACATGGGTAAGCAAAAACATCTAATTGTGGAATGTTGCTTTTTTTTTAATTTAGCTTTTATAAAGAATTTGGGGCAATAAACTCGCTCACAGATAATTTATTTGTCAATGAATGAACCTGTCAAACTTATGGTTAACAATTCAATAAAGTATGTTACATTAGTAGTTGTTCAACCTTACGAGCACGGGGTATATTTACAACAATAAAGTTCAATTCACAATCAAGTTCTGAATTTATAACTTTTTAAACTACTCAACACACTATTTTGTGTAACTATATGTATCATGAGTAAGTATAGAATATTAAAATTCGAACTCATAAGAAAGACAATCAACTACCGGCACTACTAAAGGTTTTCTATTATTTAATTTATCAACAAATAAAGAAAAATAAATTAAGCTACTACCAAGCAGACAAATACAAATAAAAATTTCTAGGGTAATAGAATCTCTATTTACTCATAGTAATGCAACTGTCCAACTAAATGAATATCAAAATCTCATTAAACTATGGCATAATTTCCTAATATTCATGATACCCATTTTCACTGGTGTATCAACTATACCTATAGGTAATCCATAACTATTTTCATGGTTATGAAATCAACTACAAGTTTATTTACTTCTATGTAATTATTGGAATAAGGCAATAAAAGTTGCAAAAGTGCATATCTACTTTCGGAAGTGTATAACCTACATTCAATACTTCCATAAATTAGTGTCAAATTTTCATTTTTATTGCAAATCTAATACCTTAAGATGATCACAACCAATGACCATTAATCATGATTATAAGAACAAAAGTGCTAAATAACTCAATCAAGATAATAGCATCAATTAACCAAGTAATCAACATATGCACATTCATGGATAGCTCATCCAAAAGCCAAGGTATAAACTTTAACAAAACATGATATCCAAACCTTACATTAACCAAACTTAGAATCCAATACAAAGATAAAGAGGTGGAAAGAAGAAAACTTTTGTCATTAGAGCCTCTTGAGTCTCTTCTATTCTATCCTCCTTGTCCTCCTTGTTGAGCCAACACAAGAATGGATGAATACAAATTAGATTACTTGACACTATCCTATACAAAATAAGTAAAAATAAAGAAAACTATATTTGTTGAGGGCTTGTGTCTTGCCTCAAAGGGCAAGACACAATCCTTTTGTTGTTGTTTTTCTTCAAAGCTCTCTACACTCTCCAAAACTAACTAAAACTAAATTTAGTGAAAACTAGAAGAACTAACTACTATATATTCTAAGTCTTATTTCTTGGAGTCAAGAGGTCCAATATCTCCTAAGGTTTTCATCTAATTTTGTTGGAATTTCTCATTGTTTCCGAGAAGGTAACCAAGTTGCTGATTGCCTATCAAATGTGGGTTGTGATGAAAGTTTGGATAGAACATATCTTTAGATGTCGGATCTCCCTCTTAAAGCTCGAGGGGAGTTTTGTTTAGACAAAGTAGGTCTGCCATCGATTAGGAAATGTAAGTGCAAATAATGTAAAAGGAATAGTATTCCTTATTTCTCTTTAGCATGTTCATTGTTCTCATGCACTATTAGGAGGTAAGGTCTAGGTACCCCTCTATATTTTTTCTTATTTGAATAGTTAATAAAAAGGTACTTGTTGAGAAAAAAAAAAGGTCAAAAAGAGAAGCTCCTAGAGCCCTTCAATGTAGCAGCAAGTCGTCCCTAATGTCTCATCAAAGATGGAGAAAGAACAAGAAAGTCACGCAAGTTAGCAAGTAGTAGCCACCAAGAAACCCTCTAGGGATTATATAGAAACCATGCATGGATTATTAGAAACCCTACATGGATTGTGATGCTCTGCTTTCGCTCTTTGAAGTGAAGTTTCTGCCTACAATTTGCGGTCAGGCTAAGAAATGATCGAAATACCCTTGACTAATTAAAACCCTACTTCAGACTTTGTCAGCAGAAATGCACTTTTGATATTTAACTTTTTTACCTTGAAAACATATGAATTGGATTTCAATGTCCCATAAGAAATGCATTCCTATGTCTTACCTTCAAAAAAAATTCAAGATTCAATTCCAATGCTTGTAGTTCAAGTTATAGTCTAAATACTTGAAGGTGTCAAAGCAACCAACCTTTACTTCTTGCCACTTGATTGCATTTCATGCTTTTGAATATTTTGCACTTCATGTTCACTTGAAATCATTTCAAACCATCAAGAATTGTGTAAATATATTCTCACTTCACTTTATTTGATGATTGAATAATTAAAACCTACAAAACATGAAGTTTTTAGCGCTTAACTTGATAGAAATGCAATATTTCTCACTAAACCACCAAATGTAATTTCTAACTAAAAATCTCTTTATTTATCTACTAAAATGACCAAAAACACACCAAAACATACATGCACAATCACATGAAAATACGGAAAACAAGCACTTATCACAACTACCCTAATCAACCACTGGTAGCTTAATCTGAGTGATTGTAGAAAGCATAATGACAATGGCATTCAGCTTCTAATGCAAATAATATACAACTTGTTGAGCAATTATACATTCATTCATGTCTTATTATATGGTGAATTCATATTATTGTCGTTGATAAATAAAAATATAGCCATTCTCCTCTATTTTGAGGCTTAGCACTTGATTGATTCTAGTTATAGGTTATATTTCCTTTTCTTTTAGGCAATGGATGTTCGTCTTGTGTTAGATTACCAACCTAGCAACTTGAGATTCTTTTATCTTTCTCTCAATTCAAAAAGAAAAATGACCAACTTGAGATTGTTTTGTCATAATTATGTTTCTTATATACGGAGTTTAAGGTTGTTATAATTTGCATTGTACGCTTCTTTTTTCTCACTATACTTGTTAGCCTCTTAACAATTTGTGGGCATTAAGGTAAATGCATATTATGATGATGGCAAGTTAATATTGGCAATGCTCTTACATCACTGTATGTATTAATTTAAATCTGGTCATTCACACTACTTTGTCTTTAAAAGATGTACTAGCATTGCCCTCAAAACAATAGAAAAAACAAAAAAAAAACCCTCAAACAATAAGTATAGCAAATGGGACAAAATTTAGAAGCATGTTTTTATTTGATGGTATAAATTAAAATATCAAGTTAAACACTATGAAAATTCTAATACTTTCAGAACGCAAAGTAAATCATTAAAATTGTTTGTTAATGGCCCTTTCGGGCCAATCTTTTCAAAACGACAAATTCAAGTAACTGAAAATGAGAAAGAGGAGGGTTTGGTAAGGAAGTGGAAACAAGAATTA
The DNA here is from genome assembly GCA_023065735.1 of Coffea humblotiana. Classification (NCBI taxonomy): domain Eukaryota; kingdom Viridiplantae; phylum Streptophyta; class Magnoliopsida; order Gentianales; family Rubiaceae; genus Coffea; species Coffea humblotiana. Next base: position 21,276,183 of record CM041210.1, read on the forward strand.
CCTGTCATCCGACTATTGAATACAATGATCAAAAAATGTCTATTCAACTTGGCATTGGTTCGAAACTTTGTATACAATTTACAATCTTTTCACTTTTTTGAAGGCTTAAAAAAAGGGAAAGCTATAATAAGATTTACGCTGACTAGACAGCACGTGTGATAGATGCAACTTTGTGATGCAATCAAATTTTACCTAATGCAATATTAGTACATGTAGGAACAATGAAATTCAGAATAGGGATAAAAATAAGAAAGAACAATCCCATATAAGTATTTTTCCCGGTGACAAAACTGAGATAAACTACATAATTTACCAGATGAGTATAATAAATGTAGCTTGGCAATTTTCTACTTTAAAGATTCTACTACAAAAGATTATATATTGGGAAGATGACATGAGATAATTTTGTAGCTGTTCAAGATATTTGTCTTTGGGTCTTTGCTTTTAAAAATTTTTATATGCAACTTGTGCATGAAGCAAGTACTCAAAAAATAATAGTTAAGATTCCTCCAGGACAGTTGAACTTTTAAATTTTAGTTGGAAAGTAAATGATCTAGAGAAAGCGTAGTTTACAGCATCAACCTCTATCTCACTAGAGTAGCGCATTTGTTTCTCCTCATGATTCTAAAAAAAAGTGCAATTTAATTTGATCCCAAGTTCAATTCCTCGAATGCCCTAAAAGAACAACATTTATTACTTTTGGAATAAGTTTCTTTAAAAAAAAAAAAGGAAACTATATTGAAAGCTAAGAACCGAGATATTTCATTGCCTTTGCCTAATTTGTTGAATCATGCAGATATTACTCAATTGACCTTGAAAACTGAAAGGTCCCAAAATTGATCACAAAAAAATAAACTGATATACTTTCCAAAAGTAAACGTTTATAATATTATATAATATGCTTAAATTTAACTTTTTAACATTTTTATGTTTATAAGAATGATTAATATTAATTTTTATCAATATCTTAATACTTTGAGAAAACAAAAAAGAGCACAGTCCATTACATTTACGGGGAAAAGTCCACATTCATGAGTTATTCCTTTACTATAATACAATAATGTATGGTTTTTTTTGGCTAATCCCGTACACGAGGAGGGATGCCAACCCTTAATTTATTAGAAAAAAAAAACTTATCATATTGTTTCTTGTAGAAACCTAAATGAGGAGTACTACTCCCTTACAAATTTACGCCTAATTTTGCGAATAGATGCAATGCCTAACCTATCTAAATGCATGGCTCCTCTAACTAAGGGAGGAAAAGCTGAACCTGCTAAATAAATCTCCTCACTAGCATGCAAACATCCTTCATTCGACAGCACATCGGCAACCCGATTAGTCTGATGAAAATGATGAACAATCTCCCTACAATGAGATCCAAAATCCAGCAACTGCTGCACCTCCTTATAACAAGAATGTATGGTTACTCTTATTATTACTCAATGTAGTTGGTGTTGGTGCAATTGATACACAAGTACACAAAAGTGCAAAAAATTAAATTACACAAATTTAATTAAAAAAATGGGGATGAAGATGATGGTCTTGAGGCGTGTGACGAGCACGGGGTATGCATATAATAATTAAGCTAAATCTATAGTCAAATTTTACATTTATAAATTTCCTAAATATCCCACATTTGATTTATCACAAGTATACGGGTCGTGAGCCAGTATAGGGTATTAAGAGTCAAACCCACAAGGAAGACGGACAACTACCGGTACTACCAAATTTTTCTGTTATTTAAACTACCAACAAATTAAAACAATTAAAACAAAACTAAAAATTGATAGACAAATGCAAATGAAAACTCTCCAGGTAATGAAATTCCTGTCTATTTATGTTAGTGCAACTTCCTAACTAAATGAGTACCAAAACCTTGACTAAATTATGACATAATTTTCTAATATTTGTGAAACCCGCTTTCGCCGGTATATCAAATATACCTATAGTTAATCCATACCTATTTTCATAATTATGAAATCAACTACAAGTTTATTTACTTTGATGAAATTAGATGGAGCAAAGCCACAAAAGCTATAAAGGTATATCTCTATTTTGATAAGTATATTCCCTAGGTTTAACACTTTTATGAACAAGTGTCAAATTCCAATTCTTATTGCAAATCTAACACCTTGAGATTATTATAATCAATAGCCAGTTCATCATGATTATAAGAGTAAGAGTGCTAAATAACTCAAACAAGATAATGCCATCAATTGGCCAAGAAATCAATACATAGCATTCATAGATAGTTCAACCAAATACCCAAGGCATAAGCTTAATATAACATCACTAACATAAAATTCAAATCTTCCATTAACAAATTTAGAGTTCAATACAAAGATAAAGAACTGGAGAGAAGAGAACCCTTGTCACTATAGCTTCCTGAGCCCCTCTTTCTTCATTTCCCTTGGCCTTCTTGTTGAGTCAATACAAGAATGGATAATCACAACTAGATTACACTACACTATCCTACATTAAAATAAGAGAAAATAAAGAGAGTTACATTTGTTGAGAGCTTGTATCCTGGCTCAAAGTACAAGACACAACCCTTTGGTTGTTCTTCTCTTCCAAACTCTCTCTGCTTTCAAGCTAATTAGAGTTAAAAACTCCAAAAACTAAAATAACTAGGTATTATATATTCTTAATCTTGCATTCTTGGAGTCAAAATATCAAAAAGAGAAGCTCTTAAAACCTCTCAATACAACTGCACTCTGTCCCTTTATGTCCCATCAAGAATAGAAAAGAAACAAAAAGCCAAGCAAGTTGGCAACTTGCAATCATCACTAATCCCTCGAGGGTTTCTTGAGAAACCTGGGGGAATTGTGAAGAATCGCTCGAGGGATTCTTCCACGGATTATCCAAAGCATGTGATTCTTTATTTTTCTTATCGAAATTAACATTCTACCCATAATTCCTTGCAGAATCTGTTGAGTTCTTTTCTTTTTTCTCTTTTTTTTTTAACTTTCCATTCTTCATATTTGAGTTGCACCACCTCTTTTGAATATTGTTGTGACTTCTCAAGTTTCTAACCCTCACTTTGTTTGTTCACCATTTCACTTCCAATTGAGCTTGATCATTTTCATATAAAAACAAAGAGATTTTGCGAGTGAAATGACAAATCACAACTAATTTATCTATTAACTCAAGGTGCATATTAGAGAACAAAATGAGCAATTTATAGCATTTTACTTCACAAATTAGCACCAAAACAATATGAAACATCTTCAAAGAGATCACAAAATTAGCCCTTATCAACTCTCCCACACTTAAATCATTACTTGTTCTCAAACAATATTATCAAACTACTCAACCAATGATTTAAATGTCTAATCCAAATACATACTTTTTCAAATTCAAATCCCATAACTAGGTAATCAATCATTATGTAATCATTCAAGTTACATTAAATACTCATAATATCTAGTAAAAGAGAGACACCTATACTCGAATTTAACCATATTCAATTCAATCTCTCACCCTAACCTAACTCCAGAAGTAAGCAACTCATACAGTTAAGAGATAGTTAACACTCTCCCATAATCATCTTTTCCTCAAATCCCAACCTTAAAAAAGGAATTATTCATTCAAATTTTCATTAAATACTTAAGTTATGAAAGTATTCTTTTACACGAAAATAGACACTTTTAGGTGAGAACCCCCGATTACTCAACATTTGTATATTCAAATTACTCAACTACTTTTTTATGCGAAAATCAACATTTTTAGATGAAAACTCCCCATTACTCAGTACAAGAATCATTGGAGTACAATTCTTATTTCCTTTTTTTTTTCTTTTTCCTTTATTTTTCAAGATATGCTGTGCCTCCTAAAGTAATATATATAGTAGGAAGAGTATCAGTTAATTGACTGTATCAATCAATTAGTTGTAGATTTAAGTAAAAGAGAGAAATCTTATTAACATGCAAATGTAAGCATAATTCTCCATATTTTACAAAATATACTTTCTAAAATGCAAAAGTTTCAGCCACATAATAACTAATTCCAAGTCATATGGGAAATGAATTCTTCAAAAGCACATTCTAAAATCCAACAAATAGGGTAGTTGAATACTTGAAATTAAAAATTAATTGATCTCTTTCAAACTTTTTGGGCCATAGTGCAATTTTGAAAAAAATTATGAAAAATTTTGACAAAATTTTTCCTTATAATTGGATGAAATTCCCTACCAGCAAACCCAATTTTCAAGAAAATTTCAACAAGGCAGTATTTCCAAATCATAATCCAATATATTCAACACAATTCCAATCAACAAACATCATCACAAAATCACAAAAAAAAATTAAAATCACCTATTCCCCTCCCCCACACTTAAAATTCACATTCTCCTCAATGAGAAGGATAGGAAAAAGATAAAGTGAATAGCAATACTCGCCTATTTAAGCAAGTGAAGGTTAAAATCATGTGACGAAATTCTCGCTATCATCCCAGTAGCCACACCAAGAAAAGCGAAGTTCAATTAGAGTGGGAAGCATTGGTTCAAGATAAGCAAACTAAGAAAATGTGAAAAGCAAACTACTAACATCATCAAATTTCATAGCAAATGCAATAACAAAAGATCAAAGTAAAGAATGGGCATGGTGCACTTCTTTTCTATGAATTGTTTCATCTCTATGTTAAGGTTATGGTGAAGTTGGAGTTTGGATCCCAAAGTGCCTTTCCACGTGATCCTTGTTTTCTTCTTGTTAGTTTTGCTACTCTTCTTTTTCAGATAATATCAGCATTGATCTCATAGCAACCTTAGTTGGAGAATATAAACTATTAAAGCACCAATTCAAAGTTGCCAAAAAATTTTCAAAATCAAGAGAAACATCTTTCCAAAAAGCAAAATCATCATCACATAGCATAAATAACTTCAATAACATGCATTATGTCCTTAAAACATCATAATCAAGAAAAACTTATGAGCTCCAAAATTATTTTAAAATTTATACTCATTATTACACCTCAACTTTACAATTCACAATTAGTTTCATATATTGAAAAATGATCCCCTATATATCATCAAAATGCTATATAAGATCAACAATAAACATAATAAATCTAAACAAATACCTCATGAAAATTGCCTATTATTCAAAGAATTCAAGAAATGGCATTTTTCTTAATTTCTTATATTGTATTAATTTCAACCAAAATAGGCAAATTAACATGCTTGTGGAAGTTAAATGAGCTCAACTAAGCATCTAAACAACAACAAAATTCACCAAAAAATTCATCCAAAAAATCAAGAATTCAACAATGGTGAAATTTAAATGAGCCAAATAAAGTCAAGAAACTTACTTGGGCTTTGAAGTGGGATGAAATACAAAGCAAATGATGCATAAAGCCCCAAAAATTTGGCTCAATAAGACCCTCTATTGAAAGAAATGAAGTTCTAAGAACCCTAAGAGTCTTGAGTTAGATCTTCAAAAGTTGTTGTTGTTGATGATGTATGATATTTGGATGTTACTCACAAGATGTTTAGGAGTGATTTGGTGGTGATTTTGAGGGGCTTAAATGGTGCAAAATGAAGATTTGATGAAGTGGGTACGTGTGTTGGTGAGTTGTGCGAGAAAGAAGGAGAAGGAAATGAGAATGAAGCTTGCGTTTCTCTTTCTTAAAGCTGCAATTCGCAAAGAAACCCTTGCATTGTTCATGAGAAACTCTCGAGGGTTTCTTCTAGGGATTATGGTCGGAGGCTCCAATTCTGTCCAATCCTTCAATGCTCAGTAAATTTTCACCAATCCAACCTGCCCTCTCTTATCAAATAGCATGAATTCAATCCTTAAACTACACATACACTTTATTGACTACAATTTACGCTCCAAATACACATATACATGCATTATAACCTAGAATCCACATCAAATGAACAACATACATGTAAGACCTAAAGTACAAAGTATAAGGATAAAAACTCCCTTTATGCCTTGTCCAAGAGGAAAAGTGCAATTTTGACCATGTTCAAGACCTTTTTGATGTTGTGACCTACACAATACATAAAGACATATATTAAACTTAAGAAACATGAGAAACATCCTAAACACTAGAAAAAACACTAAGCATTGGGTTGCCTCCTTAACAAGCGCTTTGGTTAAAGTCGTTAAGCTCAACTTTATTCTCTCCTTATCAAGGAGGTTTTATCAAAGAGTAGTCCACCAACTCAAGTTGTGGTGGATCTACAAAAGGTGGCTCCACCTCATGAGTTTTATATCCATATGATTTGAGAGTCGAAATTGGCTTATCAATCTCAAGTGTTGTATAGATATTACCTTGCATTTGCAACACTTGAGAACTTATCAAAGATCCTCTGCATGGTTTTCTTGGGTAATAATATCCTTAGAGCCTACACTTTTAATACACTCCTCAAGAGGGGGTTAAATTGAGTCCTTAATGCTTGCCTTTTGAGGTTCAAACTTAGTTCCAAAGATATGATCATGTGAAATGGATATTTTCTCATTGAAACACACATTAGGCTCATCATTTTCATCAAAATACAATTCACTTTCACATATAACATTCCCACCATTCATAATAGGGTCAACTTGCATATCATTGTTTGAAATAACTTCACACAAACCATGCAATTGGTCATGTATTCTTTCGAAATGTGAAACTAATTCTTCTATTCTTTCCTCCACCCTATCAAAATGATTGAAAATTGCATTAGCTGGCCTTTCTATATTTAAATTCACTTGATTAGCAAATTTTTCTATAGCAAGCTTCCATTCATTCTTTTTCTCTTCTATGGCTAACTCCCAAGATAAATATGCATTAGCTAACCTTTTAATAGTTAATTTCCAAGATGACTTGGACTCGTCTTAGATATATTAGGGCTGATAATCATAAAAATATAGAGAATCATTATAAGTACCTTGATTATTCCAACCATGGTTAGAAGAATTACTATAATTAGGGCCATTATTGATCAAAATAAGAATTATAATGCCCAAATCCATCACATTGATCTACATGTTGTGCTTGTATGCATTGATAATTTGCATGACAGTCTCCACACAAGGTCACAAATCACATTATTGGAATTCAAAACATCAACACTCCTGTATTGCTCAATCAAATACATCAAATTGTCCAATTTAGCACTTAGCATGATATAATCAAGTTTAGCATTTAAATTCCTCAAGCCATCATTAAAAGACATACTTGCGGCTCTTTGTTGATTACCACCACTATACATTGTATATTGAGAAAACTGTAGATTATAGTTTCAACTTCCTTCTTTCCAACATTGTCCTCCAAATTTACCTATCCTCTTCATTTTTCTAAAAATCCCTTCAAGTACACCAAAAATAAAATTAGGCATGAAAGATAGATGCTTACAACACACAAAATAAAATCACAAATAAAAAAACTAAAACATTAAAAGTAATAAGACAATATGCAACTAACAAAAATGAACACACAAGCAACTAAACAAACACACAAAAGGTAAAATGTATAAACTAATAAAGTTGCTCTTCATGCCGATATTGCCACACATCTTCTCCGGCACCAATGCAAAAAACTTGATGAGTACGGGGTATGCATATAATAATTAAACTCAATCAACAGTTAAGTTTTACTTTTATAAATTTTCTAAATACCCCACACACGATTTTTTGCAAGTATACGGATCATGAGCGAGTATAGAATATTTAGGGTCAAATCCACAGGGAAGACGGACAACTACCAGCACTGCTAAAGTTTCTCTATTATTTAGACTATCAACAAATTAAAATAATTAAACCTAAACTACAAATGGATAGACAAATGCAAATGAAATCTCCTCAAGTAATGGAATCGTATCTATTTGTGCTAGTGCAACTCCCTAACTAAATGAGGACAAAAATCTCGGCTAAATTATGGCGTAATAACATAATATTTGTCATACTCGTTTTCACCAATGTACCAAATATACCTATCGTTAATCCATATCTATTTTCGTGGTTATGAAATCAACTACAAGCTCAATTACTTCAATGAAATTCATGGAACAAAACCACAAAGGCGCACCTCTATTTTAGTGAGTGTACTCTCTAAGTTAAATACTTCTATAAACTAGTGTCAAATTTCAATTCTCATTACAAATCAAACACCTTGAGATGATCATAATCAATGGCCAGTTGATCATGATTATAAGAGCAAAAGTGCTGAATAACTCAAACAAGATAATAGCATCAATTAGCCAAGAAATCAACACATAGCATTCATAGATAGTTCAACCAAATATCTAACGCATAAACTTAAATAACATCACTAACATGAGATCCAAATCTTGCATTAACAAACTTAGAGTTCAATACAAAAATAAAAAAGTGGAGAGAAGAGAACCCTTGTCACTAGAGATTCTGAAGCCTCTCTTTCTTCATCTCTCTTAGCCTCTTTGTTGGGCCAATACAAGAATGGATAATCACAACTAGATTACACAACACTATCCTACACTAAAACAAGAGAAAATAAAGAGAGTTATATTTGTTGAGCGCTTGTGCCTTGCCTCAATGGGGAAGACACAACTCTTTGGTTCTTCTTCTTCTCTTCCAAATTCCCTTGACGGGTTTTTTATATACGTACAAGTTAAAAAATTCAATTTACACCCGTTTCACTGCAAGTATACAGGTCAACTAGTAGTTTAGGGTATATATCGAGTCAATCCCACGAGGAAGAGTGAACAATTACTGGTGTTACTAAAACTTCTCTATTATTTAGACTATCAATTAATTATAACAAGTAAAACCTACTGAACTTATGCAAGAAAATAACAAATGAAAGCTCCTTAGGTTGTGGTATCCCTAACTACTCATGCAAGTGCTATATTTGGATCATTGAATGCTACTATCTAGGTTAGTTATGGTGTAATTTTCTCATGCATATGAAACCTACTTTCGTAGTGAATCAATTTTATTCATAACTAATCCATACCTATTCTCATGGTTATGAAATTAACTATAAGTTCATTTCTTCAATGAAATTACATGAAATTAATCACTAAAACCACATAGGTGCACCTCTACTTTTGTGAGTGTACTCCCTATGTTTAGCACTTCTTAAACCAGTGTTAAATCTCAATTTTCATTGCAGAAACAACACCTTAGATAATCACAATTAATGGTACCAAATTAATCATGATTTGAAGAGTTTAAAGTACTAAATAACTTGCTCAAATAATGGCATCAAATAACCAAATAATAAACACTAACAATTATAGGAAATTCAACCAAACCCAAGGCATAAACTTTAGAAACACATAAATAACATGAAATCCAGAACTTGTATATTAAATAAACTTGGAATCAAATACAAAAGATAAAGAGTTGGAAAGGAAAAGTAACCCTTGTCACATGAGCTCTTTCCTTGCCATCAAATAACCAAATAATAAACACTAACAATTATAGGAAATTCAACCAAACCCAAGGCATAAACTTTAGAAACACATAAATAACATGAAATCCAGAACTTGTATATTAAATAAACTTGGAATCAAATACAAAAGATAAAGAGTTGGAAAGGAAAAGTAACCCTTGTCACATGAGCTCTTTCCTTGCCTTCTTCATCTCCTTCTTCTTCTTTGCCTAGTTAATAAACACGAAGGATGAACTACTAGCTAAACTAACCTAATACTAAGAGAATGGAAAAGCTACATTTTTTGCAGATTCCTAGCTTCTCCCGTATGATATTCAGACCTTCCAAATGTCTCTGCATATAAATTGATGAAAAACTCCTTTTCCACTTGTCAAAATTTTCTGCTATGATTCTCCAAGTCTGCTTGTGTTAAGATAGTAAAAAACAATGGCTTCTTTGACTTGGAACTCTGGCTATACTTCTTCCTTGTCTTCTGAAGCATGTGCAGCCTACATTTTCTCTCCAACTCGAGCTGGAAAGTAGTGTGAAGATGAGCAAAATGGCTGAGTAGATTTCAGAAATTCGGCTGCCATACACGTTTTCACTTTTGACCTCATTTCAACTGCAATTTTCTCTATGATAGCCGCTGAACTGGCTGTTGTACAAAACACAAAAGTTGTAACCTTTTGAATTAGCGTTCCAATGCTTCAAGAATCATCTAATTTGGAGATCAGTGAACGGAGATATCGTCAAAATACCAGAGACTAGTCAATTCTAGGCTTCAGCTTTCGACCATCCAGAAAAGCTTCTGTGTTTTGTCTTTTGGACCAAGAAAACAGCTGAATTGGGCTTTGATTTCTTCATACCAAATGTAGATATATCTCTTAACTTCAAAATGTATAAAAATCACCTCAATCCGATATGTGTAGCTCCAGATATGGTCAAAATACGAAAACATGTCAGAGTTGTCAAAGCTGACTTTTCTTGATTCTTTTGTCCTCAAATTGCATTTCTTCTTTAACAATTCATATTTTATTTTCACCACTTTAATCCATCATCAATTATCTAAATATCTTCTCAAGGGTCTTCATTTAATGATTGAATCATTAAACCTGTAAAATATGAAATTTTTACCATTAAAAGCACTAGAAATGCAATGTTAGCCGCTTTAACATAAAATGTAGATTTTTACCAAAACCTTAGTTATTTTAGTTATAAAACTAAATAATCAAACCAAAATTAACTAATAAAATGCACTTAAAAATACATAAAATAAACCCTTGTCATCCCTCTCTTCACTCAAGTTAACTAGAACTAAAAACGATCTAAATGCTCCACACGCGATTTTTTTTACTAGTATACGGATCGTGAGCAAGCATAGGGTATTAAGAGTCGAACCTACAAGGAAGATGGACAACTACCAACACTACTAAAGTTTTTCTATTATTTAGACTATCAACAAATTAAAACAATTAAACCTAAACTATAAATGGATAGACAAATGCAAATGAAAGCTCCCCAGGTAATAGAATTCCTATCTATTCATGCTAGTACAACTCCCTAACTAAATGAGTACCAAAATCTCGAATAAGTTATGATGTAATTTTCTAATATTTCTGATACTTGCTTTCACCGATGTACCAAATATACCTAAAATTAATCCATACTTATTTTCATGATTATGAAATCAACTACAAACTCATTTACTTCAATGACATTAAATGGAACAAAGCCACAAAAGTCACAAAGGTGTACTCAAGAGTCACAAGCTATTCAGCCACTATTTCATGTGTTTATGGACATTTATGGGTATTGTAAGGCACCATTATGCCCATTCAGTGGATAAAAACTGGCAAAAATATTTCAAAAAATTTTGGCTTCCAACAGACCCTTAAGTTTCCAGATTCTTTATCTAACAAGCTTCATTTCTATTTCAATCACAAACTATTCCAACGTGAATGAAATAAACAAATTAACACATAAAATATCATACATAAAGAAAAGTATCGTTAGATTTAAACTTTTCTTTTAGTGTAAGCACATCACCAAATCTAGCCAAATCAAGGTTGCATATAACATTAAACCATGATTTGAAAATTAGACTAGATATACTACATATATGATATTATAAACATTGATCAATTCACAAAGAATTTTAGCACTATTACCAGTCATGTGCTCCATCCTAGATTCTTGATCCTAAGCAAAAACAAACCTAACTTTTCCTAGAAGCCGCACAACTCCTATTATCATATAGGCAAAGACGCTTTCAAGTTTTATAGGGACAAGCCGTAAGAAAGAATTAACACTTCACTAAGAGCATAATTTCAACATATACTCAACCTCTTATAATAATATGCATTAGTGGGGTGGGAATGTACATAACAATACTTAGTGCTCACAATTACTTTGCAACCTGTTGTTACCCCTTAAACCTTTTCATCTAGTGGTGGTGCTAGAATCAAAGTAGGTTTCCTATTGGAAATGATTTTAGATTAAGGTCTTCAATCCCATATCCAATGACGTTAAATTCATCAAGTCCCTTGACAAGGGTTTCATCAATGGATATCCTTGATTGTAGTAGTTTTCATATATAACAAACACAACGTCATTCTTTTAATATTTGCTAACATACTCATATCTTAGACTTAATATGTTTAGATTTACCATTACACCTTATTTGAGACTCTAGATATAGTAGTTACAAATTGCAAAATAAATTGACCGAATGTGTAGGGCATGGTCACAAACCCTAAACCACTTTGCCTTTTTACACATGCAGTAGCTAAGGTTTTGAGTTCAACAATTAACATCTTATGATCACAATATGCTCTTGACTGAATTTAGAACAAATGCGACTACCAGCATTCGTAGCACCTAAATTTGCTTTAGAGTAACATAGATACATATTTCTCATGCTATTGTTTAAGTGATTGCCTTAGATATACATGAACAACTATTGATTAATTATCATCAAGGTAATAAAATTTCTATTACCACATTTGAATGCATATTACACACTTCTTTTTTTAGACTAAGTTTTGATATAGAATATCATGACCTGTATTCACATGTCACAAGAAAAAGAAGATTCAATCAAATGAATAGAATTTTCACACTTATTAATAATCATGTTAAACATGATTATTGCCTTATTTAATAAATACACTATTCTTGGACAACATTAATTTTCCTTGTCCTTTGAATAAGTATTTCCTTTTTCTTGGACCTTCCAACAAGACTATTGTTGTTGTTTTTCTTCTTCTTTACATAGTTCATCGTAGGATTAATATTAACCTACCTTTTAGAGAATTCAAGCATCTGATCCACCATGAATGTCTTAGTAGTATAGAGTGATTTTCTTTGATAATCATTTTAACTAGGGGTAATTTCAGTAGTTACCCCCACTATGAAATAACATAGAAATCTCCACTCCATAATTTTCAACTTACTTGTAGATCATACTTTGCCAAGAAGAGAAACATGATCCACCATGAATGTCTTAGTAGTGTAGAGTGATTTTCTTTGATAATCATTTTAACTAGCGGTAATTTCAGTAGTTACCCCCACTATGAAATAACATAGAAATCTCCACTCCATGATTTTCAATTTACTTGTAGATCATACTTTGCCAAGAAGAGAAGAATTATCATAAAGATAAAATTCAAATAATATTTAACGAGAAATTTGTCCACACCTTATTTGAATTTTCTTATACTCCAATGCAGTTTGAACTTCTCTTGATGGCGATGTAGTAATTCGTGAGGCCCTCTACACAGCATTTTGTCCATTTTGCATTTCTTTCACCACCCCTGCTATCAACATCTTGTGGAGGAGAAATTGGTTACAATGCCGCTCTCGAATAACACAAATAACACCTTAAAATTGTTGGTGCAATTGATACACAAGCACACAAAAGTGCAAAAATTTGTATTACACAAATTTTATGAAGAAAATAGGGATGAAAAAGATGATGATCTTGAATAGTGTTTGACACTATCGTTAAGGTGTTATTCACTCCCACTGTACATAGTGTTTGCTATAGGATTATGGCAAATTACCTCAAGAATACAACAAGATTTTGCAGAAATTTGATAGCAAAAGTGAAGATTTCGCTTACAAAAAAAGGATCAAGATTCTAGTTCGTTTATGTGTTAGAAACTTATCATTTTTATAGTGAAAAGACAACCCAAGGGTCACAAGCTATTCATCCACTATTTCACATGTTTATGGAAATTTATAGACATTGAAAGGTACCATTATACCCATTCAATGGATAGATGATAAGTATACATTTTGAGTAATTTAAGTATGTTTTGTTTTTTAGTTTTAGTGCGTTTTAATTATTTTTATAGCTAATTAGTTAGGTTTTAAGGGAAGTTGACATGTTGCTTCCTTAGTGTGAAAAATTGCATTTTTATGGACTAAAGTGGTGAAAACTTCATGTTTTTGTAGGTTTCAATGATTCAATCATCAAATGGAGTGAATTGAGAAGATAATTGAATGATTGTTGATGATTTGAAGTGATTTAAAGAGGATATGAAGTGCAAAGATGAAATGCAATTAAATATAAAAGAAAGAAATGTTTGACAACTTCGACACCTGTTGATATTTTGGCTATATCTCAAGCTACAAGTATTAGATTGAGGTGATTCTTGAGTCATTCTAAAGCTAACTCACAGCTCTACATTCTTAGTCAAAATGTCGAAATATAGTCGGCCATATTTGTTGTCAAAGTTGAAACAGAGTTTTGCCTATTTAAGGGTATTTTGGTCATTTATTAGTCTATAGAGCTTCAAATCAGGTGATTCTTGAGTCTTTGGAAAGCTAATTCAAAGGACTACAACTTTCATATTTTGCACAAGAGTTAGTTCAACCCCTATCATTGAGAACATAGCAGTAGAAGGTGGTGCAAAAATAGAGCAACGTTGAAGATTGATCCGAAATGAGAAAACCTGCAAAAAGGCAAAATGGGAGGGTAATATGCGACCTCATGCCCACGTTTTCATGCCCATGTATTCTTCAAACAAAGTTGCAATTTGCACCTCAACTTGTTTTTCATCCACACAACTTTTACAGCTATTCTTCAACTCAAAATTTCGGCTGATTCTGCCTGAGGAAGCCTAGAGGAGTGTAAAGAAAGATTTATGTCACTTCAATGGAGACTTTTTGACTCTTTTAACATCTTTATATTTCAAGAATTATAAGAGTCTTAAGAAAGTAGTCTAGGAGGAGTGGAGAGCAAGCACTTAGTCATTTTCTTTTCTCTCATTAGGAGAGAAAGTCTTGTAAGAAGAAACTTGGAGAATTTCTTCGTTGTACAACTCATTTTGGTGAAGAAATTGAAGATCTTGGGAGTTTTTTCATCTATTTGGCTAGGTTTTGCTTATCTCTCTTTACTTGTGATTCAATATGATTTCATGCAATGAATCTATGAGTTTATTTGTCTTATTTCTTATCATGAGCTAAACTTTTAGATCTGGGGATAGATAAAACTTATGGTAGCATTGACAAGTGTCGTGCCTGTGCAATAATAATTACTAAAAAGTCCTAATTGCCACCACAATTAATTATAAAACAAATCCAAGTATTGGAGTAGGGGCCATAGGTGTGCAATGGGTTACTTGATTCACCCTGTTCCCGAAAAGTTTGCTTGATCCGATATACCAGAATTGTCTATAAAAATATTAAATTTGCATACAATGGCAAGTAGGGTCGATTCCACGGGGAACGGGTAGGAAGCTGTTTCTTTCCAAATCAATAGAGCAAAATTGGGGGATATTTGATAGAGTGAAAATGAAAATAAAATAAACAAAATTCAAAAGCTAACTCACCAAGTACAATTTACTGAAAATAGCAATTAATAAAATTCTACCCAAAGGATCAACATTTCAGGCACGGTCCAATTAACTGATCATCGATGCAAAGATATTTCATTGATTCGTCACTAAATTGGTTATAACTATCAACAAGCTCTGACAGCCAGTTCTTCCTTACCTTTTCGGCAGTCAAGGTACGACCATTGACTGCTTCTCTAACCAGAAAACAACCCTAAATATAACCGTAGGAATTTAATTATCCAATTGCATTAAAGTTAGAAGAACCCAACCCTAACTAATACACACGCTAAGAGGGTTTATTTAAACTAGATCTTACGTTTCCCCAACATAAAGCCAATTATGGTGGTTATCACTAGTTGTCAACTAAACGAACAATTACGGATTCAATTTAATTAACGTGACAGTAGGTTATTAAATTAAATTAAATATCCGACCGTTGATACTCAATTAATAAAATACCCATGAATAATTAATCCAGGAAACACACGAATAGCAATGAATTGGAAGAAATAGTGAAAGTTCGATTAGATCTCACAGATGTTATGGACCGCACCTTCGCGTCGACCTTTGGGTAGAGGAGAAACCTAACCGCTCCTCATCATATCAATCTTGCGTGGTTTAATTAATTCCATCCACACAATTGCCAAAGAATTGGGAAAAGGAGAAATAACGAGGAGGCAAGCGAAAAGGCGTTGTCTCTTTCGTTTTTTGGGTTTCGTCTCCGTACTGGAGCCGAAATTACAAAACGAAAGCTAACGAAAAATTGTCCAAAGCAAGAGTAAAAACCAAGGAGTTAAAATCGTACAAAGCCAAAAGCTAGAGAGAGGTCTCCAACGTCTGAAAGATGGGAAAAAGAAACTAAAGCTAATCTCCTTATATGACGTGAATTTGGCTTCCTTCCTATTGGCCTCCGCCAGCAGAAGCAATAACGTCAGGGCACAAGCCTTTCTCTAGGAGTTTTAATCCGCTGCACCCCTACGGTCCACGTGAACCTGACTTCCTAATTTCCCTCCTGCTGCTACCAATCTTGCGGGTCCGGCTTTTAGGTGTATCACCTCAGTTCCTGGCGTGGGTACGTCATGAAATAAAGAGTCTTCTAGAAATTTGTCTCGCGAAAGCACTTTTTACGCGAACCACTTACACTTTACACAAATATCAAATATGAGCAAAATCTCAACACTTAGTACCGTAAGTAACCAAAATTAAAACAAAATAACAGCGCAAAAGGTGCCTAATAATTGCTCTATCAAATCTCCCTACACCTAGACAATGCTTGTCCTCAAGCATTTCGAAACTCAGAAGCACAATCAAGATAGCAACGGTTTCATAGTCATCTATACTAATACAAACATCCCGCATTCCTGACAATGTCGCTAAAATTAGAACATACCGGATAGGTGGTTATCCAAAGAATATGAACAGTAATACACGCCACCTTCAAGAGAATGTATGGGTACAAGGAACGCTGAAATCAACATCACGGAATGACATTACCATAGGCTTGAACATTTATCACATCTCCACCACCCAAAAGTGAACTTAATACACAAATCAAAGGGACTTTAATAGGGTTGTAATGGGGCTTAGGTAAAAGGTGGGATAAGAACGTAAAGATAGGATGTAATGTGTCAAGAGAATGTTCGATATCCACTACATAACCTCAGCAATTCCTAGAGAAATTCCACAAGCAAGGCATTTCCATTTGCCATACCCACTGTGTCGAAACTTTTTTTTTTTTTTTAGAGGACGTCTTGCAAGGCGTGGGCATGCCCTGTAAGCCAGAGTCTTCTGTTCACCAGCTTGTCGATAGCTTTCTTTTTTCTCCCTTTTTTTTTGTTTTCTTTCTTTTTCTCGTGTCTTTTTTTTCTTTTTCTTTTTGATCTCAAATGCTCAGAACCAACACCATACAAGTTCTATTCTAACAACACTTGCGACCCTAAGTTTATTTGCCTTGCAACAAGCAATGAAATTCAGACATCTCTTAATGATACAAGATTGAACAAGAAAGTCTAAAAAGGTCATGGATTATCAAATACGGCTAACACACAAAGGAGAAGGATAAAAGCTCAAATTGATTCGCTATAGGGAGATAAGATGAAGACATGGTTTGTAAAAATCTAAAGAAGGTTAAATCCTAAATGCCCTTATCATTTCAAATGCATCCAGTTCAACAAATTGTGGTCTCGACATGTATAAAATAGCAAGTTCTAGAATGCCAATACCATGTGTGATACCCACTCAACAACCCAGACGAAGCAACAAGAATAATGTGCTCGTGCATGGCTCAAAAGCTCCCAAGAGTTTCAAGAATGGATCAAGTCCAGCATATTCAACATTCAACGATATTGCCAAGAACAAGCAAAATACATAGCTAGCATATATGACCACATACACGTGCACCTTGATTGTGCAATCCATCATAGCAACGTGCTCTATCAGTTAACAATTGAAGAACTAAAGAAGTCAACTAACTGCATTTTTTTTTTGTTTTTTTTAAGCAAAAAGAAATAATAGAAACCATTCCTCCCACACCTAAAACCTACATTGTCCTCAATGTAACAAAGACAAATAAAGGGGCGAAACTTCCCTGATTACCGAAAGGGTGCAGCGAGACACTAAGGGGGAGGAGGATGAGGAGGCTGGAATCCAATATGAGCAAATAAAGTTGTAGGACAAGCGCGATGAGAGAATGAAGCGGCGTGCGACGGCTGCAATGTGCGGCGCGATGGAAGAGAGAGAGAAGGGCGGCGACGCGGCGGTGGTGCGGGCTGGAGAGCAACGGCGAACGAACAGGAAAAGGGAAAAAGTAGGAATTGAAACTAAAACAAAACAATGGAAAGTGAAAAGTAGAAACTAAGACAAAGGAAATTGAAAAGACCAGACAAAACAAGAAGAGAGGAAAGTAGAAAAATGGGGTTAAAGATGGTCTTGGTTGCGTTTGACTTTCGTTGTCGCAAAGGTTGGAAAGCGTGGGCACGCCTTGGAATTTGAGGTCGTCTGCCTATAATATGCCCGACACGATCTGCTGTGTGGCGTGAGCACGACTTGGAGGGCGAGGTCTTCTGATCACCAAGTTTTACAAATGTCCATGCGCTGTGAATACAAGGCGTGGGCATGCCTTGTAACATGAAGTCTTCTACCCACGAATTTGTGCCCCCAACCCAGAATAAAATTACACAGAAACACCCATGATCTACAATAAAAATTGTTTGTCAATAGGAAGCTAAACCCACTGATTTTGAACACACAAATATGAAATAAAATACAATTGA
The DNA here is from genome assembly GCA_023065735.1 of Coffea humblotiana. Classification (NCBI taxonomy): domain Eukaryota; kingdom Viridiplantae; phylum Streptophyta; class Magnoliopsida; order Gentianales; family Rubiaceae; genus Coffea; species Coffea humblotiana. Next base: position 21,294,637 of record CM041210.1, read on the forward strand.
AATCCTTGGATTGCCTTCCAAGTAGCGTCTTTCTTTAATGTCTTTGGCTAGACACTATACACCACTCTTCAGTCTGGATATAATTCAATTTTTCTTGTAATCGGTGGCCCTCCTTCGGGATCCAAATAGCCATTGAATGCAACATTTTTCCTTAATTTTTTACCTATTTTTACCTCACGAATTGCTTTCATTCTATAATACTTGTTCGCAGCAACTTTGAATTTACCTCTACAAGCAAATTCAGAAAATTCTTGCATAGAGGGATTAGTAGCATGAAGAACAAACATAGAATGAGAGTTAACAGGATGTTTCATTGTATCAAAAATATTAAAGTGGACTGTTTCTTCATCAAATTTCATCGTGAGAGTACTCTTATTAACATCAATCTTAGTCTGGACAGTACTCAAGAATGGCCTTTCTAATATAATGGGTGATGGATTTGGGGCACTTCTATCATCCATGTAAAACACATAAAAATCAGTAGGAAAAATTAATCCATCTACTTGCACTAAAACATCCTCTACTATCCCATTTGGATAAGTAAATGTACGATCAGCCAATTGAATTACTATCCCTGTTTCTTTTAAGGGTCCTAAATTTAGGAAATCATAGATTGATTTAGGCATCACATTAATAGAAGCCCCTAAATCTAACATGGCATTTTTGATATTAGAATGGCTAATCTTACAGGGGATAGTAAGCATGTCTAGATTTTCGCATTTAGGTGGTAGTTTCCTTTGTAAAATCGCTGAAACGTTCTCACCTACCACAATTTGTTCATCCCCCCTCAATTTCTTCTTGTTGACGCATAAGTTTTTCAAGAATTGAACGTATTTTGGCACTTGTTTGATCGCGTCCAATAAAGGGATATTGATTGCCACATTTTGAAACACCTCTAGAAACTCCTTTTCCTTATTTTACTTCTTTGTCTTTTCCAACATGCAAGGAAAATGAGGTAAGTTAGATTTAATAGGAGTTGAAGGAGTAAATTTTACCTTAGAGTCTTTGTGAATGCACCCTTCTTCTTCAATTTCCTTTTCGATCTCTTCTTCACTTTTACTCTTTATGTTCGTAGCCTTAAGCCCCTCTACTTCCTTGCCACTTCTCAGTATCATGGCACTTACATTCTTGGGGTTTGTCTCGGGTTGCGATGGCAATTTTTCAAAAACTTGGGACTCTAAGTGATTAATTGCAATTGCCATGTGACTTATTTGAGTCTCCAGATTTTTCATACCCGATCTAGTTTCCTGCTGGAACTGAGCAGTACTCGTGACCAGGCTCTTGACAATATCCTCCAAAGAGCTTCCTGAATTAGAGGACGAAAGTTGAGACTTTGGTTGCCATAGTTGCTGAAATCCTGGTGGACGATTTGAGAATGAACTCTGTGGCCTATTCCCATAGTTGAAGTAAGGGTGGTCTCTCCAACTCAAATTGTACATGTTCGAATATGGATCGTACTGCCTGCAGGACGTGGGTATGCCTCCAACTATGTTTAGTTGTTTAGCCCCATTCTCTTGCAAAATAGGGCATGAGTCAGTGGGGTGGCCCACGTTTATGCAAATTCCACAGACCTTTGCTTGATGCACGTTCCCCATAGCTAATTGCCGAACAAAAGATGTTAGCTCCGATAGCTGCTGCTGAATGGACGACGTCTCTACCTCGTTAACCCTACGGGTAGGATTATTCTCACGAAAATTGAATTGTTGAGAGTTTTCTGCCATTGCTTCGATAAGTTCCCATGCACCTCTTGGCGTCTTGTTTGCCATTACTCCCCCACTTGCAGCATCGATGATACTCTTGTCGGATGACTGGAGTCTCTCATAAAAATATTGGATCAATAGTTGTTCACTAATTTGATGTTGTGGGCATCTAGTGCACAACTTATTGAACCTTTCCCAATAGTCATATAAGGATTCTCCGGGATACTGTTTAATACTGCATATCTCCTTTCTCAGACTTGCAGCCCGGGATGTAGGGAAGAATTTTTTCAAAAATTTCTTTTTCAGCTGGACCCATGTTGTGATACTACCTGCAGGTAGGTAGTACAACCAATCCTTCGCTGCGTCCTTTAGGGAGAAAGGGAATGCTCTAAATTTGATCTGCTCTTCAGTAATCCCTGGAGGTTTCATATTAGAACATACCACATCGAACTCCTAGATGTGTTTATGGGGTTCCTCACTCGAAAGGGCATGGAACGTGGGTAAGAGGTGAATTAACCCTGACTTTAGTTCGAAGGAGGTATTCTCAACTAGTGTTGGAAATGTAATGCACAACGGCTGCTGGGTCAATTCCAGAGTTGCCAACTCCCTTAGTGTTCTTGCATTCGCCATAAGGATGTCCTCTTGGCTTGGGTCACTTGAGTTATCACCACTCGAATCTATTGACTCAATCTTTGAATCCAATCTCTGAGATGCAATGTTAGATTGCTCCTCTCTGAGCTGTCTAGTCTCTTTCCTAGTTCGGTGCGCAGTCTTCTCTACTTTCAGGTCAAAAATCAATTCGCTTGTACAAGAAGAACGAGACATAAACTAGAAAAATGCCAGACAAATCCAAAGAAAATAACTTAGAAAAAAACAAAATTAACCAAAACACCGTTCCCCAACAACGGCACCAAAAATTAACAGGTGTCGAGCCTGTACAATAATTAATTACTAAAAAGTCCTAGTTACCACCACAATTAATTATAGAACAAATCCAAGTACTGGAGTAGGAACCCTAGGTGTGCAATGAATTACTTCATTCACCCCGTTTCCGAAGAGTTTACTTGATCCGATATACCAGAATTGTCTATAAAAGTATTAAATTTGTGTACAATAGCAAGTATGGTCGATTCCACAGGGAATGGATAGGAAGTTGTTTCTTTCCAAATGAATAGAGCAAAATTGGGGGATATTTGATAGAGTGAAAATGAAAATGAAATAAACAAAATTCAAAAACTAACTCACCAAGTACAATTTACTGAAAATAGCAATTAATAAAATTCTACCCAAAGGATCAACTTTTCAGACACGGTCCAATTAACTGATCATCGATGCAAAGATATTTCATTTATTCGTCACTAGATTGGTTATAACTATCAACAAACTCCGACAGCTAGTTCTTCCTTACCTTTTCGGCAGTCAAGGTACGACCATTGACTGCTTCCCTAACCAGAAAACAACCTTAGATACAACTGTAGGAATTTAATTATCCAGTTGCATTAAACCTAGAAGAACCCAACCCTAACCAATAAACACGCTAAGAGGGTTTATTTAAGTTAGATCTTACGTTTTCCCAACATAAAGTCAATTATGGTGGTTATCACTAGTTGTCAACTAAACGAACAATTACGAATTCAATTTAATTAACGTGACAGTAGGTTATTAAATTAAATTAAATATCTGGCCGTTGATACTCAATTAATAAAATACCCATGAACAATTAATCCAGGAAACACACGAATAGCAACGAATTGGAAGAAATAGTGAAAGTTCGATTAGATCTCACAGATGTTATGGATCGCGCCTTCGCGTCGACCTTTGGGTAGAGGAGAAACCTAACCGCTCCTCATCATATCAATCTCGTGTGGTTTAATTAATTCCATCCACACAATTGCCAAAGAATTGGGAAAAGGAGAAATAACGAGGAGGCAGGCGAAAAGGCGTTGTCTCTTTTTTTTTTTTGGGTTTCGTCTCCGTACTAGAGTCGAAATTACAAAACGAAAGCTAACGAAAAATTGTCCAGAGCAAGAGTAAAAACCAGGGAGTCAAAATCGTACAAAGCCAAAAGTTAGAGAGAGGTCTCCAACGTCTGACAGATGGGAAAAAGAAACTAAAGCTAATCTCCTTATATGACATGAATCTGGCTTCCTTCCTATTGGTCGTCGCCAGCAGAAGCAACAACGTCAGGGCACAAGCCTTTCTCTAGGAGTTTTAATCCCCTGCACCCCCGCGGTCCACGTGAACCTGACTTCCTAATTTCCCTCCTGCTGCTACCAATCTCGCGGGTCCACCTTTTAGGTGTATCTCCTCAATTCCTGGCGTGGGCATTTCCATGAAATAAAGAGTCTTCTGGAAATTTGCATTGCGAGAGCACTTTTTACACCAACCACCTACACTTTACACAAATATCAAATATGAGCAAAATCTCAACACTTAGCACCGTAAGTAACCAAAATTAAGACAAAATAACAGCGCAAAAGGTGCCTAATAATTGCTTTATCAACCATAACATGAGTTGAATGTCATTTATTCTTGTTACCTCTTGTATTAACTTGTCCATTTATGCATGATTATTACTTGTTGTTGATTGATCACCAATAACAAAATTTTAGTTATTGTTACTCAATGAAAATTGGTAATAATGATGGAACAAGATAAATGGAACTTAAGGAGTAGACTTACGAGAGTAGAAGTGCATTGAGCTGATTTTCTTACCATTTCATGGAGTTAAATGACTAGATTTAGTTCTTTACTATGAGAATAGAAAGACTAAACTGGTTTAAACCACTACATCATGAGAATGAGTTTTGGTGGTATTGGAAATGAATCCCTAGTTAAACAAGAGTAGTAACAAGAGGTTATTTTTATTCACTTGTATTTTTGGATCATAAGTGGACTCTACACCCTAGAACTTAACATTTAGTGAATTTTCTCTAATTATTTCTCTCTACAAGTTTGCTAGTTAAAGAGTAGCAAGTTATTTGGTTGCCTTTTCTTACTCTTTATTTGATATTAGTCTAAATAATAAAGCAAGCAAAGGATTTAATACTTGCATATTAGTTTCTCTTGGGATCGACCCGAATATGCCCAAAACTACTAAGTTGACTTGTATACTTGCAGTCAAATGAGTATATTTGGAATTAAACTTGCACACATAGCAAAAACCTGTCAATAGAAAATGCCAAAAATGTCTCAAAAACTTTTGGCTTCCAACGGACGCTTAAGTTTCCAGATTTCTTGTTTTAACAATCCTCATTTCTATTTCAATCACAAACTATTCTGGCAATTGGTCTGCTTTTGTATGCACGAATGATTCTACACCTTAATTTGGTTTCTAGCTTCTTATCTTAGTTGTAATTTTTGATGGCATCTTGGTTTTTGTGGATATGGACAACTAGAATATAAATAATTTGTAGTCAACTATGGTTAACATTTGCACAAAAATTACTTGAGACTGAAAGCCTTCATACTTTTCATAATATGATTTTAAAAATTCGACCGAATTGTTTAGAACTTGATATTAAAGAACACTTAGAAAAATTGGGCAATGCAAGGTGCAGTTCTTAGGATTTAATTAAGCAGCATAGAAATTATTAGATTGCATAAGTATCGAACAAGCCAATAATTTATTTAAAACCTTGAAGGTAAAGGTACTTGCTTTACACAATAACTTATTTAAGAAATATTTGATAAACACATAAAAGGCCTTTATGGAAATGAAAAAGTTTTGCTTACAATTTTTTTTTGGGGGCGGGGGGAGATTTATGCTTGGTCACTTGAAAACATGGCAAGGAAATTGTTCAAATAGATATGTAGAACCAAAACTTGCTAGGCAACAAAAGATATATCCTAGCAAAATGCTAAAGACCAATAGTTGGTTTAAATTGAGCTTAGGATTGGATATTTGTGTAATATCAACAACTTGAAAATTTATAAAATAAAAAAACATGAAATTTTTTTTGGAGAATAAAAAAATGAAAAGTATACATTTTATTTTTTGTTCATATATCTGACTTTATGAATGAATGTGCTCATTCCGTATGTTAATGTACAATTGGGTGCTTCACATATTTATGACTTTTTGTGTGATAAATTGTATGCAATAATTGGTTAGGTAGTGTAATTGCTAAAAAGAATAAAAACAACACATAATTTCTTTTTGGTATGGAATCCATTGGAATTGGTTTTCATTCTTCGTAGGAATTAAAGGGGAATTATTAGAAGAAAATAGGATATTACTTCCGCATAATATACTTAGCTAGCCATTTATAGAAGTATATTTTGCAATATCAGCAGAGAAAAAGGAATAAATATGGCTCTTTAACTTTCATAATTTCTTTGAACTTTATGGTTAAATTAGTGGAGGAAAAGATGTCAATATGGCTCTTAGTTTAATCATAGCTTAATTTCTTTGAACATTATGATTAAATTACTTAAAGTATTGACAGGTGTCGAACCTGTTCAATAATAAATATCTGATCAAATAAAATACGAATTTTGTATACAACAATAAGTAGAGTCGAATCCACAGGAATTGGAGAAAATTCGTTTCTTTTAGAGCACAGAGTAAGGGGGATTTTTATAAAGATGAGAATAAATAAATAAGTCGAAAAGAAAAGACTAAGTGACAATTTATTAAAATTGAAGTAACAATAAATAAACTCTAACCAAGAAATAACTTTGGAGATGGTTCACTCAATTGATTATTGATGCAATGATAATTTCATTTACTCATTGATAAACAAGTTATAACTGTCAAACAAATAATGACAATAAACTTTTCCTTATTATATTGGTGGTCAAAGTACGACTGTTAACTACTGCCCTAATCAAGAAAGAACTCTAGGTACGACTTTAGAGTTCAATTTTTCAATTGCCTTAAAAATTAGAGAAGCCTTGTTCTAATCCAATAACACGCTATGAGGGTTATTTTAAATTAGTTCATATGTCCCCCTGACACAAATCCAATCATGTCAGTTGCCATTAATTTAAAGTAATTAAACAATTACGGATTTAATTACTCTAATTGATTTTAGATTATTAGATTGAATTAAATATTGGACACCCTTGATTCTTTTAATTTTCTTCTAATTTACTTGTCTTTTGCTTTTCTAAGATTCCCACAAAATATAAATCAATTAGGTTTTGTAAAAATCTTACAAGACTAATTTATATGTTATATTCAATGAGAAGAATGATAGAAATACAACACTCAAAATAGTTAAATTTTTTCATTAATCTCAAGAGAATTATTATTTGATCAAGTGACACCAAAGGTGATCTTTACAACACTCAATGCACGTGCTCGTACAAATTAATGCAAGTGTATGAGTGACTACATTCATTTTGCTTATGGTAGTGATATGTCATGTCTCGTCAATCTTGCATATTTTGAAACGTATTAATTGATTATCAAACAATTAGCAGAAGCTTGTGGATGATTTCTTATTCAAAAAGCTAGTGGGCTGATCTCTTTAGGTTCCTGAATGTCTAGAAAAGAAAGATAAATAATTTACTTGACTTGACCGTATAAGGTGGGACTTGATTCCTTAAAAGGAAAAAAATTCAATTTCTATGCAGTGAGATATAATACTATATGAGGTTTTTTAGTTTGGCGAGTGTAGAATAATTATTTGTTCTAGTTATGGTGGTTACTTAATTTAGATATGTTTTACAATGATGTTGAATATCAATTTTTTCATGATCTACGTAATAATTTCTATGGAATACATTAATCATGCACCATAAATAAATCATTTGGATAGATATCACAGAGATAGAACAAGCATGATGAAGAAAGCATTAACACCCACCACCATTACTACTTCACCAATTGGGCTGGCATTGGAAGAGAGTTGCACTCTTTGTCATTTGGTAACTTTTTTTGCTCTCTTCTGGCAAGTAGGGAGACTTATAAAAGGCATTTACCAAAAAAAAAAAAAAAAAAGAATTCGATAAAGGAAAAATGAAGCAAAAAAGGATAAAGAAAATATGGTGCAGAAAAGAAACGGTGGTAAAAGATTTCACTAAATTAAAACATTGCATAATGCAAAACAAAGGATGTCCTTTTCCTTTATCAATCTATCCATTTGTTTTTCTTTTTTGTGGTGGCAAGTTCATTGTATTTTTATTACCTCAGTTTGATTGGTCTATGCTCAAAAATCTGAAGCAATAATGAACTTATTGGGCCATTTCAATAATGCGCTCTAGGTGGGGTTAAAAGGATTTACAGCGATAGTTTGGCTCTTACGCCAATAGAAAAAAATGTAACCAAAATACAACAGAAAAGAAAATGAATTGAAATTGACATGCTGGAAGTGCATTTGAACTTTCACGTTTTGCCTCCAGGTCGATGCATGTAACAGTAATGAAGCAAAAAAGGATAAAGAAAATATGGTGCAGAAAAGAAATGGTGTAAAAGATTTCACAAAATTAAAACATTGCATAATGCAAAACAAAGGACGTCCTTTTCCTTTATCAATCTATCCATTTGTTTTTCTTTTTTGTGGTGGCAAGTTCATCGTATTTTGATTACCTCAGTTTGATTGGTCTACAATAATGAACTTATTGGGCCATTTCAATGATGCGCTCTAGGTGGGGTTAAAAGGATTTACAACGATAGTTTGGCTCTTACGCCAATAGAGAAAAATATAACCAAAATACAACAGAAACGAAAATGAACTGAAAATGACATGCTGGAAGTGCATTTGAACTTTCACCTTTTGCCTCCAGGTCGATGCATGTAACAGTAATGAAGCAAAAAAGGATAAAGAAAATATGGTGCAGAAAAGAAATGGTGTAAAAGATTTCACTAAATTAAAACATTGCATAATGCAAAACGAAGGATGTCCTTTTCCTTTATCAATCGATCCATTTGTTTTTCTTTTTTGTGGTGGCAAGTTCGTTGTATTTTTATTACCTCAGTTTGATTGGTCTATGCTCAAAAATCTGAAGCAATAATGAACTTATTGGGCCATTTCAATGATGCGCTCTAGGTGGGGTTAAAAGGATTTACAACGACAGTTTGGCTGTTACGCCAATAGAGAAAAATGTAACCAAAATACAACAGAAAAGAAAATGAATTGAAATTGACATGCTGGAAGTGCATTTGAACTTTCACCTTTTGCCTCCAGGTCGATGCATGTTAGAGTAATGAAGCGAAAAAGGATAAAGAAAATATGGTGCAGAAAAGAAATGGTGTAAAAGATTTCACTAAATTAAAACATTGCATAATGCAAAACAAAGGATGTCCTTTTCCTTTATCAATCTATCCATTTGTTTTTCTTTTTTGTGGTGGCAAGTTCATCGTATTTTTATTACCTCAGTTTGATTGGTCTATGCTCAAAAATCTGAAGCAATAATGAACTTATTGGGCCATTTCAATGATGCGCTCTAGGTGGCGTTAAAAGGATTTACAACGATAGTTTGGCTCTTACGCCAATAGAGAAAAATGTAACCAAAATACAACAGAAACGAAAATGAACTGAAAATGACATGCTGGAAGTGCATTTGAACTTTCACCTTTTGCCTCCAGGTCGATGCATGTAACAGTAATGAAGCAAAAAAGGATAAAGAAAATATGATGCAGAAAAGAAATGGTGTAAAAGATTTCACTAAATTAAAACATTGCATAATGCAAAACAAAGGATGTCCTTTTCCTTTATCAATATATCCATTTGTTTTTCTTTTTTGTGGTGGCAAGTTCATCGTATTTTTATTACCTCAGTTTGATTGGTCTATGCTCAAAAATCTGAAGCAATAATGAATTGACTGGGCCATTTCAATGATGCGCTCTAAGTGGGGTTAAAAGGATTTACAACGATAGTTTGGCTCTTACGCCAATAGAGAAAAATATAACCAAAATACAACAGAAAAGAAAAATGAATTGAAATTGACATGCTGGAAGTGCATTTGAACTTTCACCTTTTGCCTCCAGGTCGATGCATGTAACAGTAATGAAGCAAAAAAGGATAACGAAAATATGGTGCAGAAAAGAAATGGTGTAAAAGATTTCACTAAATTAAAACATTGCATAGTGCAAAACAAAGGATGTCCTTTCCTTTATCAATCGATCCATTTGTTTTTCTTTTTTATGGTGGCAAGTTCATCGTATTTTCATTACCTCAGTTTGATTGGTCTATGCTCAAAAATCTGAAGCAATAATGAACTTATTGGTCCATTTCAATGATGCGCTCTAGGTGGGGTTAAAAGGATTTACAACGACAGTTTGGCTCTTACGCCAATAGAGAAAAATGTAACCAAAATACAACAGAAACGAAAATGAACTGAAAATGACATGCTGGAAGTGCATTTGAACTTTCACCTTTTGCCTCCAGGTCGATGCATGTAACAGTAATGAAGCAAAAAAGGATAAAGAAAATATGGTGCAGAAAAGAAATGGTGTAAAAGATTTCACTAAATTAAACCATTGCATAATGCAAAACAAAGGATGTCCTTTTCCTTTATCAATCTATCCATTTGTTTTTCTTTTTTGTGGTGGCAAGTTCATTGTATTTTTATTACCTCAGTTTGATTGGTCTATGCTCAAAAATCTGAAGCAATTATGAACTCATTGGGCCATTTCAATGATGCGCTCTAGGTGTGGTTTAAAGGATTTACAACGATAGTTTGGCTCTTATGCCAATAGAGAAAAATGTAACCAAAATACAACAGAAAAGAAATGAATTGAAATTGACATGCTGGAGGTGCATTTGAACTTTCACCTTTTGGCTCCAGGTCGATGCATGTAACAGTAATGAGTGAGTACTGTTAAGTGGCAAGGAGAAAACATTGGTTTTCCAGTCACGTGGCAAGGAGTTTGACACCCGTTAAGTAAAATCTTGGGTTTGAATCTAATAAATAGAGAAAACAACGTTGGAAAAATCATCCCTAAAAGTGGTTCAACAGTGCCTAATTTAAGATTAGTTGGGATCTGATGCGGTCACCGAATAATGTCAAGTATACACCCAAAAAAAATAAATAAAAGATGTGTGAATATTCTTACTCATGCTGTCATACCTATGTTCTAGCAAAACTCAGACTCACTTGAATAGTTGGTGGATGCATTAGAAATTTTTTGCAGTCATCCTCGGTAGATCCATCTTATTAGATGCAAACTTTGTCCCTAACTTTGTTGAGCAGAGATTTAGAAAGAGAGGAAAGGGTTGAGCAGACCTTCTGATAAAGTTTTTTTATTGGCTATTCAATATTAATTAATTTTGGTGGGGAGTTTCGACTGATAGGCTTTTGTCTGAGCGCGACCAAAGAAGTAGAAAAGTCGCTTATAAATTGGAACTATGATGCAAGACATGCAATTCCGGTGCAAAACAAAATTGTTAGCGAAACAATTTTAAATACTAAAATTACATTTTTCTAAAAAATTTTGACATTAACATATGTACATGTACGCTGTTCATCTGCATGTTTAACCCGCTAAATTTTTAAAAATTCTGCTATGCTTCAATCTCTACTGATTTTGGCCTGGGATCGTTTCCTAGAAGAAAGCATAGCTCAGGAATTGCATATGATATTTGGTCTGTGGAATGTAGGCTCAATGGATTCAAGTGTAACAGTGACTACATTCAATTTGGTTATGATAGTGAGGTTTGATGTCTCCTCAATCTTGCATGTTTGAGACTTATTAAATGATTATCAAACAATTAACAGAAACTTATGGATGATTTCTTATGCAAAAGCCAGTGGCATGATTTCTCTAGTTCGTGAACGTCTACAAAAGATAAATAAGGTACCTAAGTTGGTCCTCTAAGGTGCAATTCGATTCCTTAAAAGAAAAAAAATTCAATTTCTATGCAGTGGAAATACTACTCCATGAGGTTATTTGTTTGGTGAGAGTAGATAAATAATTACTTGTCCTAGTTAAGGTGGTTACTTAATTTAGATGTGTTTTAAGATGATATTGAATGTAACATTTCTCATGTGATCTATGTAATAATTTCTGCGGAATACATTTGTCATGTACCATAGATAAATCATTCAGATAGGATATCATAGTTGATAGAACAAACATGGTCAAGAAAACATTAAGCCCCACTACCATTACCTAGTTCACTAATTGGGCTCGAATTCCAATTCTCAGCATTTCACCCTGAAAAATAACTGCTTAAGTTCACTAATTGGCTGGCATTAGAAAAGAATTGCACTCATTTGTTATTTGGTAACGTTTTCAGCTCTCCTTTCGCGTGTAGAGAGACTAAATAAAGAAGCATTTGCCAAAAAAAAAAAGGATTTGGTAAAGGAAAATGAGGCAATAAAAAAAAAATGATGCAGAAAAGAAAAAGATCGGAAAAAGATTTGACTAAAGTTAAAACATTGCATAATGCAGAACAAAGGATGTCCCTTTTCGTTTATCAATATATCCATTTGTTTTTCTTTTTATTGAGGTGGCAAGTTCATTGCATTCTTAGTAGCCTCAGTTTGATTGGTCTATGTCCAAATATCTGACGCTACAATGAACTTATGGGCCATTTCAATAATGCATTCTGGTCGGGATTAATAGGATTTACAACGATAGTCCTTTGATTTCTTACGGGAATAGATAAAAAATGTAACCACAAGGCAACAGAAAAGAAAATGAATTGAAATTGACATGCGGGAAGTGCATCTGAACTTTTTACCTCTAGGCTCTAGGTAGATGCATGTTAACAGTAATGAGTGAATATTGTTAAGTGGGAAGGAGAAAAACAACGGTTATTAAGTCAAGTGGCGAGGAGTTTGATACCCGCTAAATGAGATCTCGGGTTTGAATCTCATAAATGGAGAACACAACGTTGAGGGAATCAGTCCCATAAGGGGTTCGACACTGCCAAATTCTGGATTAATCAGGGGCCAGTGCGATTGCCGAACACTGAGATGTTTACACAAAAAAAAAAGAAAAGAAAAGAAAAAGATGAGTGAATATTGTTAAAATGCTTTGTGGTAGTGGGCTCAATATTTTCTGACTCATGCTGTCATACATATGTACTAGCGTGGTTAAAATTACAAGACTCTGACTCGCCTGAATAATTGGTGACGCATTAGAAATTTTATTGCAGTCATCCATGGTAGATGCATCTCATTAGATGCATTTTTACATTTTTTTGTGTTTCTAGGCTAATGTGGCTAACTCTTAATTTTGTCCACAATTTTTATTGAGCAAAGATTTAGAAAGAGAGAAGAGTTATGCACACCTTCCCATAAATTTTTTATTAGCTATACAGTATATTTAAATTTGTGGGAGTTTCGACTGATTGGCTTTGTTTGAGCACCAAGAAGGAAATAAACTAGTCACTTATAAATTGGAATATGATCCAGGCATGCATTTCCAGTGCATAACAAAATGCCTTAGCGCAACATTTTTAAATACTAAATTAAATGTTTCGGAACTAAACTAAAAAATGTTGATATTAATATATGTATACATACACTGTTCATCTGTATGTTTAACCCAGCCTTGAACGTGAAGTTTTAATTAAGTCAAACTTCTGCTATTACAAGTGGCACAGGTTCGTACATGAGTATAGGAAATATTCAAATGTCAATCCCATGAGAAAGTTTAATCAGTTACGATGGCTATTTAAGTTTCTTAATTATTTACGACAATGACAATGAGAAGTAATTGAAATTCTATACTAATTCATGTAAAAAAAAACAGAAGTAAAAGTAACAATAAAAGGCTTCTAGATAGAATTGGTTTTCCCTCCACCGTGACTAGATGAATGATCCGGGTTATCTTCTTGTAATCCCTTGGCTAAATTATGGTAGATTTCTAAGATATGTGAATACCTGCTTTTGCCAGTGAATCAACTATATCTATAATTCTCCATACCTAATTTCGTGATTATAAATTAGTTTATCTAAAACACTACTTGACAGAAAAGTCATAAACATGCTCTTCTACTTTCATGGGTAAACTGCCTTGGTTTCATACTTTTAACCAATTAGCATTGAACATTAACTTTTGGTTAATCATCCAACATCTTAAAATGGTTCACAATTAATGGCCAAATGATTGTAAACGTTAAAAACTAAAAGCATTGAAATAGCTTTGCTCAACAAGATAAACAAACAATCAAGTTCAAATTGACCAACAAAGAAGAGATTAAACCTCACTTAGGCATGACACTTAGAATAACCTAATGAAAATTGAAGAAAATACCAAACATGTATTAAAATTAAACATGAAACCCAATAAAAGAAAGAAAGTGATAAGAGAGAAGTTATCCATGTCACATGAGTTCCAACTCTTCATCTTTGCTCCTCAAATCTTGATCCAAACCTAATTTCAAATATAAGAATGGATCTAAACTATCTATCGTAATCTAATATAAACTAAGGATCTAGGAATTTTTAGCATTAGATTTACATTTTTTGTGCCTTTTTCTCTCCTTTTTTCAGCTACTAAAATTGTCCACGAAGGTCCTTTTTTAAAGAGAGGAAGAAAGGAAGCAACAATTGAGCAAGTAGCCAAGTTGCAGCCACCCAAAATCCATGGACAAATTGCTTGCTTTGTTTTTTTTCTCTGAGGAGAAGTTATTGCCTTGAATCTGCGAATAAAATTTGTTCATGCGCATCAGAATCCATCAAGCGAATTCATCTAAGTCTGATTAGGATCCTATTTTGCTTTTGTCACTGACTTGAGATATATACAAATATCTCAATGAAGGATTTTGAATCAACTCTTGTCTAAAACACAAAAGTTATAGTTAATTGAGTTAGTGATATGACCTGCGTTCGACACACTATGCAACCCATAACACAACAAGCCATAGGATCTAGAATTGGATGGTATCAAGGCTTCGCCAATGAAAACCTAGCTCGATCTTGGACAGCACAAGAACGAATTAAGGTTGGGTAAAACGATATCATAATCAAGTGTGTTTTTTGATTGATAAGTCAATAATCACCTTAACTTTAAGATATTCAAAAGAAAGCTTTTGCAAGGCAAGAGAATTGTTTCACCACAAGAAACATTTGCTGGAAATTTCATAGTCTAGCATTGCAAGCTTGAATTCGGCTATTTCATCAACAAAATCAAATGGACCTAAACTTATACTAGTCCGGCCCATTCATTAGATTGGACTCACTTAAACTAGCAACCAACGACTTAACTAACTGAGAACCCAACTAAACATAAGATGGCAAAATTGTTAAGACTGAATAAATGGTCCAAATGACTCAAAAACTAGTAACCCTAACAAGCTAAATCGATCCAACTCAACATCAGGCTAGTCTGATTTTATTCAAGAAACAAACTGAGCAAAAGATTAAAAATAAAAGACTAAAGAAAGCTATATGACCAAAGACTTGTATTGAGTTAGACGCGGGTATTCCTAACATGAGTAAAGTTTTCTGCCCAAAAACTTCACTCACTCCAACATGAACCTACGAACCACCTTCTCCACGAGCTAGGGTTTGCTAGGCAAATCCATCGTTAACATCTTCAATGTAGATTAAAATCTTGGTAGGTTGATGTTGGTTATTCAACTCGACTGCTTCAATGTACTTTAAGCTCCTTGCTTATGAAACAACACGAACCAATGCTTGGGTTGATTCTTTGAACTTTTTAGCATGAGCTCGTGTAAACCGGATGAATGGGAACCTTTCCTGGATCAAAATTCAAAAATTGAACATCATGGATAGCTTGAGCTCCCGCATCAGTTACATTTCCAATCATCAAGAATCAAGTTATTTAGTGGTGTAGGTATTAAGTTATGCCCAAAATGTCTTTAATTGGTTAGAAGATAAAATTTGTTAGTTTTGAGGATCCTTTTTGTGACGCCCCCACTTCTCCCTAAGGCGAACCAAAGGGTATCCGCGGGACGCCTGCCCAACTCTCGCCAGAACTCACTACAATCCACAATTCAAACTCGAAATATTTCAAATAACTTCGATATATAATTAACGTACTCCAAAATTTTTCACGCTTACAAGTACTTAGCTTTCAAACTTAATACAATCCAAAAGAGTATGTTCTACAACCATCCGTTATAATACAGTTTAAAATCTTCAAAAGATAACATTCTAGTACTATTCACGAGCACTCTTGGTCTCGAACCCTGTTAAGGAAAACAAAAACGTGGAATGAACTACACAGCCCAGTGAGATTCCAAGACACTCTAGCAGTTCTAATAAATCAGGTAATTTGAGCATACCACATATATGGTTCCAGATTGCATATTTGATACATTAACATGGAATAGTTATCATTGTACGAGTAACTTGAGCATAATACAAGCATGGTTCAAGATTGCATCTTGGCACATTAGCATGACACAGTTATCAATATGCAAAATAAATACACATTGAAGGATACGGTGTTCCAGTGGAACTATTTCGGTCAACTTCACCTTATGACTCCAGTGATCCCTTCGGTTGTCTGGCCATCACCTTATCCCTCTAGTGGTAGTACTCGAGTATACCGAAACAGTGTCCCAGGGTTCCAACCTACCCGACCAAGCCCAGTCCTGACTCGAGTAGGTTAGTAATCAAGGGCAGGGCCCAGTTCAGCTTAGAGCTTACAACATGCACAAGTAATCAAGCAAATTGATAAATGGTAAATAATTTGTCATTTTAGTAGGTCGAGTGAGATAAAGTACACACTCGCCTTAAAACGGTAATAATTTCATAAGAGCAATTATATGCAACATTTACACTTAAACACATAAGCAATATGCGGTAATTTCATATGAACATATAATTCACCATAATCAAGTAATCAAATAGTCATGTAGCCAAGTAGGCAGATAATCAAGTAATCAAGTAGTCAAGTAAATCGGTAACGGTAATGGTAGTCGGTAAACGGTAGTAATTCATGGTTAATCGGTAGACATTTATCATTTTAATAGGCCGCCTATTGGCCATCTATTTTTACCACTTAAGAGTCGAGGAGATTCACTCCAATCGACTTATGCAGCCATAGCATAGTTAATCATTGAAACGCTTCATGTAAATATGCATTTCAAGTATTTCATGTCGAATAATTCAAGTACATTTTACTTAAATGAGAACGAGTGCGGAAACACATAACACATAATGACCATAGATTGAATATATCATAGACTATTCAAATCACGTACTCCTATATGGAACACTCACCAATTCAAAATAAGTGAGTAAGCGCGTAACAAGTGTTTAGGCGTCCGTTTCGAGTTCCTCTTGAAGGTCCCCTTGAGCGCCTGAGCAAATAAACCATCAACTATTACACAATATCACTTAGAACCCCTAAATATCAAGAAAGATTGCACACTAGTACAATCTAAGAAAATTTCACAAATACGGGTCTTAATTTCTCTGCAAATCGAGACTCAAAAGCGGGGTTTTAAAAGTACAAGAGAAATCTGATTTGCATCTTTAAAGTCAAGTGCGAAACGGTCGAGTGATATGGAAGGAAAATGAAGAGTTCGAAACCTTCGATTTCCTTTAAGTTTGAAATTTCAGATTTGTCGAGCGATTTTGGGAAAATCGTATCTCACTCTCTGTAAGTCCAAAATTGGAAAAAATTTATACCGTTGGAAACTTCTTCCAAAGTACTAAAAGTTCCTAGAAGACACTTTTCCATGATTCCTAACGGAAGATATTCAAAATTTGGCTCAAAGTGGCCGTTTTGGACCATTAAGACAGTTTGGGGGTTGGTTTTCGGATAACTTTGAAAATTTCGGCAAAAATCACAGAATTCAATCTAGCCTCTGAAATTTGGTACTCAAATACAGTTGCAAACAAGGTTTTAAAATCCAACAAATAGAAGAAGAATTTGAGTTTTGAGTACCAATATATAGCAGCTCAAAGTTGGTACAAAAATGACGTTTACTGGGCAAAATTTCCAGATTTGCAGCTTAAACTTTGGGACTTTAGTTGGGGCATCGAAACGGACTCAGAATGGCACCAAATTTGGAAGTATAATAATAGCATATGAGGGGTATTCCTCTGTCAAATTTCATAGGAAAATTCATTCGGGAAGTTAGTGAACAAAGCCACTAAAGTTTTCAAAATTTCCAAGGCAATCTGCCTTGTACTTGTGTTTTTCTCTTTTCCAAACATTTGGCCAATGAAAATCCTCAAACATCATTCATTTATGAAGACAAGGTCTAAGATACATCCAAGATGCATTTGGTAGGTGACTAACACCAAGAATTTCGAAATATTAAGTCCCAAATCAAAGTGGTCACAAGTCAGTCCAAAATGAGGGTTTTCAAACTCTGAGTCAGTTTCAAATTTCGGCCTCAACTCACTCAATTCAACTTGGAATTGAGTGTGGTCAGTGGCGTTGAAAACTAGATTCATAAGGATAAACTTTCTTAGAAGAAATCATTTTCAAAATAAGTCCACAACTAGCTCATATTTGAGCATCAAGTTGCTGCTCAAAACAGGGCTCTCTGTGAAAACGTAAAACAGGACAGTCAGGTTCAAATGGTTGGTACGGATCACTCAGGTGGAATCCGAACATGAATTTTATACCGTTAGAAATATGGGAATGTCTAGTTTTCAGTGCCACAAACAGCACTGAATTTGACATCGGAGTAAAAAGATATGGCCGAAACAAAACACTGCCAGGGCAGTGACGGGAAATTTTTCCAGATTTGCTGTCTTACGAAAATTCAACATTTGGCCAACCAAATCGTAGAATGTTTTGATGAAACTTTCTACACATATCATACAACATATAAAATCATAAATAAGCCATTAGATCCACAAAAATTCGCCCTAAAGGCCACGGACAACACAAGGGCAGAATCGGAAAATTTCTCCCCTTCACCTCCTTTGAGCTATCCTTCATATACTCGCTTATTTCTACTAATTTTAACATTAATAGTCTAGAAACAGTCCATCAAAACTCATAACTCAAAGCTCATCAAAACTCAAAACTCATCAAAACAGTCCATCAAGCTATGGTGGGAGTTCATAGAGCCCCACACACAAGATCTACAACAATATAAAGCCACCCACATGAATCTACAACCGTATAAGTGCAATCTAACGTATATAATCGAAGATTCAAGGGGTTGATCGTTGGTTACCTCTTTGGATTGCTAAAACAGAAATTTTTGGTCCTTTGAACTCCAAGAAAAACCGTGAGAATGAAGCCCACTCCTAGCTCAAGTGAATCTTCAAGTTATTTGCAAGATGGTTTGAAAGTTTGGAGTGATTTGGTGAAGGAATGAAGCAAGAAATGGAAGAGCTTTTGGTGTTCTTTTCCTTCCTTGTGGTCAGCTGTCTTGAAGCTTGGAGAGAGAGGGTTTTGATAAAAAATGAAGCTTCCTTGAGAAGCTTTAAGTGTTGGCCAAAAGGTGCCAAAAGTCAACTCTCTCCCCGCGCGCGCACACGCGCGTTTCGTGCTCGATTTCTCTCGAGTTCATTTCACTTGTGCACTAAATCTCTAATGCACTTATATTCATACTAATATTATTCACGCTTAATAGTCTAGAAATAAGGGTCTAAAGTCCTCAATTAATCACGCGCGCGAAAACGCTTATTTCCGACTTGTGCGCGATAAAACGAAATTTCTAAGAAATTCTTATAACGACAGTATAAGTAACTATCACTTGAGTATTTAAACTTAAAATTAACCACTTTAGGACTAATGTACAAGTCTCCAATTTTCCAAACTTATTGTGTTCTCAATTCGATTATTGACTCCAATCGCGTATTCACTATTCTCACTTATCTAGCCTTCCAAAAATTAATTTTCGTAACAAGTCATTTTAAAAATACGTGCAAGCCATAGTTCCATGTAATTGGGTCTAAAAAGGTCGGAATAAAATATTTAGAGAAAATGAGTGAGTAAATAATTAATTAAGCCAGTAAAATAAAATAAAATAGAAAAAATTGCGGGTCCTCACACTTTTTATTTCTTTATTGCACTTCATTCATTCATATCAATTGCACTTCATGTATCCTCACAAATTCTTCAAGTCATCAAGAATCATCCAAATAACTTTTCAATTCATTCCAATTGATGCTTGAATCATTAAAACCTACAAAATCTGAAGTTTTCATTGCTTAGCTCCATAGAAATAAAATTTTCCTCACCTTAACCACAAAATGCAAAATCCCACTAAAAATCTAGTTATTCGATTCGAACTTGAATGAAAAACATTAAAAACATAGACAAGAAACCATAGAAAAACATGCAAAAATAAGCACTCATCGCCAAATTTTTAATAATTCTGCTATATTTCAATCTCTACCAAACAAAGTCAAAGAGAGATATTTTTGGAATAGGATTGTTTCCTAGATGAAGGTCATCCTCAGGAATTGCATATATTTTTTGGTCTATGGTGTGAGGATCCAAAAATTATTTTATATATATTTTTTATTTTTGAAAAAAGTTAATTTATAATTTCTTTTGTTTTACCTTACTTGGCTATTTACTGGCCTTAATTTTCTAGTGATTTTAAAGGTTAAGTCAAGATTTTTCTCTTTTTCCTTTTATAATTTAGTGCATGTTAAGTTTCGTAGAGTATTATGGTAGTTTGACTGACTAGTGAGATGTGCGCACTATATTTGGTGGACAAGGAGTGTTGTGCAAGAGAAATTATGTGATTAGAAGTGTTAAGAATTAATTAGAGAAGTATAATATATGATTAAAAAATACAAGAGAAACAAAGAGATAGGAATGGAACCATGTAGTGCCAAGTGTCAACACTTGAAGCTTCCATTGACCAAGACCTTTCTCTAGTCTTTATCTTGCATTTTAACAAAAATTTCCTTCATTTTTCTTGCTCTTGGCCGAAAATAAGAGAGGGAAATAGGAGAGAAAAACTTCCAAAGTTCATCTTGATTTGGTGCTTGATTTGTGAAAAAATCCAAAGACCAACCCTAATCCACTCCGATCAACCTTGAGGTAAGGTTGAAGGGAAGCTTTTGATGGAGTTTTGGAGGAAGAAAACTCATGCGTTGCTTGTTATCTTAGGGTTTTGAGGTAAAATTTCTAAAAAACATCTCTTTTTACTTGTTTCTTGAGATTTATGCAAGATATGTCATGATTGAAGCTAAAGGAAGTATGTCTATGGTAATTTTATGGCTTTGCTAGGGTTTGGTCAATTTCCAGCTTTAATGTTCAATTTTCAGTTTTGAGATGAATTTCCAACTTTCATAAGAGATGTTCTAACTTTGACACGAAATTTTAAACTTTGATTTATGATTTTTAGTCTTGGTATGCAAATTTCCAACTTTGAGAGGCAAAATTCCAGTCTTGATGTAGTTACTTGAATCTTTATATATATGTGGAATTGTGATGGATAATCAACTTGTAAAAAAGTTACAAAATTTTCGCCTCTAAAGTCACCTGAAATCCATACATCAATGCACCATACCCTAACATCCTAAGGTCTTAACCATTCACATATAACTCATGGTAACCTCAATCAATACTTTGAACAAAGTTCATCCAAATCGTCACATGTTATCTTCCAAATAAAACTACATCCTTCTAGCACACCTAAACAATCCAAATTACCCAAATAAAGCATGAAAACACGAGCAAATCTTCACCAAAATCACAAGTATCTCATTACTAAACATTAAAAAATTTTCATGTCATCTCTCAGCATACTAGAGCATAAAAACAATAAGAAATCAGAACTAATATGCATGTCCCCAAAAAAATGTCAGAAATTAGGAAATAGAAATTTGAAAATTCTAAAATACCACAAAAATTTGAGAAATCTTACCTCAAATGTGTAGAGTGATGCTAGAGGATACTAAAGATGTCAAATGCAAGGAAAAACAAGCACAAATTCGGCCCCAAATTGGTGATTTTCAGTTCGGCCCATTTTCTCTTTTTGAAGATTAAAAACCTTTAAATTGATGTTTTTTATGCAAAATTTGTGATGATGATGAATTGTAGCAGGTTTTTATATTTTCTTTTTGTTTTGGTTTGGTTTTTGTATCCCACATATGTGGTAAATTATCTATTAAGTAGAGGGTATTGTAGTTATTTTATTGAACCGAGGGAGGTTAGTGTAATTTTCTAAAATTGGGGGGAGCTAAGTGAAATTGTCAAAAAACCTCAAGGGAGGTTTTTGAAATTATCCTTTTATTTTAATTTTCTTTATTTTTTATTTATTTATGTTCAATTTTTACGTTGTATTTAAAAGAAAAAAGTCTTTGTTTACCAATCTTTTTAGGGATAATTGGAGAAACCTCCTTGAGATATTTAGCAGTGTCACTTAGCAACCCCAAACTTTAAAAAAACATCACTTGCCTCCGCTATTTTAAATTTTTGTAACATTTACATCGCATTTCAAAATGTAATATTAAAAAGGGGATAATTTCAAAAACCTACACTAAGGTTTCTGACAGTTGCATTGGCCTCCCTCGAGATTTAATAAATTTCAAATACCTCCCTAAATACTAATTAGCTTGTAACAAGTCAACCTAGTTCAAATAAACAAACAATAAAAAATTTGTTTCAAGAGAGAGAAGACAAGGTGGCTCCACGCAAATGCCCCTCATATATTACATTAGTTAGTTAATTTGGTATAACAGTATAAATTATTATTTTAATAAAGTCAAAGGTGAGGCTTGAAAGTGCATATGTTGGCAAATACACGGCATCAACTTGTGCAATTATTTGCAACCGCTCTTTGCAACAGCTACTTCTATGAACACTTATATAATAACAACAACAACAAACAATTGGTGAGCATAAAATATGCAATGGCATGTTATGCTTTCCAATTTATGCATGATCGGACCTATTATTTTCATTTGAAGGGCTATTATTTGGCATGATCAAGAAAAAATTAAGAAATATGCAACTAAGTAGCAACAATTCCAAACTTGAAGACCAGGGAAAGTCTTTCCTCTTATCTTAATTAAGATGCTCATAATCAGCAGATTGTTTATAAGAATTTAAGAGCAATTTTCCTCCATTTGAAACCTACTCACATCTTTGGCTGCAGAATCGCTCAAATTCAAGCTCTATTTCTCTCCAAAACTGTTCATTTCTACATTCTTTATCTCTCAAGTTTGATTTAATTTAGCTTTTTATCAAGCATATCAATCATAAAATGGCATTTAGAATTGGCAACCTCTTCTCGTGGCAAGTTAGAAGTTCCCTTTTTAGTTCTAAATTGCATTTATTTCTATCAATTCAATTAATTAGTGGTCTAATTGATTAAGTCCATGTAATTTCCAAATACCTTGTAAGCTTTACGGATAATTAATTCATTGCACTGGTTTGATGTAAGAATTGGGCCCCACCTTTTTGAGAGGGGAGGAATCTGAAATTTTGAAACCTCAAATGAGGCTAGTGCAACTATTAGAAATCTCAAGAGAGGTTTCTAAAATTATTCCTTAAAATAACTCATTTGAGAGCGAGAATATAATCTTATTTGAAAATTGTCCTTTTCTTATTCTCTCTTAATTGTACACTTGCAGTTAAAAAAAAAAACACACACACACACACCCCAATTTTATCTCTTTAAATTTGTAAACTTGGTCGATATAGTTCTTTGAAGAAAATTTGAAAGTTGGTAATGGGGTGTGTGACCCTTTAATGGAAGAAATATTGAAAATATTCTAATTATAAATAATTGACAATATTCATAAAATAACATGAAATATTTCACAATAATGAAAATATCTTTTTACGCCAGCTGGAAAGCAATACAAATAAGCTTATATATAGATTTTAACATTTGTATTCTCTAGTTTTTAGGCCATCTGAACCAACAAAAACTAGAAAAATTAGAAATGTAAAGAATTTATAAAAATTCTTAAATTAACTCAAAATACTTCATAGCAAAGAAAATAATATTTTTGTAAATGTGATTGGATACAAAATTTTTATAATTTTATTTTGCTCGCATTTTGTGCATGTTTCTCAATCACCTTTTCATATTCCTAACTATCTTTTTTATCTCACATGCATTGCATTATAGAATGTACTATAGCAATTATTTCAAAAATATGTTATCCAAACACACATTCTTTGTATTTTACAAACACTTGCCACTATATTCTGTCCCATCAAAATTTAAAGCTTCATGCTTTTTGTTTCTATTTTCAAATTGTAATTAATATACTCATATTTTTTACTAGAAAGTAAGACAATAAAAGGGCAAATTTGGAATCACATTATATTCTTTCTCTCAAAATAAGTTTTTAATGTTATATTTTGAAATGGGTTGAAAATGTTATAAAAGGTTTAAAATAAAAAACGTAACTAAATTTTTTTAAAATTCAGAGGTGTTAAGTGAAATTGTCAGAAATCTCAAGAGAGATCTCAAGGGAGCTTTTTGAAATTATCCCTTTTTTATTCATGTATCTTTTTGACCTGTTTAACATTGTATTGTTCCAAAACAATTGGCATATAATACATCATATGAATGTGACATAGAGCAAAGGACACATATTACAGGACAAAATAGATCGCGCCTTAAAAATTTTGTCGCCTTGTCACTAGTGCAATCATGTAGCAATAAAATATGTAATTTTATTTAAAGTTATATTAAATAAGTTATCCAAACTGAAATGCATTGAGGTAGCTAGTTAGATTAAATAAGTTATCCACAGTACCACACTGGTATGCTTCTCCTTTTTCATTTATAAGTTTTAAGGATTTAAGTGTCTCATTTTGAAGTTTAAGGACTAAAGTGGGTAATCGTCCAAAGTTTGGGGGGAAAAGGTGGAATTTAAACACCTTGAAGTGTTGCTTCACAAATGGTTTGACTTAGAATCTTCTGATTAGGGTACGTAGTTTGACTATCAAAATCGAGTTCTCGGTAATTTGTTTTCAAATTATGTGGTTATATTGATCAATGATTTAGATCACTCTTTTACATTAAGCAAGTTTTTAGAATTGCCTAGTATGGATCACATTTTTGTTGCAAATGTCAATTAATACTTGAATTATATAATTTAGAATGAACATGGTCAAAAATGACGATGAATAAAAAATATTGAGACTTAGATGAATGGTTTTGGATCCTACACTTGTGTATATACGCTTATGGTTGTGTGTGGATTCAAACTGGGCGAAAAGTTTGCCTTTAAACATCCATGAATAATGGTAAAGTTTTTTTTTTCTTTAAATGGTAAAGTTACATACCATTTGTTCTCATTTTCTCAAATTCATAATTGCAGGTATATATAAAGGCTTGAAAACGTGGTAGACTATCCCATTGGTTAATAAAGCGGCTGCAGATAGGCGTTTGACATAGATAATTTCTCTCTTATAATTTAATCGTTCATGTTGCTATATTTGCCTTGCGAGGTGAAAAATTTTAGTGCATACTTTCTCATGTATACTACATGCCAAGTTTTCCTGTCCATTACTATTTAACTTACTTTACTCAATCTATTCAAATTCACATGAACATTCAATTTGTAGAAAATCATGAATACGTTATATTCTTTGCAAATCCATGTCCCAAAAAAAAACTTTAATGATAATTGAAAACACAGGCACCTCACTCCTGCATCTCGCGCGAATAGTCAATTCACTTGGCCTAGGATTTGCTTATTGGTACCGTGTTAGCAAGGAAAACGAAGTCCGGGCATTACAACTCCCGTTTTACTCCACTTCGAAGTAAAATGGTGATTTTAATTTTAATTTTAATTTAATTACACCATTATATAATTTTTTTACAGCATCTTCTAACTCAGTTACTCCAACAGCAAACTTATCTGGAATGGAACTTGTGTTGTGATCCCCGTCCCCAAGGAGAACAAAGAAAGCATTCATTACATACGAAGCGTATATCCTGGGACTAATTTCATTTTGTGCCCTAAGTTATGACTTATTCTCATTTTACACCCTCCATTTTTGGGCATATTGCATTCTAAATTTTCAGATTGTTTCATTTTTGTCCAATTGTAACATTATTAAAAAAAAATTAACAAGCACCATATGCACCTGTTATCCAGCAAATCAAGTGTCATTTAGCACCCCAAGCTTAAAACCATATTCATTTTGCACTCCAAACTCAAACATTTAGACACATAATCCCCTTAACTTTGTTATGATGTATAGTAATAAACTTTTAAAATGTACAATAGGTATAGATAGATTTTCATTTAATATTTGACCCATCTCGTTATTGTCAAATTGACAAAATTATTTAGATTAATCTTCTATATACTGCTAATGCATACACTATCAAGCATAGATGCATGCCATGTATGTTGCATTAGAATTTGAATTCTAAATTTTTTATATGTGATGTGCATCTATATGTAATAATATATACATTGTAACTATATATAAATTAACTCAAATTATTTTTGCAATTTTTTTTCTTTGACATGAGCATGTGTGCATATACACATCAGTCTTTTGTTGATGATAACAAAGAGTGTATTTGATAGTAAATTATTTCTCAATTATTTTTTTGTCTCACATACATCACATAAAAAAGTGTCACGATACTTTTTTTTAAAAAAAATTATCCCAAATAATCTCCTATCCAAATACACTCAATATTAATTGAACGTTCAACAAAAAATAAATAAAATTTAGTTGACCAACAACTTGTGTGTACGTTATAAGCAATACATACATGTACGGCACCATTAATCCTATTCTAATCGTTGTGCTTGTAACCAACTTTTGAATTACGTTGCCGTAATTAGTTGCCAACACTTATCCTGTCCAATACTTTGTCAAACTGTGAACCATAAGTTTTTATTGTTTATTAATTGGTAAATAAATAATATGTCAACAAGTTTATTGCCCTTTACTTTTTATAACACCTAATTTAAAATTTTGGCTTATTCCTCGTTTAGATATTTGTACATCAACCTTTATGGTGTAGGGTTTTTGGTCTTTATCCAAAAAAAAAAACTTTTGCGTCTTAATTATTATTTTGGTGATTATAGAAATATAAAAAGTTATAAAAGTAATTTTATGAATTTGATGTCGGCAAGAAACGTCAAGTACCAGGTAACACTATCTTCATATGCCATTACCGCTACCACCCCTCTCAAATTCTCTCTTTCTGCCTCAATTAATTATGCCAGCCACTTTGGCTTCCATGTTCAAAAAAGGTATGCTGCGTTGGAATCAGAGATCTTATATGATTCACTTTTTTGCGGAATGTAACTATGATTTATATAGAATCTTATGGACTGAATTGTTAAAATGGTGGTCATCTGAAGTTTTAGAGATTATTCAGCAATTTGGCAAAGTCTATTAGCTTTTTATGCGCAACTAGTTGTTGCCTATTGTCTTCCGTTTCAACTCCAAAAAATGTGGGGACTAAGACTCGGAGAATAAGACATTAAGATAAGGAGTGGAACACTTTCATTTAGACGATAGGCTACAATACATGACATAGCTTTGATTACATACGAAGCTTAAATTAAGAAACCATGCAAGGAAACTAAATAAGGCAATTCAAGAGCAATCATATTCCAACATAGCCACAAATCCTACATCCTACTAGATCTCCACATTAGCAAGCCAAACAAGATTAGTTTTTGAAAGCCAGTGGCATGCCTCGGTTTGTCCAGGAGAGGCTTTAAGAATCTTGAAGGCCACATGATTCGCTGGGAACGCTGATGTATCCATGTGACATATCGCGAGGATTTTATCAACAGGAGCTCTTGTTTCGGGTTCCACCAAATCAACAGCATAAAGACGAGTTGAGGAGAGCAAATGGCAATAGTAGGCTGCAAATGGGAAGAAAACTTCATGACATGGGACAGCTTTTTCAGCATCAAATTGCTTTATGTTTCCAATTATTAGCTCTTTTCCAGGCCCTTTTGTACTTTTGGATGCTAAAGCGACCAACTGTTCTGCACCTAAAACTTTTTTTGAGAATTCTATCATGTCTTCAAGGGATGTTGGGCAGCTCTTAATCTCTCCTTTTATAGCTGGTGTACTACAATGTAGAATGTTAGTTTCGATGGATTTTTTGTTACAGGAGAAGTAAAAGACTCGGGAAACATTTTCTGGAGATTATTATAGCTAGTAGATATCTTTGATGCAATTTGAAAAGGGAGAAAAGAGCGAGGAGGAATTTGATCGTTGAAATTTGGCAGGCGCACTCTATTCCCTTGTGCAAGGACTGAAACCCTGAAGAAAGAATTAGGATCAGCCACATCAGATTCATGATCGGTATGGGTTCCATTGTAATAATAGTCGTAATAGTTGTCGTCATCAGCATTATGAAACGCTCCAGGTAAAACTGAACAAGCCAAATTAGCCATCGAGCAAAATTCGGCATGATCAAAAGAGAGTGATTGTTTGGATACTAAAGAAGCAAAATAACCAGAATCACGCTTAGACAGTGGCGATAATTTTGACAAAACTGATTCAGGCATATTATTCACCACATTTTTAGACCAAAAGTTGAGTTGATCGGAGGCAGCAGATGTGGAAGCAAACGATGCAATTGTCACAGGAGTTGAAGCAAGAGCTAGGAAAAGGAAGGTAAAGATCAAGGAAGATGTTAAGGAAAATTTAGCCATGTTTTCTTAGCTAAGAATAGCTCGAGGGAAAAGGATTCCGCTAGCATGGTATTTATACTCGAAGAAAATGATATATTCCCAATAATAGACTCTACAACAATGAGATAATCTAGTATTGAATTTGGACCACATTTTATCATATTCAAGAAAGGACATTAGTTCACGTGCCATGTTTAAAAAAGGACAAAAACCTATGGGGCATTAGTTATTATATCAATGGCAAGTTGAGATCGTTTTGTCTCTCTCAAACAAAACTACTGAGGAAATTTTGTAATAAGCTTTATTTGTGATATAGCCTTTTAATTGAGAATTTTTCCTAGAGGCATGATATTTGGCATGTAAGTATAGATCGATCCGTGTTCCTATTTGTCTGGATTGACTCCTGTGACTTATCTTTTCCTGTTATATGCTCAGCTTTGTCCTTAACAAGATGTAATTGATGATCAAAATTGGTCTCCAAAGATTAAAATCAATAATGAAGCAATTGCGGCAAAGTGGAAAACATGAAATATTGTTGATTTGATTATATCTCGTATAGCATATTCTTCAAGGTAATTAGTATGGAAATTTTATTACTTTCAGAGTGTAAAATACATTATCACAAATGTATCTCAAGGGTTTCTTCACTGCCTTTTTATCAAATTTGACCAAATGGAAAATGAGAAAAAAGGCTGGTGTTTGTGCAGTCCTGTAAAATATATGTATGACTAAGTTTTAATCGATATCGGTTGAAACTCCAGTATTGCATGAAAGTAAGCATGTGAATCGATTTGAACCCAAATTTTCAGACTTAAGCACAACCCAAACCCAGATGTTTTTGACAATTATGTGCATGGGATGAGTTTGGTTTTATGTAATCCAAAATCGATTAATTAATGGGTCTAATGTAATTGCATCTTGCAAGTGAAATTCCAACCACATATTAGCTTGGAGGTCGGAAGTCATTGAATTTTTTTCTGAGGGAAATAAAAATAGAATTAGTCTATGTAACTTTATGATTTTGGCTCTTAAATTGTGCATGAATTTGTGATTTGAAAATGGTTGTTGGATAATATTATGTTGTCTTTGTATTCCAACTTTTTTCTTGTTTTTAACCTACTATCGTTTAGTTGTTAAGTTTATGATTTTTATGTGCATATTGCAGGAGGAAAATGGAAGTGCTATTCCTTGGTTCATGGCCTATTCAGAAAAGGCATTAAAAGATGAAATTAAATTTGAAGAACTACTGGGATGGTTATATGTTTAACTAAAAACTGGTGGACCACTAGTTTATGTTCCACGAATCTAGTGCTAGAAACAGAATGGTTAAAATTTAGATTTTGGAGGTTTACAAAGTATAGGGGTAATTTCGAGATCTTTGATGATAAATTTGAGGAAAAAAATCAATCAAAACAATAAAAAAGCATAAAACAGGGGAAACAATAAACAGTGAGCAAAGTGTCAGTAAGTTTCAACTTTTCAGACGTCTATGATGCTAGTCTTACTCATTACAGAAATACTAATGGATAACTACTGGATGCCAGCCTACTAGAATTTGGGTTTAGGTTTTCTTTTCCAAACCCATTAGCATTTGAGAATTTAATGAATTTGGGGCGGGGACGGTCATCAGGCGGACCGTCCCTGAGCAGTCTTCTCACAAAAGGAAATGAGAGGACTGCAACAGGCCACGTATAATGGAGGCAACAGCAAAGGAAAACGACGTTGTTTTAGTAAGTGAGTAGGGAAAAAAATAAAAAAAAACATTTGAGGGGCTAACGGGCTCCGTTAAAATGCCTCAACTGTCCGTTCCAAAAATACCCGCTCAAATTAATGAGGCACGACTCTTCATTTGAAATCTTCAAATGAAATAGAATTTTGGTCTCCCTCCAAAAACATATCTTGTGAACATTCATTCACAATTTCAGAGTATTAGCAAAATAATATCCCTACCCAAAAATTGGGAAGTTTCAGATGAGAGGTTTTTGGAGAAAGTGTTGCAGAAATATAGTGTCATCAATCAGTATACTGAGGGAACACAAGAAATAACTGTTGCAGAACAAAAATTGGTGAGATCTGAATCAGAAATAGACTCAATCGAATTGGACTAAACCCCAAAGGTAAGAATATTGCAAACTCATTGCACTATTTGGCTTGTTTTACGACAGAAAGGGGATGAATTTACTTGCATGATTTTGTTCATACAACTTGTTTAAGACAGTGTGACATGAATAATGAAATTGGAACTCTGGCGAAAACTCCTAAACAAGGAAATCATATGGGTAGCACAAATTAGATACATTGAGAGCTAACTTAAAGAACGTATGCACAGGGAACTTATGCATGCCAAGTGTTTGTAAATTTGACTTAATAGACGAATTAAATGACTTAGGATGTTTATAGATATATAAAATAACAGGGAGAGTGTGAAGGTAATTGTTACTTGCTTTTTTTTTTATTCTTGTTGCAGGATAGCAATGGCACCGTATAGTTTAAACTGTATTACTGATTGTGTATGGGCGCTTACATCACAGTAGATTGACACATACAAAGATAAAAGATAAGTAAAGTGAGTTATTGTAAATTACACGAATAAAATAGGGAGTACAACACCGCAATGCCTGACTCACAATGTGTACATATATGACTATAAACCGTAACTGTCATCTAATAACATGTATATTATCGGAAACCTATTGTGCACAACTGTGATACTATGCGACCATTACTCACATATATGATTTTGTCATAGGTTTTAGCATCCGGAAAGTCTACGTAAACAAGGATTATGATGGCTTGACAACATCAAGAAGGTAAACTTATTGCAAGGTATCCCATAACATGATTACAATGATATTTGCCTACTCATAATTGCTTTTAAAGTATGATGTAACTTGTTGCAAGGTATAAATTTTACTACTTGTAATTGCTTTTAAAGTATGGCGTAACTTTAGATAACTTGTAAGATTTTGCCTAGACAAGGTATGTGATGTACACCGTATTGATTGGAACGTATAGCATGCTAGTCATTAATAACATTTATATCAGATGTTTTTACTAGATGGTTATTTGTTCCAATCGTCTATGAAATTGACCATTAGTGCTTATGAGAGTGCATTAAATTAGATAGATAGTTTACTTCAATGAATGGCAAGTACATACATACTTAGTGAATATACAATCTGATTGAAATAATGTACACCATGTAACCGACCAAATACAATGTGTACAAATTATTGAATATGCGATTAGTTGTCCACATGCATACTGCAATTAGTCGTTGCAGCCACAACTTGTACTGATTTTTAGTAAATGTTTTTTACTTGTATAAGTAGTACTGACTTGTCTGTAAACACCTTATACAGTGTGATGTATAAATACAATTAGTTTACGAAAATGTACATCATTTTAGGTATTAGTTACTTGAATGTGTATATCTATAAAAGATAGTGCAATGGTACGCATACCTTTGGAAAGGTTATTGGTGCCTTGACCAACTTGGGCATCTCCTTACAAGCTACAGTAGATATGTAATATTACTTGTATAAGTAATACTAATTTGCCTATAAGCACCTTATACGGAGTGATCTATGAGATACAATCAGTTTATAAAATGTACATTATGTTAGGCATTAGTTACTTGACTGTATATATCTGTGAAAGGTACTGCAATGGTATGTATAACTTTGAAATGGTTATTGGCCTAGATAAGTTGTGTGATGTACACCATATTTATCAGAATGTACAATATGTTATTCATCAATACGTAGCATAGAAATTGTTAAACATGCAGTTATTTGCTCACATGCATATTGCAATTAGTCATCACAGCAATATGCATAGTTTGCAATATGCATGGTGCAATGGCATGCATACATTTGGAATGGTTATTGATGTTTTGATCCACTTGTGTATCTCCTTGCAGGCTGCAGTGGGTGTGTAATTTTATCTATATTAATAATACTAATTTGTCTATAAGCACCTTACACGGGGTGATCTATGAGGTACAATCAGTTTACAAAAATGTACATTACGTTAGATATTAGTTACTTGACTGCATATATCTATAAAAGGTAGTGCAATTGTATACATAAATTTGGAACAATTATTTAGCCCTTTGATCAATTTGCGCATCTCCCTATAGTAGATGTGTAATTTTACTTATATGAGCAGTCTTTGTTTGTCTGTGAGTATCTTACACAGGGTGATCTATGAGGTACAATCAGTTTACAAAAATGTACATCATGTTAGGTGTTAGTTACTTGACTATGTATATATGTAAAAGAGAGATTAGATTGTTGAACCCATCGTTACTTGACTATGTATATATGTTAGGTGTTAATTACTTGATTATGTTAGTTACTTGAATGCTACATGGTTGAACCCATCGCAGTTGTGAGTATGAAATTTGGACTGCATCTTATAATGTGTTAAATTTTTTCAGCATCTTATCTAAATTGGTAGTACGAGCCAATACACTATTACTGACGTCTTCTACATTCCTTCCACTCACCCATGTTATTGGTTGCAGGAAGGAATTTTAAAAATGGAAAAATTCGACAAGCTGTCTGATGCTAGCTTATCTGCTAAGCTGAAAAAGCTATTCAAGGTTCACAATAATAATACAGGGGTTGATCCTGCGAATTGTGAGTGGGTATGCAATTAGCATCTTTAACCCAAGGCTTTTTTATTAGATGTTGTATATCCAAAAATGTAGAATCAGGTTACATACCTTTCTGTGTTACTTTTTTTATACCTCATTTGTTTCAGATATTTGTCCCGATATGCACAGAGGGGTATTGGTTTGTCTACAGCTTTGATGTCTCACAGAGACAAGTGCACCTGCTACAACCTAATAGCGATCAAGCAAAGAGCAAAGACATAAGTGTACTTAATCGACTGATATGTTGGACTGTCACCCAAATGCATTACAAGAGAAGAGGACTATATTGTAGTGTTTCTGATTTGTTTGACATAATCTTTGGTGCTATAGAAACGTGCCTTGGGGTTGGTCGTGGCGACAAAGTTTGGCAAGGAAATTGACTTCTCCGGTTTCTCGTTTGCACTTGCCGATGTCCCTCATCACTCACCAAATAAAGTGTAAATAGTTTTACTTCTCACATGTTTAATTGTTAGAGCTGCAAATATTTTATTACAACATATAAACTCCAACCTCCCTAATGTGAAGTCAACATAAATAGTTGTGACAGTGGTGTCTTCATTATGATATTCCTAAAGTATTGGAGCGGAAGGTTGGCTGTTCGGCTTACAGAGGTATTATAATTTGCCTATGTTTTTTTCCTAGTTTACATCTGGAATTGTGAAAAATAGTTGTTACCATGGACATGAAAAATTAATATTACGTTTAAATTGGATAGAAAAATGTTGGCAAGTATCGAGTGCTGTACACAGCTCGATTGTATACCTCAGCGGAGAACTCTAAGTTTCTGGACAGCTTTGCAAACCTGGAAGTACCAAAACGGGAGCGATAGGATGTTGGTAATGCCTGAACTTCATTAAGTGAGATGTGACAGCCCCACCTTCCCCTAAGGCGAACCAAAGGGGTTGGCGGACCGCCTGCCCAACTCTCGCCAGGACTACGAAGTCGAATCACACAAACCCTAGATTTCGCGCGATCGAAACCAAAGAAAACAAACACTCGGAGACTACTACGCCGATTACACACAACTAAAATGTTCCGAATGATTACAAGTAGTATCTCAAACGAATACACCTAATATACATGCTTACACTTAAGTACATACATAAAAAGTTGTATAAGTCAAAACGTGATACTTGATAAAAGCAACTAGGGTTTTGATTACAACAGAGCGTAACAAAATAACATTTACACTAGCTTGACACTTTCTTCAAAATCATGGTTCAAAAGTGTTGTTCCCTGTAAGGAAAACAAAGATAACGGGAAGGGGGTGAGCTTACGCTCAATGAGGTACCAGAAGTACAAGTAGTCATGAATCATGGCATTTCACGTATCAATCATGCAGTTATACACACCAGATAGGGAAATAAATAAACACTTCAAATGGAAAGGATACAGGTGGCTCTCAGGAGCCAAGGTTCTCATTGCTTCACCGGAGCTTGATCAAATAGTAGTTGACACTCCGTCAACTTTCAAATAAAGTAACCCGTCCAGTAGAGCACCACTTTAACGCCGATTCCGTCCACCAAACATACCCCTCACCGGGCCCGAACACCTCAGCAGTACAATGGGTGGTAATACTCGAGTATACCGGAAATCCAGAGTCTCTAATACCCAAAGATTCCCTAGAGTGGACTACCGTGGTTCGTTATCTAATCAACCGGCCCTTGCCGGCTCGACTCGAGTAACTAGTCCCCGGTTTTGAGCTCAAAGGTCATAGAATGGTCGTTGGATTTAATTCTCCAAACGACATCAACAAATACAGAAAACAGGTACAGATAACAGATATAGAGAACAAATACAGATTTATACAGTATACAGGAACCAGAATAACCAGATGAGAGAAACGAGTGTGATAAAGTACACCCTCGTTTCATACGAAGCATACAAAAGTCACAGATAATCAAGTTGCAAGTTGCAAGTACAGATGAATCAGATAAGCACCAATTTCAGGGGATGGTACACTCACCAGTTC
Organism: Coffea humblotiana; assembly: GCA_023065735.1. Taxonomy (NCBI): domain Eukaryota; kingdom Viridiplantae; phylum Streptophyta; class Magnoliopsida; order Gentianales; family Rubiaceae; genus Coffea; species Coffea humblotiana. Next base: position 21,329,360 of record CM041210.1, read on the forward strand.
ACACAAACAACTTCAAACGTTTCCTCCCGAAGTACTCGGATCACCGGCACGTCCTAAACCACCAAGGTAAAACAATTGAGACTCGATTACGAGTCATATGCCTAACCAAGTAAATTACCAAAGCAATACAAAAATGTAGTTGTGGAGTGAAAAAGTAGTAGTAGTTGATCCTAAAGACATGAACGATCCAAAACCCTTCATTTCTACCCAAAACCATGCCTACAATGATCTACTAACTCCAAATTTAAAGTGCAAAATGAAAGTAGGACTAATTCGAGGAAAACAGGATTTTCCAGTTTTGCGCGCCATCACTTGAAAAATCATATCTCACGATTCTTAAGTCCAAAATTGATAAAATTTATACCGTCGGAAAATAGACTCAAAGGGTACAATTTCTTAGAAGACATGTTTATAAGATTCAAATCACAAGTCAGTCAAATTCGAGCCTCAAATCGCAGCTTCATCCAGTAAAAGACAGAACAGGTAGGTAATTTCAGTCAACTTTGGAAAATCACTATAATTCGTACAAACAGAAACAGGGTCTGAAAGTTTCACAGTTTATAGTCCTATGAGTCTAGTTTAAAACGCAACAAACGGAACTCAATTCCGATATTTCTACAACCAGATATAGCAAATTTCCCAAAACTGCTCAAGGGTTCCTGCGAAAATTTTGACAGCACCTCCCTTGTTTTCCCTTACTTTTCCATCCTACAAACCACATCAAACTCAATCCAATTCAGCCACAATTTCACATATAAATCATAGGCAATGAAACACATCTAATTAGGGCCACAATACCCTTCAATTTGAGCTAATTAGTGGCTCTCAACCCAAGCACAATAAGGTCCCAACTTGAAACCCTAATGCTGAAATTTACCGTATAAGCTGAAATTTTCCGCAATTAACCACAATTAACGCATAATAGCTCCAAATTACACCATATTAAGCCATCAATCCAAGCCAACTATGATTATCTTATGAAAACAGAAATATTTCCAAGAAAATAATAAATTCACCAAACTTCACCTTAAACCATAAAATCATCCATAAAACAAGCTCCTTAACCACTATAAGCCACTAATTCACCATTATTATGGACAAAAGTTAAGTTCCAAGCAAAATACCTTAATGCTCAAGAAAGGTAGCAACTTAGAGCTTTCCTTTGCAAAATAACTCCACAAGCATCTTTAATCTTCCTTAGTAAGCGATTTCTACGGAGGTTTTTGGAATTTTATCGGTTGGATTTCGAATTTTGGACAAGAAATTGAAAGAGAAGTTGAAGCTTTCTCTCCCTTTCTCTCTCTCAAATTTTCGGCCACTATGAAGCATAAATGAAGATGATTTTGGTCAAAGTTTGGTTTTAGTAAAGTTAAGGAAAAGTTAGGCAAAACTTGGCCCAATCCCGTCGCGACACGTGGCACTTTTGGATTTCTTTCTTATCCTTTAGCTTACTAATGATCAAATATCTAACCAACCTCTAATTATCTCTTAGCACTCAGTAATTTAATGCCTTACTGCACAACTTAAACTAATTGGCCGAATTTCTCTCACTTAACGCACTAGCGGGTCCCACATCCGCTATTCGCTCCAAATCTCTCGTGAACTCACTTATACTAGAAAAATGGTTTAAAAATTATATTTACTTATAAAATATATGTAAAATGAATATATTAAAGAAAATAAAAAAAATGTGTGCACGAAAATCGATAAAACCCTAAAACCCTAAAATCGGATTTTTGTCTTCCTCGAGTTCTCACATGAGATGTGACTGTAGTTTGACAAAATTGGATCTTCTCCCATTTGTACATTGTTATGTGTACCTTGTAGCTTTTGGATTGGTGTAGACTAGAATCAGGTCCGATGAGAAGGACTACGTTAACCTTGTTGTATGTTAATGGAACGTTTAAATTGACAGTCTTCATATGTACATAAGTGTACCTGTTGTTAAATTTGGATGACTAACACATCACAGTATGGGGTTCATACATGTCTCCCCATAAATTGTTCCGAAGGTTACCATTGGTTAACTGTGTTTCAGCCAACACCACACATCATCACTCACCAATTGAATGCATGCTTCTCTGAGAATTTTGGAGTTACCATTTTTTCCCAGCCGTAGGGAATGCATAAAGTAGAAAATATGACTTACTTTTTGATGAAACCTATTGTAACATCGGAGCCTTGTAACATAATCACCTTGCTACTTCCAAATATTAGAGGGTTTGGACCAATGACACCATTTAAATCGACTTGCTCTTAACTTCAATTCTTGCATGTTATTTTTTAACAACAAAGCGTAAGTCCATGCCAACAATCGGGTTATAATGAGTAGATTTGTGGCCAAGAGTTGTTATGGAAAAGGCAACATCACGTTTGGACCTAAGAATAGCTTTTGTAGTTCAAAATGTGTTACACAGAGCACATATAAAGTTACAACACCAACATTGTTATACACCTTCTTGACCCAATTAGCAATGACTACCAAACAACTTTGTTAGTAAATTGTTTGCATTATTATCATAGTAGAACTGGAAACATATGCGGCTACAGCACATACTAGCTTTTCTGTATCTTTAACAACAAAAAAGCAGCTTGGGATTTCATACGTGTTCATTTTCACACAAAATATTAGTTGCTAGTTTACATCTTCTAACGCCCCATAGTATCACGCGCCCACCTGTGTGACTGATCTCTTCTCAACAGCGCACCATTATTTCATCCTTCCACCGAACACTTTGCCTAACATAGCATCAAAGAAAAGGAGTTTTGCGCCGTTGACATGTTTTCATCTAGCAATATTGGTGGCGGATCTAGTGAGTTAAGGTACTAATATCGGTACTGTAACTGTGGAAAAAGGGCTAACCTGAAGATCGTGGAGTCACAGAAACCAACGAAGGGCTTGCTGTACTTCGTCTGTGAGACAAAAGCTTGTTCTTTTTTCGCCTGGGCTCATCCAATAAGGAGGGATGATGAGCTTGTTCAGACTAACTATTACCCCACCTCACCTAATTGACAAGTAATAAGCAGAGAACGCTCGTTCGACAGTCCCGGAACGGTGCTCCATCAATCAAACACTTTCTCGCATCCTGTGCAACGCATCCAAAGTGACATTCGACAAATGAAAACCTTCTTGACGATTTCGGTATCAATCGCCCTGCTGCTGCTAATAATAGCAGTTTTTCGCTGACCCCACATTAGTTAGACTGGAAGACATATGAAGCGGACTTCACTGGTAGTTTGTCGTAGATGTAAGCTCATTTGCACAGTCTGTGACATCCCTGTGCTGTTGAATGAAGACACGCCAATTTGTTTTGCAAGTTATCGGGAAGTATTAAGTGCATTACTTACATCTGAATTCACTTGCGCTACTCAATTGTTCTGTGTTAATGACATCAGCAAGCCTGTCACTATTATGTTTATTGAGCTTAACGAGATTGTATGGTTACCTTAATACACGAATTTCATATTTCATAGTGGAACAACAACAACTCACTATGATGGTCAACACCAAAGTGCATATCTAGTCACAATTCGTACGTTCTTACTTATAGTTTTGTTCGTTTTTAGTTACAACAATGAAAATTAATTAAGTGTCTGAGACAACCCCAACTGCAAATTACTAGAGCATTGGATGAAAAGGACGTACGAATGGCGAACAGAGTGTTGAAAGGTTGGATCATAAACTGACCAAGGGCATAGAATGTTAAAATGCAAAATGTTGGGCCACCCAACAAATAGAAGAAGGTAAAGTGCAAAATTATTTAGAGCGCTAATGTGTATGCAGACAGTGAAACGTATCGTCAATAATGTGTAACTCTGTATGCATGTGAACCCCAATGTTGGTGTACAGGTCTTTTCAGGATAAAAGCTGCCAAAAATTGTGCTAAAGTCTGTAACTGATTTGCAACACGATGTAACACGAAGCAAGACTATCGTACTAACAAATTTCACGCTTTGTACGTAAGTATTCTGATCTGACATGGTTCAGGCGCTGCATGTGAGTCTACAGCTTCCACTCCCGTGATGTACTAGTTGGTCTCATATGCGTTGGGGTCTGATATTTTACCATATTAAAGGGTATTGCGGACTATAAAAGGCCCCCATTGCAAGTGTATATCCCTTACACAGACTCCAGTTTGTTCGTTCCCCTTTTATTTTCGACCGCATTATTATTCAACTTTCACACTTCCAATTTCTCTTCATATTAAAGTGGCAATGGACTCATGTACTCGATTCATTTTTTCTTATCTTCAACCTCCCTACAACAGGGATTACAGTCTCATCAATACAGTGTTCAGTTTTAAACCAAGCTCTTGGGAGTCAATTAAATGCATCCAGGTTTGCTTGATGTTTGGGAAGATCTCGCTATTTTAATGAGATGTTCGAGAAGGGTTCGCTACATCAAATGTTTTGGGGCTCGAAACGATCATCTCTGTATTCTCATTAGACACTTAATAAATTGTCTAAGAAATTGAATGTGTCGGGAGGAGGAATTATTGTTTGTACCAAGGCAATTGCACAAACAAGAGAAGAGGAAAGATTCATCGGATGTTAACTAGTTGTAGTATCACTAGTTGTAACATCGGGGAATATCACTAGTTGTAATATCACTAGTTTTAACTAGAGAAAATGAAAAGCTGCCGATTGCAAATTCATTAGTTGTAATGAATTGTAACATACACCTAACTGGTTGTAACTCAATCTGTACATCTCGTTATGACTATTTGTTGTATTTTAAATATTAGTTACCCCACTTTCAAATTAGTTGTCCCAACAAAGTATCATGTTCTTCTGCGAAACTGTTACTTGGCATGTGGTCATATGGAACCAATTCAAGACGCCAATTGTAACTTCATTTCCGTACTAAAGGAGTAATACCTATTGAAGTGCCTATAATACAATCTGTAATACTCATCGTTAATACAATTGTAAACCACATGTCTAAGTTTTAACATAGACGAACATGACAAGGTCCCTGTACAAGCACATCAATAAGTTGTAACAGCTTATTAACTTCTTGTAATGTACATATGCGGCATTCCCTAGTAGGGACGACATGGCTGCATTTAGTAAATGTTCGTCCACAAACACCGCAAATCTGGTATTAGACACCTAATGTCTGAAAAATCTGGTGCTAGACACCGCAAATCTGGTGCTAGACACCTAATGTCTGAAGTAATTTTAGAGTTACAGTCAACAAGCACTAATTTATTGAGAGATTGGTACATTAAAACAAGCTTACAATGCAGAACCGATCGAAACTGAGCAATATCTTCTCTGGACAAGTACGAACATCAGTAAATGAGGTGAACTTGGGGGACGGATATTCGGAACTCAATTGTTTGGAACAACCAATTGTTTTGTATTCATAAAATTGTAGGTATACATCATTCATCAACCTGCAACTGAGGGGAGTTGACGTCAAAAGTTAGTCGTAATCCCTGGGTGTTATTTCTTTCCTGAAATGCGTAACGATGGCAAATCAGCCAATACAGTTAATGGAACATACGGTTAATGATATATGCTGTCGAAGTATCCAATTAACAAGACACCATAAATATGTGATGTAATGATAAAAGTTTGTCACCTGAGATGATGGTGAAAATACATGATATGCATCCTTATTAAAGTGTGTTGAAATTGCCGCACGCTCCGCTTATATTATACAGTATAACTATTCAACTGTCAACAACTCATTAGCAATGCCTATATTGCTTAGTTACATAACTAAATTGGACTAGACATTATAACAAAAACGATATTTCAGACCATTAAGATATCTCTGACGGAGTTATGTTTGAAAAATATAGAAAATTTGGGGTGCATCCTTTTTGTAGGGACACTTCCATGAGGCCCCTAATTAGCCAATCGGTGGACTTTCGGATAATACAAAACAATATGTCATTAAAGCATTATATGTTAACTACAAAATATACATGCTTCGACAGCGTTCGGGTGCCCACCATTACAATTAAAGAAAAGTAGCTCTACGATACGAAAAAGGACTTTATTTTATCTACTAAATGTATGCATACCGTTGGACTTTCCTCGATTTTGGGAGCAGCAGCGTTTGAAGGGCCATTTACTGACTAGCTCATTAAATGCGTCTACGAGTTTAATATGGGCCAAATAATTGTATAAGACAGACAAAAAAGTATATCAGGAGGGATGTTAGCCGTAACTAAATCATCACACAGTGTAACATCATCATAACTAATTGTACTGTTAGAAACATCCAAATAAAAGTTAAAGCCATGCCCATTTTATACTAACCGAAACTGAGTCAGTTGATGAACGGCATCCCATAAATATGTGTTCATCAAATGAAACCGATGTCGGCTCAGATTCTGAGACCTGTATTATTGACACGACAATAATGTTATTTTATAGTGAATGGTACTTATGGATTAGTTAACCGTACAACGATAACATTGTTGTAGCATAAATGTTTACCATCATAGTTATTGGATCCTTACCGTAGTCTGTGTAGTTCTTGACAATCTAGATTTTTTTTTTAATTTGTCAAATTTATCGACCCAATTTTGCATCACTTTACTTCTTTTCCCACCGGCACGTTTTTTAATGCCTTTTGCGACTACTGCCTCTCCCATTTCATTTACAAATTGAATCTTATCACGTTCCTCCACATTCAAATTTTTAGGATTTTGTTCAGATTGCTCTTCGTCTTCTGAGAGGAGGAGCCCAACTCTCTTTGCCCAAATCGGATATGATGGTGATTACTACTTTGCTGGTGTCCTCCGACATTGCTGCTCGGGTAGCGACCTTAATCATGGCTGGAGCGAGCTCCCGATAACGAGTTGAAATGATTACTTTTGGATTTTCAACAATTTCCCTTTCTCGCCGATCAAAACAGTCTCCAACCCAAGCTCTTTTTGTCCATCACCTCTTAACGTATTCAGGAGGAATTGTCTTTATGCCCACGATAAACACGATAACGTATTCAGGAGGAATTATCTTTATGTCCCTCTAAGCAATATGATAACCATTTTAGCTCCACACCTTGTTTTCGTCGGCGCTCATGTCCTCTTTGGCATCACATAACCTTCGTACTTGCGCTTCACACCTTCCTTGCAGCAACTATATCTCCTAGATGTGGTCACGCCATCTTTGTCTTTATTCAGATAGTTTTTGCGTACACTAAAACCCATTTTAAATGCATATTTGTTGTAAAACTTGTACGCATTTTTTTCACTGTTGAACTCCATTCCTAACTCAGGGATCCTATCTTCTGCCAGTTTGCTGCAATCCATTACTTCTGCTCCTACCAATTATGCATCAAACACCATAATTTGCAACACTTCATGAATTGTATGTACATAAACGACAAGATAAATGTATATTACCATTCATAATGTGTTATGAATCACACATTACTCGTATACCAAATCATGTTATTACGCTTATCAATACGATTAATGAATCACATCACCTTACTTTTACTCTAAGACAATGACATTATCTATGTACTAATAGAACTTCATGTACATTAAATTATACGGACTGTAATGTATTGGTCACACAATGTAAGTCTATTTTAACTGTATGTACATCCACTCTGCTAATTATATATAGGTTCTAGGTTCTTTAATTCACTAGACCTTATGTCATTCGTTAATGACAGCCGCCTAAGCCAATTCCGCATTTTCTACTATTTCTACATTTTGAGGGCCAAACAAGCATTTTCTACTCATTGTAATATATTTCTTATATCATGTAATTAACTTACAACACCAGGTACACCCTTTTATTATTCACATATATGTCTTTCCTCTACTTCACCTCATTCAACTCTACACCTCCATTTTATACACACTGCATGGTCAGGAGAGGGGCAAACTAAGATTGCGTGATGAGCATGGACCAACTATTGGATGCACAATGATTCATATCAATTGTAATACGGTGGCTATAACCTGTAACTTATTTACAACAGGATGTACATTCATTCACTTGTTAAATGTGACTTTGATTCTCTCATCTTTCTCTAATTCCGCTCGACGCTTTACTTGAATACATATCCCTGGGTCTTCGGATAACTACTATCCCATTATATTCCATCACTCAAAAGCTGAATGCTCACACACACACACACACGGCCATAGTTGTGAACTTGGTTTAGTCACGTTACCTTGGTCTGCTAATACGCTTTATGTTTTGCCGAACTCGGAGAGCGCAGTTGCATCTGCTATTAAGTTGAACGACAAATTCTAGCTTCGTGAGATGATGAATTTCCTCTGTTTGCTTCTGCCTTGCCACCTGATTTGCACGCATTCAAAATGGATACAACACTCTCATACCCAGTTTCAAAATGCATACAACACTCTCACTGCACTGTTTGCTTTCTTCCTTATTCACGCAAGACCATACCCCAACTCTCTCCAACCAGTTCTCTGTCAATTGCTCCTTTCAGTAGGACGCCTACTCTCCCCTCAGTTTTGTTTTGTGCGACTAATTCAAATCTTCAATTTGATTTTCAAAATTGAAACTCCTCCGTTTGGTCCGTCATCATCCTGTTTGGGCTAAACATTTTTTTTTTGGAACGGCATAGTTTTTGGGGCCTGTTGAAGGCTTCCTGACGTGGACTATTTCTCGCCTCACGTATAGGTCTTGTGAGGAGACCGTTCAGGAGCGGTCAATCTGATGACCGCTCCTGCTCCTAATCCGAATTTAATAGGTTTGACTTTTGATCTAGTTGTTCCGATCAAATTGTGTCCATTAGCATCTGAGTTTAGATCAAGTTTATTTCAAGCCACTCAATCAAGCGACAAGCGGAAACCACAATAACTCTAATGAAAAGATGTTTAACGTTTGGTGTAATAAACTAATGATTTTCTAATAACTCTACAGACATCACATCAGTCATGTGAGCAAGTGCTCTGTATTCAATAACGGAGATGGCAATTAACTGTCTCAATTTTATTTGGGAAAATTACAAAAACCTCCTCTGAGGTTTCTGACACTTGCACTCACCTCCCTTGTGATTTAAAAAATTGCACTCACCTCCCCTGAACTTACTGATTCTTTGCATATTCAGTCTAGGTGATTAAAATATTATTTTAGTGAGTGAAATGAGAAATTTGTGCCAGATTTGTCCTTTGTGCTACATGCCAAATAGTATTAGTAAAGGAATGACAAAATACTACAAATCAATTAATAATTAATAAATTTTAAGGGGTGTAGTTTATGGGCAAATAGGCATTACATATTCAAAATACCAGCTCTTTATGAGCATTTTACTCTCAAACATTTAATTTATGATAAATACATCAATGTTTGTAAGTAAAATTCAAAAAGTGTTATAGTAATATTCTTATAAAAAGAAAACCCGTAGGTTATCTATTTAATATAAATTAAATATTTTTAAAAAAAGAAATGGCCATAAAGTATTAATTCTTTATGGCTTTCCTCCATTACATAAACAAAGTATCGACTCTTTATGGGCATTTTATTCTGAATCATTTAATTTATGTTAAATACATAAATGTTTGTAACTAAAATTGAAAAAGTGTTACACTAATATTTTTATGAAAAGAAAACTGGTAGGTTTTGTATTTAACAAAAATTAAATATGTGAAAGTAAATACAAATTTAAATTTGATACCTCTATCAGGCAATTTAAATTTTAAAAAAGATTTGTATTTTACCTCTATTCACGTGATATGGCCTCAAAATCTGAAACCTCTATTTAAATTTGTATTTACTTTCACATATTTATATTTTGTTAAATACAAAACCTACCAGTTTTCCTTTCCTAAAAATATTGGTGTAACACTTTTTCAATTTTAGTTACAAACATTTATGTATTTATTATAAATTAAATGATTCAGAATAAAATGCCCATAAAGAGTCAATACTTTGTTCATGTAATGGAGGAAAGCCATAAAGAATTAATACTTTATGGCCATTTCTTTTTTTAAAAGTATTTAATTTATATTAAATAGATAACCTACCGGTTTTCTTTTTGTAAGAATATTACTATAACACTTTTTGAATTTACTTACAAACATTGATATATTTATCATAAATTAAATGTTTAAGGGTAAAATGCCATAAAGAGCTGGTACTTTGAATCAGTAATGCCTATTTGTCCATAAACTATACCCCTTAAAATTTATGAATTGTTAATTGATTTGTAATACTTTGTTATTTCTTTGCTAATAGTACTTGGCATGTAGCACAAAGGGCAAATCTGGCACAAATTTCACATTTTACTCCCTAAAATAATATTTTAATCGCCTGGACTAAATATGCAAAGAATCAGTAAGTTCAGGGGAGGTGAGTGCAATTTTTTAAACTATAGAGGATGTGAGTGCAAGTGTCAGAAACCTCAGGGGAGGGTTCTGTAATTTTCCCATTTTATTTTGTACTTAAAGCACAAATGTGGAGACACTAAATATTCCAAAAAAAGGGTGTTCTAATGCTTTCCTTTTAAACTTTCACTTAATTTAAAACGAACTTTTGGTTGAAGTTCTTGAATTTTAAAGTGATGTCTAAAAATTATAATATATTGTTACAACTTCATCTATGAATTTTTTAAATATTTTTTGAAGCAATTGTAACGCCTAATTCTATTTGAAAGACTGTCTTGATAGTTGCAAGAATGGATTGGACGACAAATGTAAGGATTGCCCCCAAAAAGTTGCCAAAAAAGGCATCAAATGAAGAAAAAAGGATTGCATACAAGTATTCTAATTTAGTAATGATGAAACACGGACAAATTGACATAATTTACCAAATCAATACAGTAAACATAAGCTAGGCTGCTGCTACTAATTTTATTGAAAAGATTCTGAAGTGCTGATCAATAGTTCCAATAACTCTAGCTACAAAAGATTTTCAGAAGATAGCATAATGACTTACCTAATAGTTTGTGTATATTTTAGTTCATTTGTAATTAATTTTGAGCTCCTTAAGCAATAGGAGTGACTATTTTGATATTATTTGATGTCCTTGAGTAATTTTGAGAAGACTTGTAAATTCATCCCTTTTACTTGTTAAAGTTTGTCACTTTTGGTAGGGATGAATGAGCAAGGACAATACGGGGCTGTTTACAAAAAGTCATTATCGGATTGGATGAGTGTATATGGGGTCAGATAGTGAATTTCGAGTCTGACACCAAATCGGATACCCTTTAAAAGGTTTGGCAAGAGAAATAGTGTTGAACAGTATACAACGTCGAATTGAAGAAATGAAACCAGATAATCGCACCAGATACTCATTAGAGGATTTTTCGACGAAGAGTATTTAGCAGTATACAACGCTGAATAGTGAAACTTGTTTCGAATACCGCATCGTATATTTGAGTGGGAAACTTTTCCAAGTTGCACAACCTGCACAACTTGCAGCCATCTTTTTTATCCTTCTTTCTTGCAGCAACCATGATGTTTTGCCAGCCACTTTTTGGACCAAACACTTAAACTTTTGTCAACTTTATGTCACTCCATTGTAAGCTTTTGACTCTTCAAGATCAAACCAATTTTCTTGTAGAAGATTCAAGGGGACTTGAAGATTATAAACAGAGAAAGGTTTGTTGAGTTTTTGAGCTTTAGTTTTCTAGTTAGTTTTAGAGAGGTAGACAGTTTTGGAGCAAAAGAGAGAAACAAACTTATAGCTTTCTTCTTCATTTCTATTAGTTTATAGGATTAGTTTAGGACTTATGTTATGCATTCATTCTTGTATTGGCTCAATAAGGAGGTCGATGGAGATGAAGATGCAAAGGTTCAAGAAGCTCTAGTGACAAGAATGTTTCTTCTCTCCACCTCTTTATCTTTGTATTGAATTTTAAATTTTGTTAATGCAAGTTTTAGATATTATGTTTATGATGTTGTTTTAAAATTTATGATTTGGGTATTTAGTTGAACTATCTATGATTTCTATGTATTGATTTCTCGATTATTTTGGGCTATTATCTTGATTAAGTTATTTAGTACTTTTGATTTCAAAATCATGATTAACTGGCTATTAATTGTGATAATTTCAAGGTGTTAGATTTGCAATGAAAATTGAAATTTGACACTAATCCATAGAAATTTTAAACTTAGTGGGTACACTCACGAAAGTAGAGGTACACATTTGTGACTTATTTTGTAGTAATTTCATAGAAGTAAATGAATTTATAGTTGATTTCATAACCACGAAAGCAGATATGAATTAGCTATAGATATGGTTGGTACACTAACGAAAGCAGGTATCACGTACATAAGAAAATTAGCCATGAATTAATCGAGGTTTTAGTACTAATTTAGTCGGAAAGTTGCACTAGCATATAAATAGATAGGGATTATTTGGGAAGCTTTCATTTGTATTTTTCTACCCATTAGTAGTTTAGATTTGTTTATTTTCATTTGTTGATACTCTAAATAATAGAGAAATTTTAGTAGTGCCAGTAGTTGTCCGTCTTTCGTGTGGATTTGACTCTAATTACCCTATACTCGCTCACGATCTGTATACTTGCGAAAAATCACGTGTGGTAGTTTAGGAAATTATAAATTCAAAACTTGACTGTGGATTGAACTTTATTGTTGTATGCATACCCAACATATATCAAGTTTTTGGCACAGTTGTCGAGAAAAATTTGTGGTAATATCGATGTAAAAAGTGATTCTATTAGTTTAGATATTTTTATTTGATTTCTTGTGCTATTTTTGTCCTTTTTATTTTCTGTTGTGTGTTGGTGTGCTTGTTTGTGTGTATTTTGTTTTGTGTGTTTTGTTTTTGTTTTTGTCAAGTGTATTACTGGTAACTATCTTTTTTATCTAATCTTGCCTTTTGAGGTCTTTGAAAGCATTTTTAGAAAATGAGAAGAATAGATTCTTTTGGAGGACAATACTTGAGACGATGAAGAGAGAAAATAAATCCTCTGTACTTTCAAGACTATAACAATAGAGAAATTCATGATAATCATGCAAATATGTCTCTTGATGATGGCTTGTTAAGATTAAATGCTAAATTGGACAATTGATGCATTTGGTTGAACAATATAGGAATGTTAATGTTTCGAGTTCTAATTATATAGTTTGTGTCTTATATGGAGGTTATCATGTTGATTATCAATATATACAAGCACAACATGTATATTACTTTGATGGATTTGAATATGGCCCTTCTTATGTTGATTACCATGGCCTTAATTGGCGGTAACATGTATAATTATGGTTGGTAATGATCATTGTGCTTCTAGTGATATTTTAAATTTTTATGATTTTCAATCCCAACCTGTACAATATGATTTCAAGCCATCATGGGAGTTAGTTATAGAAAGGCTAATGAGTAACTCTGATCAAGTCATAGAAAAAGTAGCCTTTGGATCTAAACCACCTTAGGAGCGAGCTATAGAAAAATTTGCTAATAAAATGGATTTAGATATAGAAAAACTAACTAATGTAATATCCAATCGTTTACTAAGATTGAGAATAGAATAGAAGAATTGACTTTACATTTTGGTAAAATGCCATGATTAATTACATGAATTGTGTGAAGTTATTTCATCTAATCCTATATATTTTGCTTCTAGAGATAATGATACGGGTATTGCATGTGGAAGTGACTTGTGTTTAGAAGATGATTATGATATTACTTCCATCCCTTGTAATAATATTTTTGGAACTAATCTTGAAACTCAAGACGTAATTTTGAATAATGCATTTGTTACCCCTCTTAAGGAATATTTAGTGCCTACAGGTTTCGAAGACATGATTGAGCAAGTAATTCCTGCAACATCTCTTTTGAGAAGTTCTCAAGTAGTGCACATTCAAAATGATATCTATCAAACACTTGAGATCGGTAAACCCCTTCCTGCTCTCTTATCTTTCGGATATGTGATTCATTCATTTGAGTCACCATTTGTTGATCCATCACGAGCTAATTTGGTAGATTACTTTTTGTCAAAACCTCCTTGACAATGACGCAAAATAGTCAAACTAATGACTATAAACAAGTGATTGTTAGGAGGCAACCCAACGATTTGTTAAATTTCTTGTCTTTTTGGTATGTTTTAAGTGTATTTGTTTTCATTTTGTAGGTTTGAAAAATAAAGGTAAAATGAGCACATTCAATAGAAATTTGGAAATCAATGGCGTCCAACCACAGCAAATCACCTACTACGCTAGGGGAGTATTTCTTTTTTTTTTCTTTACCTTTTTCGCATTGATGACAATGTGTAATTTAAGTGTGGGGGTAAGGTTGGTTTAAATTGAATGCATCTTTGGTATTCATGTGAAAATTGATATATTTATTGAAAATTTTGATTGTTGGTGATATTGGTATGATTGAAATATTGAAATTTGAAATTGTTGGTAGGGAGAATGGCCCAAATATAAGGAAAAACTCTATCAAAATGTTTTCAAAAAACCTTAATACCAATAGTGTCGTTAGTTGTGTTGTACCAGTTGATATGAGATTATGTGTAAGGTTTCTTTGAAATTATTGTTATGTAAGTCAAGAATTCTGATTTTTAGCGAACTTAATGTCTTATAAAGTGGACTTTATCATATTGAGATTTCATTAAATTCATGAAAAGTATTGTTCTTGTTTTGTTTATGTAAGTTGTGTGATTGGTATGATTGATAAATGCGAAACTCTTCTTGTAATTTTTCTCTTATTTCTAGTTTTTACAAGAATTAAGTAATGTATTTTTGCTTTCATAAAAAAGGAAAAGAAAGTTATATGATTATTGATCACATAAGCATGTACTCCAATCATTCGAAGCACTTAGCAATCAGGGGTTGGCATTTACAAATGTCGATATTCACGTAAAACGATGTTAGAATTAAGAGTATGTAAAGCAGCGAGAGTTTATGACTTGATCAAGTAACTGGGGAACATGCATCTACCAATGTTTGTCTTTGCATCAAAAGACAAGTTCACTACTCAAGTAAAGCTTGATAAGAAAGAAAAAAAAGAAGAAGTAAAGCTTCATAAGAAAGAAAAAAAGAAGAAAGAGTATGTGATCAAAGTGTGAAAAGTTTTTTTAATTTCTTGTCCTTGTTTGTACAAGTTTCTAAGGGGTGATTGCCAAGTTTAGTTCTTAAATTTGTTAATTATACTAGTTGTATGGCAAACATGATTAGATCAGGGATGATACATGGTATTGAACTTAATTAAATATTGGTATGATAAGTTCTTCTTTATTTGGTATTATGGAGTTCTAGAATTGGAATTCAATAAACTCATATAGTGATCATCTCTCTTGTATATTTACACATAAATCTCCATTGTATGCTACTCCACTTTTTGGAATCATTAGTTTTGGGTTATTTTTATACATTGTTTGAGAACAAACAATGATTCAAGTGTGGGAGTGTGACAAGTGTTTATTTTACCTAATAGTTTGTATATATTTTAGTTCATTTGTAGTTAATTTTAATTTCCTAAGGCAATGGGAGTGACTATTTTGATAATTTTTTATGTCCTTAGTAACTTTGAGAAGACTTGTGAATTCATCCATTTTACTTGTTAAAGTTAGTTATTTTTGATAGGGATAAATAAACGAGGATAATATAGGGCCGTTTACAAAAAGTCATCACCGAATTGGACGAGAGTATATGAGGCCAAATAGTGAATTTTGAGTCAGATACCAAATTGGATGCCCGTTAGAAGTTTTGCAAGAGAAAAGATGTTAAGCAGTATACAACGTCAGATTGAAGAAGTGAAGCCAGATAATCGTGCTAAATCTCGTCAGAGGATTTTTTGATGAATAGTATTTAGTAGTATACAGCACCGGATAGTGAAAATCGTTTCAGATACTGCGTCGTATACTTGAGTCGGAAACTTTTACTAGTTACGCAACTTACATAACTTGTAGCCATCTTTTTATCCTTCTTTCTTGCAGGATCCATGACATTTTGGCAGCCACTTTTTCGGCCCAACACATCAACTTTTGTCAACTTTATGTCACTCCATTATAAGCTTTTGACTCTTCAATACCAAACCAAATTTCTTGTGAAAGATTCAAGAGGATTTGAAAATTATAAATAGAGGGAGCTTTGTTGAGTTTTTGTGTTTTAGTTTTCTAGTTAGTTTTAGAGAGGGAGAGAGCTTTGGAGCAAATGAGAGAAACAAATGGGTTTCTTTTTTATTTCTATTAGTTCATGGGACTAGTTTAGGACTTGTGTTGTGCTTCCACTCTTGTATTGATTCAACAAGGAGACCGATAGAGATGAAGATGGAGAGGCTCAAGAAACTCTAGTGACAAGGGTTTTTCTTCTTTTCACCTCTTTATCTTTGTATTGGATTCTAAGTTTTGTTAATGCAAATTTTGGATATTATATTTGTGATGTTGTTTTAAAGTTTATGCCTTGGGTATTTGGTTGAACTATCTATGATTTCTATGTGTTGATTTCTTGATTATTTTGAGCTATTATCTTGATTAAGTTATTTAGCACTTTTGATCTCAAATCATGATTAACTGGCCATTAATTGTGATAATTTCAAGGTGTTAGATTTATAATAAAAATTGAAATTTGATACTAGTTCATAAAATTGTTAAACCTAGGGAGTACATTCACGAAAGTAGAAGTTCACCTCTGTGGCTTGTTTTGTAGTAATTTCATAGAAGTAAATGAATTTATAGTTTATTTCATAACCATAAAAGTATGTATGAATTAACTATAGATATAGTTGGTACACCAGCGAAGCGGGTATCACATACATAAGGAAATTACGCCATGACTTAGTCGAAATTTTAGTACTAATTTGGTCGGGAAGTTGTACTAGTATGAGTAGATAGGGATTCCATTACCCAAGGAGTTTCCATTTGTATTTTTCTGCCCATTAGTTGCTTAGATTTGTTTATTTTAATTTGTTGATAGTTTAAATAATAGAGAAACTTTAGTAATGCCAGTAGTTGCCCGTCTTCCCTGTGGGTTCGACTCTAATTACTCTATACTTACTCACGACCCGTATACTTACGGAAAATTGCATGTGGGGTGATTTAGAAAATTATAAATTCAAAATTTGACTGTGAATTGAACTTTATTGTTGTATGCATATTCCGCGCATGTTACACAAGATAACTTTGTAACTCTTCTGGAGATTTGTCTTTCTGCTCTTGGCTCTTCAATTAACTTATTTCAACTTATGCATGAAGAAAATATTCAAAGACAGTAGTCATAATTCTTTATGACCAAACACAGTATTCGGGTAACCCTTTTTTTGTGACAGAACATCCCTAACTATATCTACAAGATGTTATTAGTCCATAAATACATGCCACTGTAATGCTCTATAGCAAACATTAACCTATATAATTTTTTTTCATCTTTGTGTATCATTTAGGATCGTATCAAGAGCTATCTTAGCCTAGTGAATTTTTTTCAACCCTAATTGAATTTTGTTTCAATATCTAGCTTCAATTTTCCATACTATTATTTTCTCCTAGAAGGTAAAATCATGTTTCTTATTGAGAGAGAGAGGGGGGTCACTCATCAATGCTAAACACATTTGTTTGGATAGTATATTATTTGGGATAATTTTTTTTTAAAAAAATACTATAGTATTAAAATGATGATTAAAAAAATGTGTTGATGCAAGTAAATAAAAGAAGGCAAATAATCTACTATCCAATCATATTCTTCGAGCAAGAGAATGGGGGTACTATATAGTATTAGACAAGATTTTAGAGAGGGCAAGAGAAGGACTCACACAAAAAAATTGTAAAATTTCATAAGGACTGAAGGGATTTTGGGGGGGGGGGGGTGGAGGGAGTGCCCCTGCTGCCTTTGCCAGTTACTATTACCCTAGGTTTAAATTACAACAACAATTTGACCCTTAGTCAGCATTAATCAACATTAGTAAAATTTGGTTGTAATCAACTGTCACAAATTTTTAAAATGTGCAATAACCATACAGAAATTTTTGTTTGATATTTGGCACACCATGTTGCCTGAATTTTATAAGATTCTTTTTTTTTTCGAGCAAGCATTAATTAGAGCACACATGAGTAAGCAAAAACATCTAATTGTGGAATGTTACTTTCTTTTCTTTTTTTTTTAAAATTTAGCTTTTATAAAGAATTTGGGGCAATAAACTTGCTCACTGATAATTTATTTGTCAATGAATGAGCCTGTCAAACTTATGGTTAACAATTCAATAAAGTATGTTACATTAGTAGTTGTTCAACCTTACGAGCACGGGGTATATTTACAACAATAAAGTTCAATTCACAGTCAACTTCTGAATTTATAATTTTTTAAACTACTCGACACGCTATTTTGTGTAACTATATGTATCATGAGCGAGTATAGAATATTAAAATTCGAACTCATTAGAAAGACAATCAACTACCGGCACTACTAAAGGTTTTCTATTATTTAATTTGTCAACGAATAAAGAAAAATAAATTAAGCTACTACCAAGCAGAAAAATACAAATAAAAATTTCTAGGGTAATGGAATCTCTATTTACTCATGGTAATGCAACTATCCGATTAAATGAATATCAAAAGCTCATTAAACTATGGCATAATTTCCTAGTATCATGTTTATGATACCCACTTTCACTAGTGTATCAACTATACCTATAGGTAATCCATAACTATTTTCTTGGCTATGAAATCAACTACAAGTTCATTTACTTCTATGTAATTATTGGAATAAGGTCATAAAAGTTGCAAAAGTGCATATCTACTTTCGGGAGTGTATAACCTATATTCAATACTTCCATAAATCAGTGTCAAATTTTAATTTTTATTGCAAATCTAATATCTTGAGATGATCACAACCAATGGCCATTAATCATGATCATAAGAACAAAAGTGCTAAATAACTCAATCAAGATAATAGCATCAATTAACCAAGTAATCAACACATACACATTCATGGATAGCTCATCCAAAAGCCAAGGAATAAACTTTAACAAAACATGATATCCAAACCTTACATTAACCAAACTTAGAATCCAATACAAAGATAAAGAGGTGGAAAGAAGAAAACTCTTGTCATTAGAGCCTCTTGAGTCTCTTCTATTTTATCCTCCTTGTCCTCCTTGTTGAGGCAACACAAGAATGGATGAATACAAATTAGATTACTCAACACTATCCTACACAAAATAAGTAAAAATAAAGATAACTATATTTGTTGAGGGCTTGTGTCTTGCCTCAAAGAGCAAGACACAACCCTTTTGTTGTTGTTCTTCTTCAAAGCTCTCTACACTCTCCAAAACTAACTCAAACTAAATCTAGTGAAAACTAGAAGAACTAACTACTATATATTCTAAGTCTTATTTCTTGGAGTCAAGAGGTCCAATATCTCCTAAGGTTTTCGTCTAATTTTGTTGGAATTTCTCATTGTTTCCAAGAAGGTAACCAAGTTGCTGATTGCCTACCAAATGTGGGTTATGATGAAGGTTTGGATAGAGCATATCTTTAGATGTCGGATCTCCCTATTAAAGCTCGAGGGGAGTTTTGTTTAGACAAAGTAGGTCTGCCATCGATTAGGAAATGTAAGTGCAAATAATGTAAAGGGAATAGTATTCCTTATTTCTCTTTAGCATGTTCATTGTTCTCATGCACTATTTGGAGGTAAGGTCTAGGTACCCCTCTATTTTTTTTCTTATTTGAATAGTTAATAAAAAGGTACTTGTTGAGAAAAAAAAGGTCAAAAAGAGAAGGTCCTAGAGCCCTTCAATGCAGCAGCAAGTCAGTCCCTAATGTCTCATCAAATATGGAGAAAGAACAAGAAAGTCAGCAAAGTTGGCAAGTAGTAGCCATCAAGAAACCCTCTAGGGATTCTATAGAAACCATGCATGGATTATCAGAAACCCTACATGGATTGTGATGCTCTGCTTTCGCTCTTTGAAGTGAAGTTTCTGCCTACAATCTGCAATTAGGCTGAGAAATGATCGAAATACCCTTGACTAATTAAAACCCTGCTTCAAACTTTGTCAGCAGAAATGCACTTTTGATATTTAGCATTTTTACCCTGAAAACATATGAATTGGATTTCAATGTCCCATAAGAAATGTATTCCTATGTCTTACCTTCAAAAAAATTCAAGAATCAATTCAATCCAATGCTTGTATCAAGTTATAGTCGAAATACTTGAAGGTGTCAGAGCAGCCAACCTTTACTTCTTGCCACTTGATTGCATTTCATGCTTTTGCACTTCATGTTCACTTGAAATCATTTCAAACCATCAAGAATTGTGTAAATATATTCTCACTTCACTTTATTTGATGACTGAATAATTAAAACCTACAAAACATGAAGTTTTTAGCGCTTAACTCGATAGAAATGCAATATTTCTCACTAAACCACCAAATGTAATTTCTAACTAAAAATCTCTTTATTTATCTACTAAAATGACCAAAAACACACCAAAACATAAATGCACAATCACATGAAAATATGCAAAACAAGCACTTATCACAACTACCCTAATCAACCATTGGTAGCTTAATCTGAGTGATTGTAGAAAGCATAATGACAATGGCATTCAACTTCTAATGCAAATAATATACAACTTGTTGAGCAATTATACGTTCATTTATGTCTTATTATATGGTGAATTCATATTGTTGTCGTTGATAAATAAATATAGCCATTCTCCTCTATTTTGAGGCTTAGCACTTGATTGATTCTAGTTATAGGTTATATTTCCTTTTCTTTTAGGCAATGGATGTTCGTCTTGTGTTAGATTACCAACCTAGCAACTTGAGATTCTTTTATCTTTCTTTCAATTCAAAAAGAAAAATGACCAACTTGAGATTGTTTTGTCATAATTATGTTTCTTATATATGGAGTTTAAGGTTGTTATAATTTGCATTGTACACTTCTTTTTTCTCACTATAATTGTTAGCCTCTTAACAATTTATGGGCATTAAGGTAAATGCATATTGTGATGATGGCAAGTTAATATTGATGATGCTCTTACATCACTGTATATATTAATTTAAATCTGGTCATTCACACTGCTTTGTCTTTAAAAAGATGTACTAGCATTGCCCTCAAACAATAGAAAAAACAAAAAAAAACAATAAGTATAGCAAATGGGGCAAAATTTAGAAGCATGTTTTTATTTGATGGTATAAATTAAAATATCAAGTTAAACACTATGAAAATTCTAATACTTTCAGAATGCAAAGTAAATCATTAAAATTGTTTGTTAATGGCTCTTGACCACCCTTTCGGGCCAATCTTTTCAAAACGACAAATTCAAATAAATGAAAACGAGAAAGAGGAGGGTTTGGTAAGGAAGTGGAAACAAGAATTACCTATCATCCGACTATTGAATACAATGATCAAAAAATGTCTATTCGGCTTGGCATTGGTTCAAAACTTCGTATACAATTTACAATCTTTTCACTTTTTTGAAGGCTTAAAAAAAGGGAAAGCTATAATAAGATTTACGCTGACTAGACAGCACGTGTGATAGATGCAACTTTGTGATGCAATCAAATTTACCTAATGCAATATTAGTACATGTAGGAATAATGAAATTCAAAACAGGGACAAAAAAAAGAAAGAACAATCCCATATAAGTATTTTTCCTGGTGACAAAACTGAGATAAACTACATAATTTACCAGATGAGTATAGTAAATGTAGCTTGGCAATTTTCTACTTTAAAGATTCTACTGCAAAAGATTATGTATTGGGAAGATGACATGAGATAATTTTGTGGCTGTTCAAGATATTTGTCTTTGGGTCTTTGCTTTTAAAAATTAATTTATATGCAACTTGTGCATGAAGCAAGTACTCAAAAAATAATAGTTAAGATTCCTCCAGGACAGTTGAACTTTTAAATTTTAGTTGGAAAGTAAATGATCTAGAGAAAGCGTAGTTTACAGCATCAGCCTCTATCTCACTAGAGTAGCGCATTTGTTTCTCCTCATGATTCTAAGAAAAGTGCAATTTAATTTGATCCCAAGTTCAATTCCTCAAATGCCCTAAAAGAACAACATTTATTACTTTTGGAATAAGTTTCTTTAAAAAAAAAAGAAACTATATTGAAAGCTAAGAACCGAGATATTTCATGGCCTTTGCCTAATTTGTTGAATCATCTAGATATTACTCAATTGACCTTGAAAACTGAAAGGTCTCAAAATTGATGCCAAAAAAATAAACTGATATACTTTCCAAAAGTAAACGTTTATAATATTATATCATATGCTTAAATTTAACTTTTTAACATTTTTATGTTTATAAGAATGATTAATATTAATTTTTATCAATATCTTAATACTTTGAGAAAACAAAAAAGAGCACAGTCCATTACATTTACGGGGAAAAGTCCACATTCATGAGTTATTCCTTTACTATAATACAAGAATGTATGGTTTTTTTTTTGGCTAATCCCGTACACGAGGAGGGACGCCAACCCTTAATTTATTAGAAAAAAAAACTTATCATATTGTTTCTTGTAGAAACGTAAATGAGGAGTGCTACTCCCTTACAAATTTACGCCTAATTTTGCGAATAGATGCAATGCCTAACCTATCTAAATGCATGGCTCCTCTAACTAAGGGAGGTAAAGCTAAAGCTGCTAAATAAATCTCCTCACTAGCATGCAAACATCCTTCATTCGACAACACATCGGCAACCTAATTAGTCTGATGAAAATCGTGAACAATCTGCCTACAATGAGATCCAAAATCCAGCAACTGCTGCACCTCCTTATAACAAGAATGTATGGTTACTCTTATTATTACTCAATGTAGTTGGTGTTGGTGTAATTGATACACAAGTACACAAAAGTGCAAAAAATTGTATTACACAAATTTAATTAAAAAAATGGGGATGAAGATGATGGTCTTGAGGCGTGTGACGGGCACGGGGTATGCATATAATAATTAAGCTAAATCCATAGTCAAGTTTTACATTTATAAATTTCCTAAATATCCCACATGTGATTTATCACAAGTATACGGGTCGTGAGCCAGTATAGGGTATTTAGAGTCAAACCCACAAGGAAGACGGACAACTACCGGTACTACAAAAATTTTCTGTAATTTAGACTACCAAAAAATTAAAACAATTAAAACTAAACTACAAATTGATAGACAAATGCAAATGAAAACTCTCCAGGTAATGAAATTCCTATCTATTTATGTTAGTGCAACTCCCTAACTAAATGAGTACCAAAACCTCGACTAAATTATGACATAATTTTCTAATATTTGTGATACCCGCTTTCGCCAGTATATCAAATATACCTATAGTTAATCCATACCTATTTTAATTTATGAAATCAACTACAAGTTTATTTACTTCGATGAAATTAGATGGAGCAAAGCCACAAAAGCCATAAAAGTATATCTCTATTTTCATAAGTGTATTCCCTAGGTTTAACACTTTTATGAACTAGTATCAAATTTCAATTCTTACTGCAAATCTAACACCTTGAGATTATTATAATCAATGGCCAGTTCATCATGATTATAAGAGCAAAAGTGCTAAATAACTCAAACAAGATAATGCCATCAATTGGCCAAGAAATCAATACATAGCATTCATAGATAGTTCAACCAAATACCCAAGGCATAAACTTAATATAACATCACTAACATAAAATCCAAATCTTCCATTAACAAATTTAGACTTCAATACAAAGATAAAGAACTGGAGAGAAGAGAACCCTTGTCACTATAGCTTCCTGAGCCCCTCTTTCTTCATTTCCCTTGGCCTTCTTGTTGAGTCAATACAAGAATGGATAACCAGAACTAGATTACACTACACTATCCTACATTAAAATAAGACAAAATAAAGAGAGTTACATTTGTTGAGGGCTTGTATCCTGGCTCAAAGTACAAGACACAACCCTTTGGTTGTTTTTCTTTTCCAAACTCTCTCTTCTTTCAAGCTAACTAGAGTTAAAAACTCCAAAAACTAAATTATATATTTTTGATCTTGCATTCTTGGAGTCAAAACATCAAAAAGAGAAAGCTCTTAAAACCCCTCAATACAACTGCACTCCATCCCTTTATGTCCCATCAAGAATAGAAAAGAAACAAAAACCAAGCAAGTTGGCAACTTGCAATCATCACCAATCCCTCGAGGGTTTCTTGAGAAACCTGGGGGAATTGTGAAGAATCGCTCGAGGGATTCTTCCACGGATTACGCAAAGCATGTGATTCTCTATTTTTCTTATCGAAATTAACATTCTACCCATAATTCCTTACAGAATCCGTTGAGTTCTTTTCTTTTTCTCTCTCTTTTTTTTAACTTTCCATTCTTCATATTTGAGTTGCACTACCTCTTTTGAATATTGTTGTGACTTCTCAAGTTTCTAACCCTCACTTTGTTTGTTCACCATTTCACTTCCAATTGTGTTTGATCATTTTTCATATAAAAACAAAGAGATTTTGTGAGTGAAATAACAAATCACAACTAATTTATCTATTAACTCAAGGTGCATATTAGAGAACAAAATGAGCAATTTATAGCATTTTACTTCACAATTTGGCACCAAAACAATATGAAACATCTTCAAAGAGATCACAAAATTAGCCCTTATCAACTCTCCCACACTTAAATCATTACTTGTTCTCAAACAATATTATCAAACTACTCAACCAATGATTTAAATGTCTAATCCAAATACATACTTTTTCAAATTCAAATCCCATAACTAGGTAATCAATCATTATGTAATCATTCAAGTTACATTAAATACTCATAATATCTAGTAAAGGAGAGACAACTATACTCGAATTTAACCATATTCAATTCAATCTCTCACCCTAACCTAACTCCAGAAGTAAGCAACTCATACAGTTAAAAGATAGTTAACACTCTCCCATAATCATCTTTTCCTCAAATCCCAACCTTAAAAAGGGAATTATTCATTCAAACTTTCAGTAAATACTTAAGTTATGAAAGTATTCTGTTACACGAAAATCGACACTTTTAGGTGAGAACCCCCGGTTACTCAACATTCGTATATTCAAATTACTCAACTACTTTTTTATGCGAAAATCAACATTTTTAGATGAAAACTCCCCGTTACTCAGTACAAGGATCATTGGAGTAAAATTCTTATTTCTCTTTTTTTTTCTTTTTCCTTTATTTTTCAAGATATGCTGTGCCTCCTAAAGTAATATATATAGTAGGAAGAGTATCAGTTAATTTACTGTATCAATCAATTAGTTGTAGATTTAAGTAAAAGGGAGAAATCTCATTAAACATGCAAATGTAAGCATAATTCTCCATACTTTACAAAATACACTTTCTAAAATGCAAAAATTTTAACCACATAATAACTAATTCCAAGTCATATGGGAAATGAATTCTTCAAAAGCACATTCTAAAATCCAACAAATAGGGGAGTTGAATACTTGAAATTAAAAATTAATTGATCTCTTTCAAACTTTTTGGGCCATAGGGCAATTTTGAAAAAGATTATGAAAAATTTTGACAAAATTTTTCCTTATAACTGGATGAAATTCCCTACCAGGAAACCCAATTTTCAAGAAAATTTCAACAAAGCAGTATTTCCAAATCATAATCCAATATATTCAACACAATTCCAATCAACAAACATCATCACAAAATCACAAAAAAAAATTAAAATCACCTATTCCCCTCCCCCACACTTAAAATTCACATTCTCCTCAATGGAAAGGATAGGAAAAAGATAATGTGAATAGCCATACTCGCCTATTTAAGCAAGTGAAGGTTAAAACCATGTGACGAAATTCTCGCTATCATCCCAGTAGCCACACCAAGAAAAGCGAAGTTCAATTAGAGTGGGAAACATTGGTTCAAGATAAGCAAACTAAGAAAATGTGAAAAGCAAACTACTAACATCATCAAATTTCATAGCAAATGCAATAACAAAAGATCCAAGTAAAGAATGGGCATGGTGCACTTCTCTTCTATGAATTGTTTCATCTCTATGTTAAGGTTATGGTGAAGTTGGAGTTTGGATCCCAAAGTGCCTTTCCACGTGATCCTCTTTTTCTTGTTGTTAGTTTTGCTACTCTTCTTTTTCAGATAATATCAACATTGATCTCATAGCAGCCTTAGTTGGAGAATATAAACTATTAAAGCACCAATTCAAAGTTGCCAAGAAATTTTCAAAATTCAAGAGAAACATCTTTCCAAAAAGCAAAATCATCATCACATAGCATAAATAACTTCAATAACAGGCATTATGTCCTCAAAACATCATAATCAAGAAAAACTTATGAGCTCCAAAATTATTTTAAAATTTATACTTATCATTACACCTCAACTTTACAATTCACAATTAGCTTCATATATTGAAAAATGATCCCCTATATATCATCAAAATGCTATATAAGATCAACAATAAACATAATAAATCTAAACAAATACCTCATGAAAATTTCCTATTATTCAGAGAATTCAAGAAATGGCATTTTTCTTAATTTCTTATATTGTATTAATTTCAACCAAAATAGGCAAATTAACATGCTTGTGGAAGTTAAATGAGCTCAACTAAGCATCTAAACAACAACAAAATTCACCAAAAAATCAAGAATTCAATAATGGTGAAATTTAAATGAGCCAAATAAAGTCAAGAAACTTACTTGGGCTTTGAAGAGGGATGAAATGCAAAGAAAATGATGCATAAAGCCCCAAAAATTTGGCTCAATAAGACCCTCTATTGAAAGAAATGAAGTTCTAAGAACCCTAAGAATCTTGAGTTAGATCTTCAAAAGTTGTTGTTGTTGATGATGTATGATATTTGGGTGTTACTCACAAGATGTTTAGGAGTGATTTGGTGGTGATTTTGAGGGGCTTAAATGGTGCAAAATGAAGATTTGATGAAGTGGGTACGTGTGTTGGTGAGTTGTGCGAGAAAGAAGGAGAAGGAAATGAGAATGAAGCTTGCGTTTCTCTTTCTTAAAGCTGCAATTCGCAAAGAAACCCTTGCATTGTTCATGAGAAACTCTCGAGGGTTTCTTCTAGTGATTATGGTCAAAGGGCTCCAATTCTGTCCAATCCTTCAATGCTCATTAAATTTTCACCAATCCAACCTGTCTCTCTTATCAAATAGCATGAATTCAATCCTTAAACTACACATACACTTTATTCACTACAATTTACGCTCCAAATACACATATACATGCATTATAACCTAGAATCCACATCAAATGAACAACATACATGTAAGACCTAAAGTACAAAGTATAAGGATGAAAACTCCCTTTATGCCTTGTCCAAGACCATGTTCAAGACCTTTTTGATGTTGTGACCTACAAAATACATAAAGACATATATTAAACTTAAGAAACATGAGAAACATCCTAAACACTAGAAAAAACACTCAACATTGGGCTGCCTCTTAACAAGCGCTTTGGTTAAAGTCGTTAAGTTCAACTTTATTCCCTCCTTATCAAGAAGGTTTTATCAAAGAGTAGTCCACCAACTCAAGTCGTGGTGGATCTACAAAGGATGGCTCCACCTCATGAGTCTTATATCCATATGATTTGAGAGTCGAAATTGGCTTACCAATCTCAAGTGTTGTATAGATATTACCTTGCATTTGCAACACTTGAGAACTTATCAAAGGATCCTCTTCATGGTTTTCTTGGGTAATAATATCCTTAGAGCCTACACTTTTAATACACTCCTCAAGAGGGGTTAAATTTGAGTCCTTAATGCTTGCCTTTTGAGGTTCAAACTTAGTTCCAAAGATATGATCATGTAAAATGGACATTTTCTCATTGAAACACAAATTAGGCTCATCATTTTCATCAAAATACAATTCACTTTCACATATAACATTCCCACCATTCATAA
The DNA here is from genome assembly GCA_023065735.1 of Coffea humblotiana. Classification (NCBI taxonomy): domain Eukaryota; kingdom Viridiplantae; phylum Streptophyta; class Magnoliopsida; order Gentianales; family Rubiaceae; genus Coffea; species Coffea humblotiana. The sequence goes on from CM041210.1 coordinate 21,357,083, forward strand.
TAGGGTCAACTTGCATATCACTGTTTGAAATAACTTCACACAAACCATGCAATTGGTCATGTATTCTTTCGAAATGTGAAACTAATTCTTCTTTTCTTTCCTCCACCCTATCAAAATGATTGAAAATTGCATTAGCTAGCCTTTCTATATTTAAATTCACTTGATTAGCAAATTTTTCTATAGCAAGTTTCCATTCATTCTTTTTCTCTTCTATGGCTAACTCCCAAGATAAAGATGCATTAGCTAACCTTTCAATAGTTAATTTCCAAGATGACTTGGACTCGTCTTAGATATATTAGGGCTGATAATTATAAAAATATAGAAATCATTATAAGTACCTTGATTATCCCAACCATGGTTAGAAGAATTACTATAATTAGGGTCATATTGATCAAAATAAGAATTATAATGTCCAAATCCATCACATTGATCAACATGTTGTGCTTGTATGCATTGATAATTTGCATGACAGCCTCCACACAAGTCACAAATCACATTATTGGAATTCAAAACATCAACACTCCTATATTGCTCAATCAAATACATCAAATTGTCCAATTTAGCACTTAGCCTGATATAATCAAGTTTAGCATTTAAATTCCTCAAGACATCATTAAAAGACATACTTGCGGCTCTTTGTTGATTACCACCACTATACATTGTATATTGAGAAAACTATAGATTATAGTTTCAACTTCCTTCTTTCCAACATTGTTCTTCCAAATTTACCTATCCTCTTCATTTTCTAAAAATCCCTTCAAGTACCCCAAAAGTAAAATTAGGCATGAAAGATAGATGCTACAACGCACAAAATAAAATCACAAATAAAAAAACTAAAACATTAAAGTAACAAGACAATATGCAACTAACAAAAATGAACACACAAACAACTCAACAAACACACAAAAAGTAAAATGTATAAACTAATAAAGTTGCTCTTCATGCCGATATTGCCACACATATTCTCCGGCAACAGTACAAAAAACTTGATGAGTATGGGGATGCATATAATAATTAAACTCAATCAACAGTTAAGTTTTACTTTTATAAATTTTCTAAATGCTCCACACACGATTTTTTGCAAGTATACGGATTATGAGCGAGTATAGAATATTCAGGGTTGAATCCACAGGGAAGACGGACAACTACCAGCACTACTAAAGTTTCTCTATTATTTAGATTATCAACAAATTAAAACAATTAAACCTAAACTACAAATGGATAGACAAATGCAAATGAAATCTCCTCAAGTAATGGAATCGTATCTATTCGTGCTAGTGCAACTCCCTAACTTAATGAGGACAAAAATCTCAGCTAAATTATGGCATAATAACATAATATTTGTCATACTCGTTTTCACTAGTGTACCAAATATACCTATCGTTAATCCATATCTACTTTCGTGGTTATAAATCAACTACAAACTCATTTACTTCAATGAAATTCATGGAACAAAACCACAAAAGCGTACCTCTACTTTCGTGAGTGTACTCCCTAGGTTAAATACTTCTATAAACTAGTGTCAAATTTCAATTTTCATTACAAATCAAACACCTTGAGATGATCATAATCAATGGCCAGTTGATCATGATTATAAGAGCAAAAATGCTGAATAACTCAAACAAGATAATAGCATCAATTAGCCAAGAAATCAACACATAGCATTCATAGATAGTTCAACCAAATATCTAACACATAAACTTAAAATAACATCACTAACATAAGATCCAAATCTTGCATTAATAAACTTAGAGTTCAATACAAAAATAAAAAAGTGGAGAGAAGAGAACCCTTGTCACTAGAGATTCTGAAGCCTCTCTTTCTTCATCTCTTTTGTCTCTTTGTTGAGCCAATACAAGAATGAATAATCACAACTAGATTACACAACACTATCCTACACTAAAACAAGAGGAAATAAAGAGAGTTATATTTGTTGAGCGCTTGTGCCTTGCCTCAATGGGGAAGACACAACCCTTTGGTTCTTCTTCTTCTCTTCCAAATTCTCTCTCTTCACTCAAGCTAACTAGAACTAAAAACTTTCTAAATGCTCCACACGCGATTTTTTTTACAAGTATACGGATCGTGAGTAAGTATAGGGTATTAAGGGTCGAACCCACAGGGAAGATGGAACAACTACCAACACTACTAAAGTTTTTCTATTATTTAGACTATCAACAAATTAAAACAATTAAACCTAAACTATAAATGGATAGACAAATGCAAATGAAAGTTCCCCTAGGTAATGGAATTTCTATCTATTCATGCTAGTACAACTCCCAAACTAAATGAGTACCAAAATTTCGAATAAGTTATGACGTAATTTTCTAATATTTCTGATACCTGCTTTCACCGATATACCAAATATACCTAAAATTAATCCATACTTATTTTCGTGATTATGAAATCAACTACAAGCTCATTTACTTCAATGACATTACATGGAACAAAGCCACAAAAGTCACAAAGGTGTACTCAAGAGTCACAAGCTATTCAACCACTATTTCATGTGTTTATGGACATTTATGGGTATTATAACGCACCATTATGCCCATTCAGTGGATAAAAATTGCCAAAAATATTTCAAAAACTTTTGGCTTCCAACCGACCCTTAAGTTTCCAGATTCTTTGTCTAACAAGCTTCATTCTATTTCAATCACAAACTATTCCAATGTGGAATGAAATAAACAAATTAACACATAAAATATCATGCATAAAGAAAAGTATCGTTAGATTTAAACTTTTCTTTTAGTGTAAGCACATCACCAAATCTAGCCAAATCAAGGTTGCATATAACATTAAACCATGATTTGAAAATTAGACTAGATATACTACATATATGATATTATAAACATTGATCAATTCACAAAGAATTTTAGCACTCTTACCAGCCATGTGCTCCATCCTAGATTCTTGATCCTAAGCAAAAACAAACCTAACTTTTCCTAGAAGCCGCACAACTCCTATTATCATATAGGCAAAGACACTTTCAAGTTTTATAGGACCAAGCCGTAAGAAAGAATTTACACTTCACTAAGAGCATAATTTCAACATATACTCAACCTCTTACAATAATATGCATTAGTGGGGTGGGAATGTACACAACAGTACTTAGTGCTCACAATTATTTGCAACCTGTTGTTTCCCCTTAAACCTTTTCATCTAGTGGTGGTGCTAGAATCAAAGTAGGTTTCCTATTGGAAATGATTTTAGATTAAGGTCTTCAACCCCATATCCAATGACGTTAAATTCATCAAGTCCCTTGACAAGGGTTTCATCAAGGATAATCCTTGATTGTAGTAGTTTTCATATATAACAAGCACAACGTCATTCTTTTAATATTTGCTAAGATACTCATATTTTAGACTTAATATGTTTAGATTTACCATTACACCTTATTTGAGACTCTAGACATAGTAGTTACAAATTGCAAAATAAATAGACCGAATGTGTAGGGCGTGGTCACAAACCCTAAACCACTTCGCCTTTTTACACATGCAGTAGCTAAGTTTTGAGTTCAACAATTAACATCTTATGATCACAATATACTCTTGACTGAATTTAGAACAAATGCAACTACCAGCATTCGCAGCACCTAATTTTGCTTTAGAGTAACATAGATACATATTTCTCATGCTATTGTTTAAGTGATTGCCTTAGACATACGTGAACAAATATTGATTAATTATCATCAAGGTAATAAAATTTCTATTACCACATTTGAATGCATATTACACACTTCTTTTTTTAGAATAAGTTTTGACATAAAATATCATGACCTGTATTCACATGTCACAAGAAAAAGAAGATTCAATCAAATGAATAGAATTTTCACACTTATTAATAATCATGTTAAACATGATTATTGCCTTATTTAATAAATACACTATTCTTGGACAACATTAATTTTCCTTGTCCTTTGAATAAGTATTTCCTTTTCCTTGGACCTTCCAACAAGACTATTGTTGTTGTTTTTCTTCTTCTTTACATAGTTCATCATAGGATTAATATTAACCTACCTTTTTAGAGAATTCAAGCATCTTTTTTTTATATATAAAAATGTTCTAGAACATGATCCACCATGAATGTCTTAGTAGTGTAGAGTGATTTTCTTTGATAATCATTTTAACTAGGGGTAATTTTAGTAGTTACCCCCACTATGAAATAACATAGAAATCTCCACTCCATGATTTTCAACTTACTTGTAGATCATACTTTGCCAAGAAGAGAAGAATTATCATAAAGATAAAATTCAAATAATATTTAACGAGAAATTTGTCCACACCTTATTTGAATTTTCTTATACTCCAATGCAGTTCGAACTTCTCTTGACGGCGATGCAGTAATTCGTAAGGCCCTCTACATAGCATTTTGTCCATTTTGCATTTCTTTCACCCCCCTGCTATCAACATCTTGTGGAGGAGAAATTGGTTACAATGCCGCTCTCGAATAACACAAATAACACCTTAAAATTGTTGGTGCAATTGATATATAAGCACGCAAAAGTGCAAAAACTTGTATTACACAAATTTTATGAAGAAAATAGGGATGAAGAAGATGATGATCTTGAATAGTGTTTGACACTATCCTTAAGGTGTTATTTAGTCCCACTGTACATAATGTTTGCTATAGGATTATGGCAAATTACCTCGAGAATACAACAAGATTTTGCAGAAATTTGATAGCAAAAGTGAAGATTTCGCTTACAGAAAAAGGATCAAGATTCTAGTTCGTTTATGTGTTAGAAACTTATCATTTTTGTAGTGAAAAGACAACCCAAGGGTCACAAGCTATTCATCCACTATTTCACATGTTTATGGAAATTTATAAACATTGAAAGGTACCATTAAATCCATTCAATGGATAGATGATAAGTATGCATTTTGAGTAATTTAAGTATGTTTTATTATTTAGTTTTAGTGCGTTTTAATTATTTTTATAGCTAATTAGTTAGGTTTTAAGTGAAGTTGACATGTTGCTTCCTTAGTGTGAAAAGTTGCATTTTTATGGACTAAAGTGGTGAAAACTTCATGTTTTTGTAGGTTTCAATGATTCAATCATCAAATGGAGTGAATTGAGAAGATAATTGAATGATTATTGATGATTGGAAGTGATTTAAAGAGGATATGAAGTGCAAAGATGAAATGCAATTAAATACAAAAGAAAGAAATGTTTGACAACTTCGACACCTGTTGATATTTTGGCTATATCTCAAGCTACAAGTATTAGATTGAGGTGATTCTTGAGTCATTCTGAATCTAACTCATAGCTCTACATTCTTAGTCAAAATGTCGAAATATAGTCGGCCATATTTGTTGTCAAAAGTTAAAACAGAATTTTGACCATTTAAGGGTATTTTGGTCATTTATTAGTCTACAGAGCTTCAAATCAGGTGATTCTTGAGTCATTGGAAAGCTAACTCAAAGGGCTACAACTTTCATATTTTGCACAAGAGTTAGTTCAACCCCTATCATTAAGAACATAGCAGTAGAAAGTGGTGCAAAAATAGAGCAACGTTGAAGACTGATCAGAAATGAGAAAACCTACAAAGAGGCAAAATGGGAGGGTAATATGCGACCTCATGCCCACGTTTTCATGCCCATGTATTCTTCAAATGGAGTTGTAACTTGCACCTCAACTTGTTTTGCATCCACACAGCTTTTACAGCTAATCTTCAACTCAAAATTTCGGCTGATTCTGCCTGAGGAAGCCTAGAAGAGTATAAAGAAAGATTTATGTCACTTCAATGGAGACTTTTTGACTCTTTTAACATCTTTATATTGCAAGAATTATAAGAGTCTTAAGAAAGTAGTCTAGGAGGAGCGGAGAGCAAGCACTTAGTCATTTTCTTTTCTCTCATTAGGAGAGAAAGTCTTGTAAGGAGAAACTTGGAGAATTTCTTCATTGTACAACTAATTTTGGTGAAGAAATTGAAGATCTTGCGAGCTTTTTCAGCTATTTGGCTAAGTTTTTCTTATCTCTCTTTACTTGTGATTCAATATGATTTCATGCAATGAATCTATGAGCTTATTTGTCTTATTTCTTATCATGAGCTAAACTTTTAGATATAGGGGTAGATGAAACTTATGGTACCATAACATGAGTTGAATGTCATTTATTCTTGTTATCTCTTGTATTAACTTGTCCATTTATGCATGATTATTACTTGTTGTTGCTTGATCACCAATAACAAGATTTTTGTTATTGTTACTCAATGAAAATTGGTAATAATGATGGAACAAGATAAATGGAACTTAAGGAGTAGACTTACGAGAGTAGAAGTGCATTGAGTTGATTTTCTTACCATTTCATGGAGTTAAATGACTAGATTTAGTTCTTTACTATGAGAATAGAAAGACTAAACTAGTTTAAACCACTACATCATGAGAATGAGTTTTAGTGGTATTGGAAATGAATCCCTAGTTAAACAAGAGTAGTAACAAGAGGTTAATTTTATTCACTTGTATTTTTGGATCATAAGTGGACTCTACACCCTAGAACTTAACATTTAGTGAATTTTCTCTAATTATTTCTCTATGCAAGTTTGCTAGTTAAAGAGTAGCAAGTTATTTGGTTGCCTTTTCTTACTCTTTATTTGATATTAGTCTAAATAATAAAGCAAACAAAGGATTTAGTACTTGCATATTAGTTTCTCGTGGGATCGACCTGAATATGTCCAAAACTACTAAGTTGACCTGTATACTTGCAGTCAATGAGTATATTTGGAATTAAACTTGCACACATAGCAAAAACTTGCCAATAGAAAATGCCAAAAATGTCTCAAAAAATTTTGCTTCCAACGGACACTTAAGTTTCCAGATTTCTTGTTTTAACAATCCTCATTTCTATTTCAATCACAAACTATTCCGGCAATTGGTCTGCTTTTGTATGCACGAATGATTCTACACCTTAATTTGGTTTCTAGCTTCTTATCTTAGTTGTAATTTTTTATGGCATCTTGGTTTTTGTGGATATGGACAACTAGAATATAAATAATTGGCAGTCAACTATGGTTAACATTTGCACAAAAATTACTTGAGACTGAAAGCCTTCATACTTTTCATAATATGATTTTAAAAATTCGACCGAATTGTTTAGAACTTGATATTAAAGAACACTTAGAAAAATTGGGCAATGCAAGGTGCAGTTCTTAGAATTTAATTAAGCAGCATAGAAATTATTAGATTGCATAAGTATCGAACAAGCCAATAATTTATTTAAAACCTTGAAGGTAAAGGTACTTGCTTTACACAATAACTTATTTAAGAAACATTTGATAAACACATAAAAGGCCTCTATGGAAATGAAAAAGTTTTGCTTACAATTTTTTTGGGACGGGGGGAGATTTATGCTTGGTCACTTGAAAACATGGCAAGGAAATTGTTCAAATAGATATGTAGAACCAAAACTTGCTAGGCAACAAAAGATATATCCTAGCAAAATGCTAACGACCAATAGTTGGTTTAAATTGAGCTTAGGATTGGATATTCGTGTAATATCAACAACTTGAAAATTTATAAAATAAAAAAACATGAAATTTTTTTTGGAGAATAAAAAAATGAAAAGTATACATTTTATTTTTGTTCATATATCTGACTTTATGAGTGAATGTGCTCATTCCGTATGTTAATGTACAATTGGGTGCTTCACATATTTATGACTTTTTGTGTGATATGCAATAATTGGTTAGGTAGTGTAATTGGTAAAAAGAATAAAAACAATACATAATTTATTTTTGGTATGGAATCCATTGGAATTGGTTTTCATTCTTTGTAGGAATTAAAGGGGAATTATTATAAGAAAATAGGATATTACTTCCGCATAATATACTTAGCTAGCCATTTATAGAAGTATATTTTGCAATATCAGCAGAGAAAAAGGAATAAATATGGCTCTTTAACTTTCATAATTTCTTTGAACTTTATGGTTAAATTAGTGGAGGAAAAGATGTCAATATGGCTCTTAGTTTAATCATAGCTTAATTTCTTTGAACATTATGATTAAATTACTTAAACTATTGACAGGTGTCGAACCTGTTCAATAATAAATATTTGATCAAATAAAATATAAATTTTGTATTTAGCAGTAAGCATGGTCGAATCCACAGGGATTGGAAAAAATTCGTTTCTTTTAGAGCATAGAGTAAGGGGGATTTTTATAAAGATGAGAATAAATAAATAAGTCAAATAGAAAAGAGTAAGTGACAATTTATTAAAATTGAAGTAACAATAAATAAACTCTAACCAAGAAATAACTTTGGAGATGGTTCACTCAATTGATCATTGATGCAATGATAATTTCATTTACTCACTGATAAACAAGTTATAACTGCCAAACAAGCAATGGCAATCAATTTTTCCTTATCAACTTTTCCTTATCAACTTTTCCTTATTGTATTAGTGGTCAAGGTATGACTGTTAACTACTGCCCTAATCAAGAAAGAACTCTAAGTACGACTTTAGAGTTCAATTTTTCAACTGCCTTAAGAATTAGAGATATCTTGTTCTAATCAAATAACACGCTACAAGGGTTATTTTAAATTAGCTCATATGTCCCCCGGCACCAACCCAATCATGTCAGTTACCACTAGTTTAAAGTAATTAAATAATTACGGATTTAATTACTCTAATTGATTTTAGGTTATTAGATTGAATTAAATATTGGATGCCCTTGATATTCAAACAATATAATAGCCATAAGAAATTAAAGCAGAGGACATATCAATACCACAGAATAAAAGAAATAAAAGCAATCAATTCGATCTCACAATTTTAGATGAACTAAATCCTCCGTTGCTTCTTACTAGAAAAGAGAATTTAGTCGCTCATCGTTCGAAATAATTCAAGCAATTTCATTGATAAAAGTTGCATGAACATCGATGATAGAAAAGCTAAAGAAAAGAAAAGACGAAGAGAAAAGCTCTTCGCTCGGTTCTTTTCTTCGTACCTCAAATTCCGCGTCTCTCGGACCCGGAACAAAGTTTTAAAAATCACGAATGTCAAGAGTCCCTCTCCCTTACGTTTCTTTCCTTTTCATAAACTAGTACTACTACTAATTCTACTTTCCTACGGAAGAAATATTTTCCTAATTAAACAAAAGGTAAGCTCCTTATTTCTTAACAAAAAACACAAAGCAAATTGTCTTAGAAAATGGAAACTTAGGACTTCAATTTCAGTTGAAAAATCGCCACACCCGCCAAATCCTGATCTCTTCGGAATTGAGGTTAGACTTAGGTGTAATCACACAGAATAGGTCAAGAATCTTCATTCAATCATTTTTTACTCCTTTTCTTGTCATATTCCTGAAATTAGCTCCAGTTATCAAATATGAGTAAAATCCATCCAATAATGCAATATTTGGCAGAAATTAAGGGAAAACCAATCATAAATTTAATAACAAAATTGCAACCTATCAAGTCTAGGACAAAAGGAGTATAATTTTGATTTGGTACTCTAACGTTGGGTTTAGAATGTTTTTAGACATGCCAAGGAATCATCATTGCCTGGAATACAATTTATAGATGAGCCCTTTAGTAATCAATTTCAGTGATGAAGAATTAATTGATATTCTTAAAAAGAACTTTTTTTAGTGTATATGGGAGGTTTCAAACCCGAAACTTCCCAGTTACACTCCCTCCGTTCTTATCATCCAATCCATTCCTCTCTTCCCATCCCCCCTCCCTCCCCCTCAAAAAGAGCTATTAGACTTTTTGGTTAAAGAATAAGAGACTAACCAAACATATTAGTTAGTATGGTAATGAAGAGTTTTTTCTTTTTTTCCTTAAGTAGAAGAATGTTTCTTTTAATTTTCTTCTAATTTACTTGTCTTTTGCTTTTCTAAGATTCCCACAAAATATAAATCAATTAGGTTTTGTAAAAATCTTACAGGACTATTTTATATGTTATATTCAATGAGAAGAATGATAGAAATACAACACTCAAAATAGTTAAATTTTTTCATTAATCTCAAGAGAATTATTATTTGATCAAGTGACACCAAAGGTGATCTTTACAACACTCAATGCACGTGCTCGTACTAGTTAACGCAAGTGTTTGAGTGACTACATTCATTTTGCTTATGGTAGTGATATGTCATGTCTCGTCAATCTTGCATATTTTGAAACTTATTAATTGATTATCAAACAATAAGCAGAACCTTGTGGATGATTTCTTATTCAAAAAGCTAGTGGGCTGATTTCTTTAGGTTCCTGAATGTCTAGAAAAGGTAAATAATGTACTTCACTTGACCGTCTAAGGTGGAATTTGATTCCTTAAAAGGAAAACAATTCAATTTCTATGCAGTGAAAAATAATACTGTATGAGGTTTTTCAGTTTGGTGAGTGCAGAATAATTATTTGTTCTAGTTATGCTGGTTACTTAATTTAGATATGTTTTACAATGATGTTGAATATCAATTTTTTCATGATCTATGTAATAATTTCTATGGAATACATTAATCATGCACCATAAATAAATCATTTGGATAGATATCATAGAGATAGAACAAGCATGAAGAAGAAAGCATTAAGACACACCACCATTACTACTTCACCAATTGGGCTGGCATTGGAAGAGTTTTGCACTCTTTGTCATTTGGTAACTTTTTTTTGCTCTCTTCTGGCAAGTAGGGAGACTTATAAAAGGCATATACCAAAAAAAAAAAGAATTCGATAAAGGAAAAAAGAAGCAAAAAACGATAAAGAAAATATGGTGCAGAAAAGAAATGGTGTAAAAGATTTCACTAAATTAAAACATTGCATAATGCAAAACAAAGGATGTCCTTTTCCTTTTATCAATCTATCCATTTGTTTTTCTTTTTTGTGGTGGCAAGTTCATCGTATTTTTATTACCTCAGTTTGATTGGTCTATGCTCAAAAATCTGAAGCAATAATGAACTTATTGGGCCATTTCAATGATGCGCTCTAGGTGGGGTTAAAAGGATTTACAACGATATTTTGGCTCTTACGCCAATAGAGAAAAATGTAACTAAAATACAACAGAAAAGAAAATGAATTGAAATTGACATGCTGGAAGTGCATTTGAACTTTCACCTTTTGCATCCAGGTCCATGCATGTAACAGTAATGAAGCAAAAAAGGATAAAGAAAATATGGGGCAGAAAAGAAATGGTGTAAAAGATTTCACTAAATTAAAACATTGCATAATGCAAAACGAAGGATGTCTTTTTCCTTTATCAATCGATCCATTTGTTTTCTTTTTTGTGGTGGCAAGTTCATCGTATTTTTATTACCTCAGTTTGATTGGTCTATCCTCAAAAATCTGAAGCAATAATGAACTTATTGGGCCATTTCAATGATGCGCTCTAGGTGGGGTTAAAAGGATTTACAACGATATTTTGGCTCTTACGCCAATAGAGAAAAATGTAACCAAAATACAACAGAAAAGAAAATGAATTGAAATTGACATGCTGGAAGTGCATTTGAACTTTCACCTTTTGCCTCCAGGTCGATGCATGTAACAGTAATGAAGCAAAAAAGGATAAAGAAAATATGGTGCAGAAAAGAAATGGTGTAAAAGATTTCACTAAATTAAAACATTGCATAATGCAAAACGAAGGATGTCCTTTTCCTTTATCAATCGATCCATTTGTTTTTCTTTTTTATGGTGGCAAGTTCATCGTATTTTCATTACCTCAGTTTGATTGGTCTATGCTGAAAAATCTGAAGCAATAATGAACTTATTGGTCCATTTCAATGATGCGCTCTAGGTGGGGTTAAAAGGATTTACAACGACAGTTTGGCTCTTACGCCAATAGAGAAAAATGTAACCAAAATACAACAGAAACGAAAATGAACTGAAAATGACATGCTGGAAGTGCATTTGAACTTTCACCTTTTGCCTCCAGGTCGATGCATGTAACAGTAATGAAGCAAAAAAGGATAAAGAATATATGGTGCAGAAAAGAAATGGTGTAAAAGATTTCACTAAATTAAACCATTGCATAGTGCAAAACAAAGGATGTCCTTTTCCTTTATCAATCGATCCATTTGTTTTTCTTTTTTATGGTGGCAAGTTCATCGTATTTTCATTACCTCAGTTTGATTGGTCTATGCTCAAAAATCTGAAGCAATAATGAACTTATTGGTCCATTTCAATGATGCGCTCTAGGTGGGGTTAAAAGGATTTACAACGACAGTTTGGCTCTTACGCCAATAGAGAAAAATGTAACCAAAATACAACAGAAACGAAAATGAACTGAAAATGACATGCTGGAAGTGCATTTGAACTTTCACCTTTTGCCTCCAGGTCGATGCATGTAACAGTAATGAAGCAAAAAAGGATAAAGAAAATATGGTGCAGAAAAGAAATGGTGTAAAAGATTTCACTAAATTAAACCATTGCATAATGCAAAACAAAGGATGTCCTTTTCCTTTATCAATCGATCCATTTGTTTTTCTTTTTTGTGGTGGCAAGTTCATCGTATTTTTATTACCTCAGTTTGATTGGTCTATGCTCAAAAATCTGAAGCAATAATGAACTTATTGGGCCATTTCAATGATGCGCTCTAGGTGTGGTTTAAAGGATTTACAACGATAGTTTGGCTCTTATGCCAATAGAGAAAAATGTAACCAAAATACAACAGAAACGAAAATGAACTGAAAATGACATGCTGGAAGTGCATTTGAACTTTCACCTTTTGCCTCCAGGTCGATGCATGTAACAGTAATGAAGCAAAAAACGATAAAGAAAATATGATGCAGAAAAGAAATGGTGTAAAAGATTTCACTAAATTAAAACATTGCATAATGCAAAACGAAGGATGTCCTTTTCCTTTATCAATCGATCCATTTGTTTTTCTTTTTTGTAGTGGCAAGTTCATCGTATTTTTATTACCTCAGTTTGATTGGTCTATGCTCAAAAATCTGAAGCAATAATGAACTTATTGGGCCATTTCAATGATGCGCTCTAGGTGGCGTTAAAAGGATTTACAACGATAGTTTGGCTCTTACGCCAATAGAGAAAAATGTAACCAAAATACAACAGAAACGAAAATGAACTGAAAATGACATGCTGGAAGTGCATTTGAACTTTCACCTTTTGCCTCCAGGTCGATGCATGTAACAGTAATGAAGCAAAAAAGGATAAAGAAAATATGATGCAGAAAAGAAATGGTGTAAAAGATTTCACTAAATTAAAACATTGCATAATGCAAAACAAAGGATGTCCTTTTCCTTTATCAATATATCCATTTGTTTTTCTTTTTTGTGGTGGCAAGTTCATCGTATTTTTATTACCTCAGTTTGATTGGTCTATGCTCAAAAATCTGAAGCAATAATGAATTGACTGGGCCATTTCAATGATGCGCTCTAAGTGGGGTTAAAAGGATTTACAACGATAGTTTGGCTCTTACGCCAATAGAGAAAAATATAACCAAAATACAACAGAAAAGAAAATGAATTGAAATTGACATGCTGGAAGTGCATTTGAACTTTCACCTTTTGCCTCCAGGTCGATGCATGTAACAGTAATGAAGCAAAAAAGGATAACGAAAATATGGTGCAGAAAAGAAATGGTGTAAAAGATTTCACTAAATTAAAACATTGCATAGTGCAAAACAAAGGATGTCCTTTTCCTTTATCAATCGATCCATTTGTTTTTCTTTTTTATGGTGGCAAGTTCATCGTATTTTCATTACCTCAGTTTGATTGGTCTATGCTCAAAAATCTGAAGCAATAATGAACTTATTGGTCCATTTCAATGATGCGCTCTAGGTGGGGTTAAAAGGATTTACAACGACAGTTTGGCTCTTACGCCAATAGAGAAAAATGTAACCAAAATACAACAGAAACGAAAATGAACTGAAAATGACATGCTGGAAGTGCATTTGAACTTTCACCTTTTGCCTCCAGGTCGATGCATGTAACAGTAATGAAGCAAAAAAGGATAAAGAAAATATGGTGCAGAAAAGAAATGGTGTAAAAGATTTCACTAAATTAAACCATTGCATAATGCAAAACAAAGGATGTCCTTTTCCTTTATCAATCTATCCATTTGTTTTTCTTTTTTGTGGTGGCAAGTTCATTGTATTTTTATTACCTCAGTTTGATTGGTCTATGCTCAAAAATCTGAAGCAATTATGAACTCATTGGGCCATTTCAATGATGCGCTCTAGGTGTGGTTTAAAGGATTTACAACGATAGTTTGGCTCTTATGCCAATAGAGAAAAATGTAACCAAAATACAACAGAAAAGAAATGAATTGAAATTGACATGCTGGAAGTGCATTTGAACTTTCACCTTTTGGCTCCAGGTCGATGCATGTAACAGTAATGAGTGAGTACTGTTAAGTGGCAAGGAGAAAACATTGGTTTTCCAGTCACGTGGCAAGGAGTTTGACACCCGTTAAGTAAAATCTTGGGTTTGAATCTCATAAATAGAGAAAACAACGTTGGAAAAATCATCCCTAAAAGTGGTTCAACAGTGCCTAATTTAAGATTAGTTGGGATCTGATGCGGTCACCGAATAATGTCAAGTATACACCCAAAAAAAATAAATAAAAGATGTGTGAATATTCTTACTCATGCTGTCATACCTATGTTCTAGCAAAACTCAGACTCACTTGAATAGTTGGTGGATGCATTAGAAATTTTTGCAGTCATCCTCGGTAGATCCATCTTATTAGATGCAAACTTTGTCCCTAACTTTTGTTGAGCAGAGATTTAGAAAGAGAGGAAAGGGTTGAGCAGACCTTCTGATAAAGTTTTTTTATTGGCTATTCAATATTATTAATTTTGTGGGAGTTTCGACTGATAGGCTTTTGTCTGAGCGCGACAAAGAAGTAGAAAAGTCGCTTATAAATTGGAACTATGATGCTGGACATGCAATTCCGGTGCAAAACAAAATTGTTAGCGAAACAATTTTAAATACTAAAATTACATTTTTCTAAAAAATTTTGACATTAACATATGTACATGTACGCTGTTCATCTGCATGTTTAACCCGCTAAATTTTTTAAAAATTCTGCTATGCTTCAATCTCTACTGATTTTGGCCTGGGATCGTTTCCTAGAAGAAAGCATAGCTCAGGAATTGCATATGATATTTGGTCTGTGGAATGTAGGCTCAATGGATTCAAGTGTAACAGTGACTACATTCAATTTGGCTATGATAGTGAGGTTTGATGTCTCCTCAATCTTGCATGTTTTGAGACTTATTAAATGATTATCAAACAATTAACAGAAACTTATGGATGATTTCTTATGCAAAAAGCCAGTGGCATGATTTCTCTAGGTTCGTGAACGTCTACAAAAGATAAATAAGGTACCTAAGTTGGTCCTCTAAGGTGCAATTCGATTCCTTAAAAGAAAAAAATTCAATTTCTATGCAGTGGAAATACTACTCCATGAGGTTATTTGTTTGGTGAGAGTAGATAAATAATTACTTGTCCTAGTTAAGGTGGTTACTTAATTTAGATGTGTTTTAAGATGATATTGAATGTAAATTTCTATGTGATCTATGTAATAATTTCTGCGGAATACATTTGTCATGTACCATAGATAAATCATTCAGATAGGATATCATAGTTGATAGAACAAACATGGTCAAGAAAACATTAAGCCCCACTACCATTACCTAGTTCACTAATTGGGCTCGAATTCCAATTCTCAGCATTTCACCCTGAAAAATAACTGCTTAAGTTCACTAATTGGGCTGGCATTAGAAAAGAATTGCACTCATTTGTTATTTGGTAACGTTTTCAGCTCTCCTTTCGCGTGTAGAGAGACTAATAAAAGAGCATTTGCCAAAAAAAAAAAAGGATTTGGTAAAGGAAAAATGAGGCAATAAAAAAAAATGATGCAGAAAAGAAAAAGATGGAAAAGATTTGACTAAAGTTAAACATTGCATAATGCAGAACAAAGGATGTCCTTTTCGTTTATCAATATATCCATTTGTTTTTCTTTTTATTGAGGTGGCAAGTTCATTGCATTCTTAGTACCTCAGTTTGATTGGTCTATGTCCAAATATCTGACGCTACAATGAACTTATTGGGCCATTTCAATAATGCATTCTGGTCGGGATTAATAGGATTTACAACGATAGTCCTTTGATTCTTACGGGAATAGATAAAAATGTAACCAAAAGGCAACAGAAAAGAAAATGAATTGAAATTGACATGCGGGAAGTGCATCTGAACTTTTTACCTCTAGGCTCTAGGTAGATGCATGTAACAGTAATGAGTGAATATTGTTAAGTGGGAAGGAGAAAACAACGGTTATTAAGTCAAGTGGCGAGGAGTTTGATACCCGCTAAATGAGATCTCGGGTTTGAATCTCATAAATGGAGAGCACAACATTGAGGGAATCAGTCCCATAAGGGGTTCGACACTGCCAAATTCTGGATTAATGAGCGGCCAGTGCGATTGCCGAACACTGAGATGTTTACACAAAAAAAAAAAGAAAAGAAAAGAAAAGATGAGTGAATATTGTTAAATGCTTTGTGGTAGTGGGCTCAATATTTTCTGACTCTTGCTGTCATACATATGTACTAGCGTGGTTAAAATTACAAGACTCTGACTCGCCTGAATAATTGGTGGACGCATTAGAAATTTTATTGCAGTCATCCATGGTGGATGCATCTCATTAGATGCATTTTTACATTTTTTTTGTGTTTCTAGGCTAATGTGGCTAACTCTTAATTTTGTCCACAATTTTTATTGAGCAAAGATTTAGAAAGAGAGAAGAGTTATGCACACCTTCCCATAAATTTTTATTAGCTATACAGTATATTTAAATTTGTGGGAGTTTCGACTGATTGGCTTTGTTTGAGCACAAGAAGGAAATAAACTAGTCACTTATAAATTGGAACTATGATCCAGGGCATGCATTTCCAGTGCATTACAAAATGCTTAGCGCAACATTTTTAAATACTAAAATTAAATGTTTCGGAACTAAACTAAAAAATGTTGATATTAATATATGTATACATACACTGTTCATCTGTATGTTTAACCCGCTTGACGTGAAGTTTTAATTAAGTCAAACTTCTGCTATTACAAGTGCACAGGTTCGTACATGAGTATAGGAAATATTCAAATGTCAATCCCATGAGAAAGTTTAATCAGTTATGATGCTATTTAAGTTTCTTAATTATTTAGACAATGACAATGAAAAGTAATTAAATTTATACTAATTACATGTAAAAAAACAGAAGTAAAAGTAACAATAAAAGGCTTCTAGATAGAATTGGTTTTCCCTCCACCGTGACTAGATGAATGATCCGGTTATCTTGTTGTAATCCCTTGGCTAAACTATGGTAGATTTCTAAGATATGTGAAACCTGCTTTTGCCAGTGAATCAACTATATCTATAATTACTCCATACCTAATTTTGTGATTATAAAATTAGTTTATCTAAAACACTACTTGACAGAAAGTCATAAACATGCTCTTCTACTTTCATGGGTAAACTGCCTTGGTTTCATACTTTTACCAATTAGCATCGAACATTAACTTTTGGTTAATCATCCAACATCTTAAATGGTTCACAATTAATGGCCAAATGATTGTAAACGTTAAAACTAAAAGCATGAAATAGCTTGCTCAAAAGATAAACAAAACAATCAAGTTCAAATTGACCAACAAAGAAGAGATTAAACCTCACTTAGGCATGACACTTAGAATAACCTAATGAAAATTGAAGAAAATACCAAACATGTATTAAAATTAAACATGAAATCCAATAAAAGAAAGAAAGTGATAAGAGAGAAGTTACCCATGTCACATGAGTTCCAACTCTTCATCTTTGCTCCTCAAATCTTGATCCAAACCTAATTTCAAATATAAGAATGGATCTAAACTATCTATCGTAATCTAATATAAACTAAGGATCTAGGAATTTTTAGCATTAGATTTACATTTTTTGTGCCTTTTTCTCTCCTTTTTTCAGCTACTAAAATTGTCCACGAAGGTCCTTTTTTAAAGAGAGGAAGAAAGAAGCAATAATTGAGCAAGTAGCCAAGTTGCAGCCACCCAAAATCCATGGACAAATTGCTTGCTTTGTTTTTTTTCTCTGAGGAGAAGTTATTGCCTTGAATCTGCGAATAAAATTTGTTCATGCGCATCAGAATCCATCAGCGAATTCATCTAAGTCTGATTAGGATCCTATTTTGCTTTTGTCACTGACTTGAGATATATACAAATATCTCAATGAAGGATTTTGAATCAACTCTTGTCTAAAGCACAAAAGTTATAGTTAATTGAGTTAGTGATATGACCTGCGTTCGACACACTATGCAACCCATAACACAACAAGCCATAGGGTCTAGAATTGGATGGTATCAAGGCTTCGCCAATGAAAACCTAGCTTGATCTTGGACAGCACAAGAACGAATTAAGGTTGGGTAAAACGATATCATAATCAAGTGTGTTTTTTGATTGATAAGTCGATAATCACCTTAAGTTAACTTTAAGATATTCAAAAGAAGCTTTTGCAAGGCAAGAGAATTGTTTCACACAAGAAACATTTGCTGGAAATTTCATAGTCTAGCATTGCAAGCTTGAATTCGGCTATTTAAAGCCATCAACAAAATCAAATGGACCTAAACTTATACTAGTCGGTCCCATTCATTAGATTGGACTCACTTAAACTAGCAACCACAGACTTAACTAACTGACAACCCAACTAAACATAAGATGGCAAAATTGTTAAGACTGAATAAATGGTCCAAATGACTCAAAAACTAGTAACCCTAACAAAGCTAAATCGATCCAACTCAACATCAGGCTAGTCTGATTTTATTCAAGAAACAAACTGAGCAAAAGATTAAAATAAAGGACTAAAGAAAGCTATATGACCAAAGACTTGTATTTGAGTAGACGCGGGTATTCCTAACATGAGTAAAGTCTTCTGCCCAAAAACTTCACTCACTCCAACATGAACCTACGAACCACCTTCTCCACGAGCTAGGGTTTGCTAGGCAAAATCCATCGTTAACATCTTCAATGTAGATTAAAATCTTGGTAGGTTGATGTTGGTTATTCAACTCGGACTGCTTCAATGTACTTTAAGCTCCTTGCTTATGAACAACACGAACCAATGCTTGGATTGATTCTTTGAACTTTTAGCATGAGCTCGTGTAACCGGATGAATGGGAACCTTTACTGGATCAAAATTCAAAAATTGAACATCATGGATAGCTTGAGCTTCCGCATCAGTTACATTTCCAATCATCAAGAATCAAGTTATTTAGTGGTGTAGGTACTAAGTTATGCCCAAAATGTCCTTAATTGGTCAGAAGATAAAATTTGTTAGTTTTGAGGATCCTTTTTGGGACGCCCCCACTTCTCCCTAAGGCGAACTAAAGGGTATCCGCGGGACGCTTGCCTAACTCTCGCCAGGACTCACTACAATCCACAATTCAAAACTCGAAATATTTCAAATAACTTCGATATATAATTAACGTACTCCAAAATTTTTCACGCTTACAAGTACTTAGCTTTCAAACTTAATACAATCCAAAAGAGTATGTACTACAACCATCCGTTATAATACAATTTAAAATCTTCAAAAGAGAACATTCTAGTACTATTCACGAGCACTCTTGGTCTCGAACCCTGTTAAGGAAAACAAAAACGTGGAATGAACTACACAGCCCAGTGAGGTTCCAAGACACTCTAGCAGTTCTAATAAATCAGGTAATTTGAGCATACCACATATATGGTTCCAGATTGCATATTTGGTACATTAACATGGAATAGTTATCATTGTACGAGTAACTTGAGCATAATACAAGCATGGTTCAAGATTGCATCTTGGCACATTAGCATGACACAGTTATCAATATGCAAAAATAAATACACATTGAAGGATACGGTGTTCCAGTGGAACCATTTCGGTCAACTTCACCTTATGACTCCAGTGATCCCCTCGGTTGTCTGGCCGTCACCTTATCCCTCCAGTGGTAGTACTCGAGTATACCGAAACGGTGTCCCAGGGTTCCAACCTACCCGACCGAGTCCAGTCCTGACTCGAGTAGGTTAGTAACCAAGGGCAGGGCCCAGTTCAGCTTAGAGCTTACAACATGCACAAGTAATCAAGCAAATTGATAAATGGTAATAATTTGTTATTTAGTAGGTCGAGTGAGATAAAGTACACACTCGCCTTAAAACGGTGATAATTTCATAAGAGCAATTATATGCAACATTTACACTTAAACACATAAGCAATATGCGGTAGTTTCATATGAACATATAATTCACCATAATCAAGTAATCAAATAGTCATGTAGCCAAGTAGGCAGATAATCAAGTAATCAAGTAGTCAAGTAAATCGGTAAACGGTAACGGTTAACGGTAAACGGTAATGGTAGTCGGTAAACGGTAGTAATTCATGGTTAATCGGTAGACATTTATCATTTTAATAGGCCACCTATTGGCCATCTATTTTTACCACTTAAGAGTCGAGGAGATTCACTCCAATCGACTTATGCAGCCATAGCATAGTTAATCATTGAAACGCTTCATGTAAATATGCATTTCAAGTATTTCATGTCGAATAATTCAAGTACATTTTACTTAAATGAGAACGAGTGCGGAAACACATAACACATAATGACCATGGATTGAATATATCATAGACTATTCAAATCACGTACTCCTATATGGAACACTCACCAATTCAAAATAAGTGAGTAAGTGCGTAACAAGTGTTTAGGCGTCCGCTTCGAGTTCCTCTTGAAGGTCCCCTTGAGCACCTGAGCAAATAACCATCAACTATTACACAATATCACTTAGAACCCCTAAATATCAAGAAAGATTGCACACTAGTACAATCTAAGAAATTTCACAAATACGGGTCTTAATTTCTCGCAAATCGAGACTCAAAAGCGGGGTTTTAAAAGTACAAGAGAAATATGATTTGCATCTTTAAAGTCAAGTGCGAAACGGTCGAGTGATATGGAAGGAAAATGAAGAGTTTGAAACCTTCGATTTCCTTTAAGTTTGAAATTTCAGATTTGTCGAGCGATTTTGGGAAAATCGTATCTCACTCTCTGTAAGTCAAATTTTGGAAAAATTGATACCGTTGGAAACTTCTTCCAAAGTACTAAAAGTTCTTAGAAGACACTTTTCCATGATTCCTAACGGAAGATATTCAAAATTTGGCTCAAAGTGGCTGTTTTGGACCATTAAGACAGTTTGGGGGTTGGTTTTCAGATAACTTTGAAAATTCGGAAAAAATCACAGAATTCAATCTAGCCTCTGAAATTGACACTCAAATAACGTTGCAAACAAGGTTTAAAATTCAACAAATGGAACAAGAATTGGAGTTTTGAGCGCCAAGATATAGCAGCTCAAAGTTGGTACAAAAATGACGTTTACTGGGCAAAATTTCCAGATTTGCAGCTTAAAACTTTGGGACTTTAGTTGGGCATCGAAACGGACTCAGAATGGTACCAAATTTGGAAGTATTATACTAGCATATTAGGTCTATTCCTCTGTGAAATTTCATAGGAAAATTCATTCAGGAAGCTAGTGAACAAAGCCACTAAAATTTTCAAAATTTCCAAGGCAATCTGCCTTGTACTTGTGTTTTTCTCTTTTCCAAACATTTGGCCAATGAAAATCCTCAAACATCATTAATTTATGAAGACAAGGTCTAAGATACATCCAAGATGCATTTGGTAGGTGACTAACACCAAGAATTTCGAAATATTAAGTCCCAAATCAAAGTGGTCACAAGTCAGTCCCAAAATGGGGGTTTTCAAACTCTGAGTCAGTTTCAAATTTCGGCCACAACTCACTCAATTCAACTTGGAATTGAGTGTGGTCAGTGGCGTTGAAAACTAGATTCATAAGGCTAAAATGTTTTAGAAGAAATCATTCTCAAAATAAGTCCAAAACTAGCTCATATTTGAGCATCAAGTTGATGCTCAAAACAGGGCTCTTTGTGAAAACGTAAACAGGACAGTCCGGTTCAAATGGTTGGTACGGATCACTCAGGTGGAATCAGAATATGAATTTTATACCGTTACAACTGGGAATGTCTAGTTTCCAGTGCCACAAACGGCACTTGATTTCAACATCGGAGCAAAAAGATATGGCCGAAACAAGAACACTGCCAGGGCAGTGACGGAAAATTTTTCCAGATTTGCTGTCTTACGAAAATTCAACATTTGGCCAACCAAATCATGGAATTTTTGATGAAACTTTCTACACATCTCACACAACATATAAACATCATAAATAAGCCATTAGATCCACAAACATTTGCCCTAAAGGCCATGGACAACACAAGGGCAGAATCTGAAAATTTCTCCCCTTCACCTCCTTTGAGCTATCCTTCATATATTCACTTATTTCTACTAATTTAAGCACTAAACCAACATTAATAACATCAAAACTCATCAAATCAGTCCATCAAGCTATGGTGGGAGTTCATAGAGCCCACACACGAGATCTACAACAATATAAAGCCACCCACATGAATCTACAACCGTATAAGTGCAATCTAACGTATATAATCGAAGATTCAAGGGGTTGATCGTTGGTTACCTCTTTGGATTGCTAAAACAGAAATTTTTGGTCCTTTGAACTCCAAGAAAAAACCGTGAGAATGAAGCCCTCTCCTAGCTCAAGTGAATCTTCAAGTTATTTGCAAGATGGGTTGAAAGTTTGGAGTGATTTGGTGAAGGAATGAAGCAAGAAATGGAAGAGCTTTTGGTGTTCTTTTCCTTCCTTGTGGTCAGCTGTCTTGAAGCTTGGAGAGAGAGGGTTTTGATAAAAAATGAAGCTTCCTTGAGAAGCTTTAAGTGTTGGCCAAAAGGTGCCAAAAGTCAACTCTCTCCCCCCGCGCGCGCTTGCGTTTCGTGTTCGATTCCTCTCGAGTTCATTTCACTTGTGCACTAAACCTCTAATGCACTTATATTGATACTAATATTATTCACACTTAATAGTCTAGAAAGAAGGGTCTAAAGTCCCCAATTAATCACGCGCGCGAAAACGCGTATTTCCGACTTGTGCGCGATAAAACGAAATTTCTAAGAAATTCTTATAACGACAGATAAGTAACTATCACTTGAGTATTTAAACTTAAAATTAACCACTTTAGGACTAATGTACAAGTCTCCAATTTTCCAAACTTATTGTGTTCTCAATTCGATTATTGACTCCAATCGCGTATTCACTATTCTCACTTATCTAGCCTTCCAAAAATTAATTTTCGTAACAAGTCATTTTAAAAATACGTGCAAGCCATAGTTCCATGTAATTGGGTCTAAAAAGGTCGGAATAAAATATTTAGAGAAAATGAGTGAGTAAATAATTAATTAAGCCAGTAAAATAAAATAAAATAGAAAAAATTGCGGGTCCTCACACTTTTTATTTCTTTATTGCACTTCATTCATTCATATCAATTGCACTTCATGTATCCTCACAAATACTTCAAGTCATCAAGAATCATCCAAATAACTTTTCAATTCATTCCAATTGATGCTTGAATCATTAAAACCTACAAAATCTGAAGTTTTCATTGCTTAGCTCCATAGAAATAAAATTTTCCTCACCTTAACCACAAAATGCAAAATCCCACTAAAAATCTAGTTATTCGATTAGAACTTGAATGAAAAACATTAAAAACATAGACAAGAAACCATAGAAAAACATGCAAAAATAAGCACTCATCGCCAAATTTTTAATAATTTTGCTATATTTCAATCTCTACCAAACAAAGTCAAAGAGAGATATTTTGGCATAGGATTGTTTCCTAGATGAATCATCCTCAGGAATTGCATATATTTTTTGGTCTATGGTGTGAGGATCCGAAAATTATTTTATATATATTTTTTATTTTTGAAAAAAAAGTTAATTTATAATTTCTTTTGTTTTACCTTACTTGGCTATTTACTGGCCTTAATTTTCTAGTGATTTTAAAGGTTAAGTCAAGATTTTTCTCTTTTTCCTTTATAATTTAGTGCATGTTAAGTTTCGTAGAGTATTATAGTAGTTTGACTGACTAGTGAGATGTGCGCACTATATTTGGTGGACAAGGAGTGTTGTGCAAGAGAAATTATGTGATTAGAAGTGTTAAGAATTAATTAGAGAAGTATAATATATGATTAAAAATACAAGAGAAACAAAGAGATAGGAATGGAACCATGTAGTGCCAAGTGTCACCACTTGAAGCTTCCATTGACCAAGACCTTTCTCTAGTCTTTATCTTGCATTTTAACAAAACTTTCCTTCATTTTTTCTTGCTCTTGGCCGAAAATAAGAGAGGGAAATAGGAGAGAAAAACTTCCAAAGTTCATCTTGATTTTTCTTGCTTGATTTGTGAAAAAATCCAAAGAGCAACCCTAATCCACTCCGATCAACCTTGAGGTAAGGTTGAAGGGAAGCTTTTGATGGAGTTTTGGAGGAAGAAAACTCATGCGTTGCTTGTTATCTTAGGGTTTTGAGGTAAAATTTCTAAAAAACATCTCTTTTTACTTATTTCTTGAGATTTATGCAAGATATGTCATGATTGAAGCTAAAGGAAGTATGTTTATGGTAATTTTATGGCTTTGCTAGGGTTTGGTCAATTTCCAGCTTTAATGTTCAATTTTCAGTTTTGAGATGAATTTCCAGCTTTCATAAGAGATGTTTCTAACTTTGACACGAAATTTTAAACTTTGATTTATGATTTTTAGTCTTGGTATGCAAATTTCCAACTTTGAGAGGCAAAATTCCAGTCTTGATGTAGTTACTTGAATCTTTATATATATGTGGAATTGTGATGGATAATCAACTTGTAAAAAAGTTACAAAATTTTCGCCTCTAAAGTCACCTGAAATCCATACATCAATGCACCATACCCTAACATCCTAAGGTCTTAACCATTCACATATAACTCATGGTAACCTCAATCAATAACTTTGAACAAAGTTCATCCAAATCGTCACATGTTATCTTCCAAATAAAACTACATCCTTCTAGCACAGCTAAACAATCCAAATTACCCAAATAAAGCATGAAAAACGCGAGCAAATCTTCACCAAAATCACAAGTATCTCATTACTAAAAATTAAAAAAAGTTTCATGTCATCTCTCAGCATACTAGAGCATAAAAACAATAAGAAATCAGAACTAATATGCATGTCCCCAAAAAAATGTCAGAAAATTAGGAAATAGAAATTTGAAAATTCTAAAATACCACAAAAATTTGAGAAATTTTACCTCAAATGTGTAGAGTGATGCTAGAGGATACTAAAGATGTCAAATGCAAGGAAAAACAAGCACAAATTCGGCCCCAAATTGGTGATTTTCAGTTCGGCCCCTTTTCTCCTTTTGAAGATTAAAAACCTTTAAATTGATGTTTTTGATGCAAAATTTGTGAGAGTTAATGATCGCAGGACGTTGAAGGATGATTTTATGGTGGAAGATTAAAAGATTATTGGTTGAAATTGAAGATTGAGCAAAACAAGGTAAGGGTTTGGAGTGGTGGGCTGAGAAGAAGAAAAGGAAATTTGAAAATGAAAGAGAAGACTCTTTTTTTTTCCTTTTAAGAATCAGAATCGATCCGAGCTCGGATCCACTTATTTAGGCCTCAAATCCATATTGGTCTTGGATCCATGCTGATAGAAGTTCAGTCGAGACCTTAGATCCGAGATATTCTACTTGGATCCGAGCTCGGATCGACTGTTTTCTGCAACAATTGCAAAAACTGCAATTTTTCAATTCTGACGACATTTTCTGCAATTTTCAAATTACACTTGAGATGAAATTTTTCACACTTTCACCACCACATGTGACAGGTGCCGAACCTGTGCAATAATAATAAATAAAACCTAACCACCACCAAAAGCAATCAATAATTATTTCTAAGTACTGGAGCAGGAACTCTAAGTGTGCAATGGGTTACTTGATTCACCCTGTTCTCGAAGAGTTTGCTTAATTCGATATATCAGAATTAATTATCTGACTATATTCACTAACTAGTAGATAGTGGCAAGTAGGGTCGTCTCCTCAGGGACTGGGGGAGAAATTTGCTTCCTTTCGAGTCAAGATAAATGGGGGGTTTTAGGATTAAATGCTAATGCACTAAATAAATCAAATGTGAAAAATAATTAATTGACAGAAATAAATGGGAAAACTCTAACCAAGGATACACTTCAGAAATGGTCCATGCACTGATCATCGATTCACAAATAATTCCAACATTTATTAATAGATTGGTTATACCTGTCATGCACGCGATAAACAACCAACCTTTCCTTAATTTATCGATAGTCAAGGTATGACCGTTGACTATTTCTCTAACCCGGAAACAATCTTAGGTACGACTGTAGGATTTAATTTCTAGATTGCATTAAGGTTTAGAAAAGCCCAATCCTAACTAACAAACACGCTACGAGGGTTTGTTTAAACTAGATGGTACGTTCCTCTGACATAAACCCAATTATGCCAGTTGCTACCGGGACAGAGGTAATCAAACAATTACGGATCCAACTACCCTTAATTAGCAAAATAGTCTATGTGAATAATTAACTATTGCGCAGTATTCAATCATACACAAAAGCTATAACAATTAAAAGCAGAAAACATATAAATACCAATAAATGGAGGAAGCAATTAAAATAATTTAGATCTCACAGTATTTGTCGAACCAAATTTTCAGTTGTCCCCTTGACTAGAAAAGAAGATTAGTGGCTCATCCTAGAAGAAATTCTACCAGACTCCATGGAACCTGGCTGCAATTGATTTTCCTCTAAAACTAATGAAAGCAAGGCGAATTGAGGGGCCAAGCGGCCGTCCTCTCCCAAGAGTCACGGTTCTCCCCTCTAAAAGAAAGGAAAACCTAAGTGACCTATTAACTACTAGTCTACCACCACTAATTTCGAAAACTCAGGAATTGTTTAAGGAAACAACTACTAGTCAAATGAAAACCAAGTTTCCAGTCCTGGAAATTGCCGACTCCTTCGAGTATTAATCACACGGGCCGACCATCCTATCATTTTCCTAATTTTTAGCTTTTTGAAACCAAATAGACTTCCTCCTAATCTTCCACCAATAATCCACGTAGACTCCATTTTGAATTGGGAAACTCTTGAAAAATCACATCTTTTATCTCTTTTTGCTCCACCTTCCTACAATTAGTACCAAATACCAAATATAAGTAAAATCTATCAATTAATACAATATTTGGTAAAATAAAAGAGGAAAATAATCATAGAATTAATGACAAAAATGCAACCTATCAACATGCAAGTGTAATATACCCTAAACATCCAATCTAACCCTTTAAAATGAATCAAAAATATCTAGATTGCAAATTGAGAGTTTAAGTTGTTGGGTCATTTTTATATTTTGGCGCGAAAAATGCACTTTTTGGCGCTAGATGCAACTCAAATGAGTACATGAACACACATAAACATGTTACTACCAAAGTTCACTTGAAAATAAAAAAAAAGTGCATCTTTTGACATAATAATGAGAAATTTAAGCACTTAAAATTAGAAACCAAGATTAATCTTCCCTTATTTCATCTTTAGCTCTCCAAGTGAACTTCAAAGGTGATCCTTCTAGATCAGTGGCCCCTACAAAACCAATGAAACCCACTTTACATAGATAAAAAATCAAAATTATGAGAAACACACTAAAAGCAAATACAAACTAAAGGAAACGTTGGCTTGCCTCCCAACAAGCGCTTTGTTTAAAGTCGGTGAACTCAACTTTCACCATTCATAGTTAATGATTAGATGAATCTCTCAAGGAATAAACCATACCTTTAGGAACCTTTTCTCCAGCCAAATAAAGTTTCAATCTTTGACCATTCACTTTGAATGTGGTACCATTTTCACCCTTAATTTCCACTGCTCCATATTGAAAGACTCTAACCACTTTAAATAGATCGGACCACCATGACTTGACATTGTCTGGGAACAATTTAAGTCGTGAGTTATACAATAACACCTTTTAACCATTTTCAAAATGCTTAGGGAGGATATGCTTGTCATGCCAAAATTTTATATTTTCTTTGTAAATTTTAGCATTTTCATATGAAGTTATGCGCAATTCATCCAATTCATTAAACTCGAGTAATCTGTTTTCACCTGCAAGTTTAAAATCAAGATTAGTAGCTTTAATGGCCCAATAAGTTTCATGTTCAATTTCTACAAGTAAACAACACACTTTCCTATAGACAAGATTATATGGAGACATTTCCAATGACGCTTTAAATGCCGTTCTATATGTCTACAAGGCATCATCTAACTTTCTTGACTAATCTTTTCTTGATCCATTCACAGTTTTCTCCAAAAAGAGTTTAATCTCCCAATTCGCCAACTCTACTTGACCATTGGCTTGAGAATGATAAGGAAGTGATGTTTTATGCCTATATCCATACTTAAGCAACAAAATGTCAAATGATTTGTTATAAAAATGTTTACTTTCGTCACTTATAATAGCCTTTGGGGACACCAAACCTACAAAATATGTTCTATTTAAGGAATTTAAACACAATTTTAACATCATTAGTAGGTGAAACAATAGCCTCTGCCCATTTAGAAATATAATCAACTGCTAAAAGAATGTACTTTTTGTTAAAAGAGTTAGAAAATGATCCCATGAAATCTATACCCGAAACATCAAATAATTCAAGTTCCATATATGAAGTTAAAGGCATTTCATTCTTCCTATAGATGTTATCAGTTCATTGGCATTGATCACAATTTTTGACCCAATTTCTAGTATTTTGGTACATAGTAAGCCAATAAAACCCTGATTGCCATACATTTGCTATGGTTTTAGTTGTACTAAAATGTCCTTCCGTCTCAAGGGTATGCCAATACAATAAAATGTTATGTACCTCTTCATCCAGAACACATCTTCTAATTATACCATCCGCACAACATTTGTAGAAAAATGGCTCCTCCCAAAGGTAATGTTTGGCATCATTTATGAATTTCTTCCTTTGGTGAAAATTCAAATAATTTGGTAGCACTCCACTAATCACAAAATTAACCAAATTGACATACCATGGTGATTTTTGAATAGCCAATAAGAACACATTTGGAAATTCCTTTTTAATAGGAATTTGATCTTCTTGTGGGATATTCTTAAGTCGGGAAAGATGATCCGCTACTAGATTCTCAGATCCCTTCTTATCCTTGATCTCCAAATCAAATTCCTGCAATAATAAAATCCATCGAATTAATCAAAACTTTGCACCTTTCTTATTTAAAAGATATTTAAGAGCTGCGTGATCTGTGTAGACAATAACTTTAGATTCCACTAGGTATGATCTAAACTTATCCAATGCAAATATTACTGCAAGCAATTCCTTTTCCGTTGTCGCATAATTGATTTGAGCCTTATTAAGCATTTTACTCGCATAGTAAATGACATGTAATTTCTTATTATGTTTTGACCAAGAACGACTCCCACTGCAAAGTCACTAGCATCACATATCAATTTGAACGGTATACTCCAATCCGATGATGCTACTATTGGTGGGGAGACAATTTCCTTCTTCAATGTATTAAAAGAAATTAAATATTCATCATTAAAGTAAAAAAGAATGTCTATAGGAAGTAATCACATAGAGATTTAGCAATCATGGAAAAATCCTTAATAAACCGCCGATAAAACCACGCATGTCCAAGAAAGCTGCGAATACCTTTAACATTGATCGGTGAAGGCATTCTCTCAATCACTTTCACTTTTGTTTGATCTATTTCAATACCCTTAGAGGAGATTTTATTACCTAAAATAATACTCTCACAAATCATAAAATGACATTTTTTGCAATTGAGTACAAGATTTTTCTCTTCACATACCTGCAAAATTAAATCTAAATTATTAAAGCAATGGTCATAAGTAGATCCAAATACAGAGAAGTCATTCATAAAAATTTTCATGATTTTCTTATTAAAATCAGAAAAAATTACCATTATGCATCGTTAGAACGTGGCACGAGCATTGGCATAATCTAAAAGACATCCTTCTAAAGGCAAAAGTGTCATAGGGACAAGTAAATATGATTTTCTCTGATCCTCTGGTGCAATAACTATTTGATTGTATCTTAAAAAGCCATCCAAGAAACAATAAAAGTCATATCCCACCAACCTTTCTAGGATTTGATCAAGAAAAAGAAAAGGAAAATGATCCTTTCTAGTAGCCACGTTGAACTTTCTATAATCAATACAAACTCTCCAACCAATTACTATTCTAGAAGAAATCATTTCATCATTTTTACCACACACTATAGTTATACCAACCCTTTTAGACATGACATGAATAGAAGAAATCCAAATACTATCAGAGATCGGAAAAAGTATACCTGCATCAAGCCATTTAAGAATTTCTACCCTTACCACTTCTTTCATGTTGGGATTTAACCTCTGTTGAGTCTCAACCACCAGTTTAGTATTTTCTTCTAATAAAATCTGGTGCATGCAAATGGTTGGACTAATTCTCTTGATGTCGGAAATGGTCCATTCTAAAACTTTCATATGCTTATCAAGTTGCTTCTCATCAAGGACCGCATTCACAATCACAGGCAATGTCTCTTTCTCTTCAAGAAATACATATTTGAGATGGTTGGGAAGTGGTTTGAGTTCAAGCCTTGGAGCTTGCTCATAAGATGGTGGTGAAAGCCCCTTACTCATCCCTAAATCTTTGTATGAGTTGTTTCTTTTGTAAGGGATTTGTGCCTGCAAGTAGTTGGTCATTTCTTTTACTTCCTTCTCTTGTAATCTGCACCATTTAGACAAAGTTCAAGAGAGTTATGGTCAAAATTAACTTGACTCATCTCTTTTGTCAATTTATCACATATGTCAACAGAATAAACATGATCAGTAAAAAAAAGATACTTCTCCATTTTACTCAAATTAAACTCCACTTCTTCTTTGCCAATGTGGGACTTAAACTTACCACGTTTAACATCAATTATAGTACCTACAGTAGCAAAAAATTGTTTACCAAGGATAACAGATATATTAACATTCTCTTCCATATCTAAAACAACAAAATCAATGGAGATGATAAATTTTTGTACTTTAATAAGCACATTTTCAAGTATGCCCAAAAGATGTCTGATAGACCTATCTGCCAACTACAAAGAAATGTTAGTACGCTTTAATTCATTCAATCCCAACTGCCTAGCCACAATTAAAGGAATTAATGAGATACTAGCACTAAGGTTACATAATACTTTAGAGAACTCTACGTTACCGATGATTCAAGGGATCGTAAAACTCTTCAGATCCTTCAATTTCGATGGCAATTTATTTTGTATGATGGCACTACACTCCTCAATTAATGTAATAGTCTTGCTATCCTCTAATTTCCTCTTTTTGGTCATTATCTCCTTGAGAAACTTTGTGTAAGAGGAAATCTATAAAATAGCATCAACAAATGGAATGTTAATATGTAATTGCTTGAAAATGTTGAAGAACTTTTCAAAATCTTTGTCAGCTCTTGATGGCTTCAATCTATGTGAAAATGAAACTGATGGAGGAATAGGAATCATCTCTGAAGCCGAGGGTTCAATCGCTTCCACTTTGTCTTTTTCTTTGCCTTTCTTGCTCTCTTCTACTAACTCACTCCCCCGCTCTTTTTCTTTACTCTCATTTTCTCAACCACTGCCGGCTCATTCAATTGTTTACCACTATGGAGAGTTATAACTTTCACATGCTTTCTTGGGTTCACCTCGATTTTGTTAGGTAATTCCCCATAGTTCTTATTGTTGATAACATTGACTATTTGACCTAATTGGACTTCAATATTCCTCAACATATTGGTGAATTGGTCTATCTCATCCTCAATTCTTTTGAACCATTTGAGTAGTGGTACTAGATAACTTTTCAATTTTATCATTGAATGCATTTGCTAACTTCTCAATTGCCAACTCCCAAGTCAATTTAGACTCTGCAGGTGGTTGTTTTGGTTGAAAATCCTACGAATTTGTTAGTCTTAATTGATTCCATTGATCCTTCCATCCAAAATTTGGATGATTTCACCACTTTAGATTGTAAGTATTGGAAGTACGGATTGTTTTGGAATTACCGGTTGTAATTCTTGAGATATTGTGCCTGTTCAATGCTCACACAAACAGAGTCATCATGATCTATTCCACACATAGTACAACATGCATCATTTACCCTTTGATTAGAACTAGAACCAATTTGCCTATTAAGCATCTTAACCACTTTATCCATTTTGGCACTCAACATATTTAATGTATCTACTTCAAACATACCTGCGGGTCTCCTTGAGTTACCTGCGCTCATTGGCCTATTGATAGTTGTTTGCAACCATTTCTTCAATTAGTTGCTGAGCTTCCTCAGCGGATTTACCTATCAAAACTTCTCCTGCTGCAGGCATCTACATGAGTCTTCATAAGATAGGTGAGTCCATTGTAGAATGTTTTGGACTATGAGTCAATCGGGTAGACCATGGTGAGGGCACCTTCGTTGCAACTCCTGATAATGCTGCCAAATTTCATACAATGTCTTTCCTTCCTGTTGACAAAAACTCATTATCTCTATACAAAGTTTAGCAATCTTGATAGGTGGAAAGAATTTATTTAGAAAATCTTTTGATAAATCAGCCCAAGTGGTAAAAGTATTAGGAGAATGAGATTATAACAAACCTTGGTCTTGTCTCTTAATGAAAATGGGAACAATCTAAGCTTAATTGCATCATCACTAACACCATTAAACTTAATTGTATCACAAATTTCTAAAAATGTAAACAAATGAGAATTCGGGTCTTCGGTTGTATTACCTCCATATTGAGATTGTTGCACCATTTGTATAAGAGATGGTTTAATCTCAAATTTATTAACAGTTACCGTAGGTCTTACTATGCTCGTTTGCAAACCATCTCTTCTAGGTAAAGCGAATTCCCGTAATGCTCTTCTATTCATCTCTTCAGTCATAGGTTCGATTGGTGGAAGTTCAATTGTTATTTCTCCTTCACCTTGATTCTCTACAGTTTCTCGTAGTACTTGCCTTCGTTGTCGCCTTAGAGTCCTTTCAATTTTAGGATCCAATGGAACCGTTCCACGTAGAGCACGGTGCATGCACTACAAAAATCACAATGAAGAAATTTTACCACAAACCACACAAGCCAGGTAAAGCAAAATAAACAAACTACTATATAACTAACTAAAAGATATTCACAATTTACATAGTGTTTAGACTAATAAATCTCACTTAACCTTAATATTGCTGTGAATTCTCCGGTAACGGCACCAAAAACTTAATGAGGCCTAAAACCTATACTCTAAATTTTAACCTAAATGCCTCGTTCACCTACAAGTGTATAAGTCGTAGTTCATAGTACTAGAGGGTTAAAATCAATCCCACAAGGAATCACTTCCAACTACCAAGGCTTCTAATTCACTCTATTATCTAAACTTATCAAGAATTTTGACTAGTTTAATCAACCAACATGCAAAAGTAATGCAATACAAATTAAAAATTTGAAGTAATTCAACTAAACTCAAGTGTCCTAAGGTATAGAATCTACTAAATATACCTAATCATGGATGAATTAGCTAACTATCACTCATACTCTTATCTTGCTAAGGATGCATTTCACTCAAGCCATTGGAACTCGCTTTCGTCAATGAACCAAACTTAGTCTATACTAGAGTTTCCCTACTTTCGTGGTAAAATTTCAAGTTTAAACTATATCAAGCACAAGAAATGTCATAAACATCCACCTAAGTGTATCACTACTTTCGTGTGTTTACTCCTTAGGTTCCATTCATTTATTTTCCATTATTGTCATCTATTTCCATAGATTAACAACAACTAAAGTGGCTTGTAAATGGTGATCAAACATGCACAAGTGTTAAAGCATGAACAAATGAACTAGCAAGTACATGATATAGCAGTAAATCAACTTTATTCAACCACAATCAAGGCGCAAATAAGTTCATCTATCCCTAGAATAAGAAAATTTAGCTAGACAAAGTAGATTTGACAATAAAACTCATGTTTTCAATATAACTAAGCATTAGTGAAACAAATAGAGAGAAAGAAGAGGAAGAAATGCTTATTCAAGTGAAGAAACGAAATCTTCAAGCTCCATCATCTTCATTGCCATAAAAAATCCATTGATACATTAAGAGTTCTTCAAGTTTTCTAATAGAAATGAAAACTAGATCTAAAACTATCACTAAGCTAAGATAGAGAGAAAAGAAAGAAAAGTTCTACTCTTTGTCGTATGTTCCCCCTTC
The DNA here is from genome assembly GCA_023065735.1 of Coffea humblotiana. Classification (NCBI taxonomy): domain Eukaryota; kingdom Viridiplantae; phylum Streptophyta; class Magnoliopsida; order Gentianales; family Rubiaceae; genus Coffea; species Coffea humblotiana. Next base: position 21,391,257 of record CM041210.1, read on the forward strand.
TCTCTCTCTTCAATAATATGTTTTTCTACTTGTTTCTTTACTTTTTCTTCCATAAATGCCATTCACTGGAATCTCCAATATTCCTTCTTCAAGTGTACAGGATGCTTTGCCAGCTTTTCAACCGGAATTTGTTGTAAACAAGAGTCAAAAAGTAATTGTGAAATGTACACAAGTTGTTCTATAAATTGCAGTGAAAAGAGAGAGATCCGAATCCTTGGATCCTAGTGGTTTCACATGGATTCAAGCTCGGATCTAATTTTCTTCCATTTTCCTTTTCTTGTTTTGCAGCAAGATCCGATGCCCATTTCATATGGATCCAAGCTCGGGTCCCTTGCAGATCCACTTCACCAAATTCTCAGACAAGGTCTCGGATCTGTAGGCTTTGGACATGGATCCAAGTTCGGATCCATCTCTCCTGTTTCCAATTTCAATTCTCTTCCTTTTTTGCGTAACTTTCTCTTCCTGTTTCACTTATACATTATCCTTCAAGAAAGTACATTGCATCTTCTTCAACTTAAGCAAGTGTTTCATGCACTAATAACCTACAAAATATCACATATTTATGCATTAATCCACTCATTTTGCATTTAGTTCACTAAGTAACACTTGAAGCAATTTTGCACCAAAATGGGCTTAGACATGGCTATGAACCCTTTAAAACATGACAAGAACTTGCATGTAATCATATGAAATACATGTGAGATATTCACTTATCAACTACTCAATGAGGTTACTTGCTTAGTGGTTACTTTTGTTTTATATTTTTTTAAGGGAGGAAAAAGTGAGTTTTGAAAAGTAGAGAAGGGAACAGGAGTATTTGTATTCAAGATCTTTATTCTTGGGGTTGATGGTTATTAATTTGTTTATTATGATGTTGGAAATGTTTACATGGTATATGTAATAATTTATATAAAATACATTAGACCTGCACGATAGACAAATCATTTGGATAGGGTATCATAGTTGATAGGACATGGTCAAGAAAGCATTAAGCCACACCACCATTACCCAGTTGACATTCCCTGAAGTCTTCCCCTAAGAGTACCACTCCTTAATTGTTAGCATAAAAATCACGTAGTAGAAGTAATTTCAACATTGCAATTTTGGAGGCTTATTTAGATATTTGCAATACAAACTATACAAGAATGTATGGAAGTGAAAAGTAACAATCACTACAATAACCATGTTAAACAATCAAGACTAGTAGTTTGATAAGAAGGGATGTGAGATGACACTAATAAGAAGGCATTGGAGGATAAAAGAAATTTATTCAACGAATTGATTTTCCTCAAATACAAATGTGGACTTCAAGTCCTTAAATACATAAACAAAACCATGAAACTTACTCCAATACTACTACCTAAATACAGCTCTACCATATTTCCTAAATCAACTTTGGCACCAATTTAAATCTAGTTACCAAATAAAAATATAATTCTAAAACTAATAAAATTCTAAATAGCTTGGTTTATTTTTTGTAGACATTAATTCTCAAAAGTCCCTAATTTGTAAAGCTTGCAAACACAGATTGACAAAATTGTGATTGTAGTACTAGATGGATCAAGATAATTTAATCTATCAACCTTCTAATTAATTGAGGTTGGCAATTACATTACAAAATACGTGCCCATTGTGACACCCCACTTCTCCCCAAGGCGAACCAAAGGGTATCAGTGGGACGCCTGCCTAGCTCTCGCCAGGACTCGGTACGAATTCAATTCAAACTTAAGGGTAACTATCGATACTAAAAGTCGAAAATATACAGAAAGTTTGCTTCCTTAATAAACATTCAAGTCTTACATCACAAGATACCAAAAGTACATCTCATTCCCAAAATATACAACTTCCAAAGTTGTCTAGACAAATACATTCAAAATCCCAATCAAAAGTGCATCAAGTCCCAAAATACAACCATTATAAGTCGACTAAATAATTATAACCAAGGTACTAATCAAAAGAGTAATCTAGTCGGCTTTTCTCAAAAATCTTCTCATCCGGTCCTGTTAAGGAAAACAAATCTAATGGGGTGAGCGAATGCTCGTGAAACCAAGAAAACACACATGTAAGCACGTAGTCCAAGTAGCAAGCACATTTACACAATAAGTAAAAACTGTAAAGTTCGAGTATTTAGCATTTCAAGTAAGAAATTAAACAGAAACAATTCAAAGATACTATATCTGTCAGGAGCTAAATTCCACGTAGTCGAATCAAGGTCTTGATCAAATTCCATGTTGACACTCCGTCAACCACATAAGTATCAAATCCTGTAGATACACCACTTTCTTCGAATCCCGTCACCTTTACACCCCCTTACCGGGCCCGCTCATCAAAGTTTTGATATTACTCGAGTATATCATGGCAATACTACGCGAGTATGCCAAGCAAGATCTCTCCAATAGATCATGTTTTACGAATATCTCATGGTTTGCTAAACTTATCGACCAAGCCCACGCTGGCTCGATTCACAAAGTTAGCCAATGAGTTTGGGTGTCCCCCGAATATGAATACGAATACGAATATAAGTCGATAAGCAGCACTCAAATCGACGATTCCAAATACGAATCACAAATACGAATTACATCCACATTACTTCGTACAAGTTGAATATAGATTCACATAGCAAAGTTCGAATATAATTTTCATTTGAAAGAGAACGAGTGCGGTAAAGTACACACTCGTCTCTAAAATTTCAAATTCACATAACGGATAAGAAGCAAGTCAGGCACTTAGCAACAAATTCATGCACTTGACACTTACCAATCAAAATGAGGGAGTAAGTGCTCAAACAAGCTTTTAGACGTCCACTTCGACATCCTCTTGAAGGTCCCCTTGAGCGCCTAAGCAAATAATAATTGACTATCACACACTATTACTTGTAAACCCCTTGTTAACATGGAAGATTGTACACTTGTACCATATTAAGAAAATGTCATGAAAGAGAGCCTTAATTACGCGAAATCGAGGCTCAAAAGTGGGGTTTAATAACACAAGAAAAACTAATTTCCTCTATGAAATCAAGTTTAAGACAATCAATCAATATCAAAGATTAGGGAAAAGTTTCCAAAAACTTATTTCCCATCGAGTCGGAAAATTTCAGTTTTGCATGTCAAATTTAGAAAAATCAGAACTTGCACTCAGTAGGTCCAAAATTGGAAAACGTTTATACCGTTGGAATCTTGGTTCAGAGTACTAAAAGTTCCTAGAAGACACTTTTCCAATATTCTAAACGGAAGACATTCAAATTTTAGCTCAAAGTGGCTGATTTGAACAAGCAAGGCAGTTTTGGTCATGTTTTTCTGCAAACTTTGGAAATTCGGCAAAATTCACAGAAAGTGAACTAGCCTCTGAAATTTGTAACACAATACGAGTCCCTAACAAAGTTTCAAACAGGCCAAATGAGACTAAATCCAGAGTTTTGAACATCAACATATAGCCGTTCAAAGTTGGCCAAAATCGAAGACAGTTCAGTAAATTTTCCAGGTTTGAAGAACAACTTTGACACATCATTTGGGTATCGAAATGGTCTTAGAATGACACCAAATTTGGTACATTTCAACTTCCATATAAGGGATATTCCTATATCAAATTTCATGCAAAAATCGTATGGAAAGGTAGTTAACAAAACTACCAAAGTTCAAGAAATTTTCAAGACAAATCTGTGTTCTTGTTTTCTTTTCCTTTTCAAACACTTTGCACCATGAAACCAATCCCATTTTGGTTCATTTGTGAAACCAAGGTCCAAGAAACATCTCATAAGCAATTGGTAGTTGGTTGACATCAAAATTTCGAAATACAACATCTCTCCAACAACTAAACTAGTTGGCCAGCAAAAAGAAGGGTTTTTCAGCTTTGCGGTAGTTTGGAAATTGAACCATATTTCACTCAATACAACTCGGAATTGAGAATGGTCAGTGGTGTTGAAAACTAGATTCAAAAGGCTACATTTCATTAGAAGAAATCATTCTGAAAATCAGTTCACAGGTAGCTCGAATTCAAGAGACAAGACGCAGCTTACCACTGTCATTCGAACAGAACAGGAAATTTGGTGAACTACTACGGTTCACTCAGTTTGAACTAGATGGTGCATTTTATACCGTTAGAAAACTACGGATGTCTAGCTTTGAATTCCACTGACGGCACTCAATTCTGACTTCCGAACAGAGAGATATGTTCGTTCAAAGAACACTGCCAGTGGACCATTGCTACACGAATTTTCCAGATTTGTTCTTGCCAAAATTCAATTTTTATCCAACCAATTCAAATGATTTTTGGTAGAAACTTTCTACACACTATACACAACATATATAAATCAGTTTCAAAGTCATTTGAGCATAAAAAATTCGAACTAAATGCACGGAAAAAACAGGACAGATTTCAGTCAGCAACCATGCGAAATTTTCCTTCAACTTTCCTTCGATTCTCTATCCATAATCATCTTAACCAACACTTAAACAACTCAAATCAAACATTATATCATCATATCAGCCCATAAAACCAAGGTGGGAATTTATAGAGCCCACTTCAACCAATCCAATCCAAGTAATAACAACAATAATGAAACTACAAGCTTCAAAGCCAAGGATAAAACCCATTAAAGCCAAGATTGAAAGATTGGATGGTGTTGGATGGTTACCTCGTAGCTTTGAGAGAAACCAGAAATTTTTTGGCACCAAAAGCTCCAAGAAAACCGCCAAGATGAAGTCTTTCCTCTAGCTTAAGTGAATTCCCAAGTGGTTTGTGAGTTGGATGCAAAGTTAGAAGTGATTTGGAGCAAGAATTGGACAAGATGAATTGGAGCTTTCTTTCTTCTTTCCTTGCTGTTTTGGCCGGCCAAGATGAGAGAAAGAGAAGGGTTTTTGGTGTCTTTAGCTTGTGAGGAAAGCTTGAATAATGATTAGCTATCAAACTTGGAGCCAAAGAATGAAATTTTTCTTTCCCCCTTTTACCCTTGGCTGGCCGAAAATGAGAGTGGTGAGGGAGTGATTGTGTAGCGAAACTTGGGGAGAAAGAATGAAGGAAAGCTACTTTAAGTTGTGTGCAAAAATTCAACTCTCACTAGTGGTCGCGTGCGGGTTTCGTATCACCGATTTCTCTCAGGTTTGTTTCACTTATGTACTAAACCTCCAATGTAACTCCTTTAATACTATAATTATTCACTCTTAGTAGTCTAGTATAAGTTTCTTAAATCTCCATTTATCATTTCCGGCTCGATTTACGTGAACTTCCGATTCGCGCGCGAAAAAGCGAAACTTACAAGAAATTTATGTAACGGTGGTATAATTAACTAACTCTAAGGTAAATAATTATAAAAATAACTATTTTAAGAATAAATTATTCGGAGAAAACGGGTGAATAAATATTTAAATAAGCCAGTAATATAAGATAAAAATAAGAAAAGTTTCAGATCCTCACACCCATGCTAAAATAAAAACACACAAAAACTTGCATGTGGCGATAGCATCAAAAGTATTAGTCTCCAAAAACAGTTTTGTGGATGTCTCGCATTGACATTTCTAATTGTACGTGGCATGTCTCTAAATGATTAAAATTCTATATAAAAAATCTCACAAATTCTCTTGACACCTAATTATTCACCTAAAATATACTGTGCAAGATCATTTGCAAATCATACACTTTACAATGTGTTATGTTGTAATACTCGTCCACTTTTACATATATCAATAATGTACTATTTAGCAGAATGTTAGAAAAAAATTTATAGCATCATGAGAGTAATATACAGAACTGAAAACAGCTTTATTAGATATACAAAATTATTGAAGAAATCCTAAATATAGATGTAGGGTAGAGTTTTCATACACTATGATCAATCTCAAAGTGAGAAATCTAGGAACTCTTACAAAACTCAAAGTCAGCGTTGCTGTTTTTGTAGCAACATCTTCCTTTTAAATCAATGGGTACACCTATAAGAAGGCTTTTGATGGATCACTTACCAACTTAGAATCCTTCAACAGATGAAAGCTTCCAAATTGCCCTGGCTATATCTCTATAAAATGGTTGCCAAGCCTCACTCGTAGCATTTGTTATCTGAATGGAGACAAATTTAGTTTCTAGAAGGCTATAAGGCAATTTGATCACCACTAGTTTAAGTGCAATTGTAAACAAACTCCAAAAAATGGAAGTAGCCTATGTAGGCTGTATATCCATGATTGTGAGAGTGAGGATATATGATGGCTTAAAAATCCAACCAATAGCTTTCCCGTGCATTGGCTTATCCATAGCTTTGTTCTTTACCTAGTAAACATTGGGTGAAAAACAAGCAACTATAGGCAAGTTTAGAATAAATGGCAACTTATGAAGACATTGCTGATTCTGTCGGATTGTGAAAGTCTAAAGAAATCAGCAAAAGTGATGAAAATCAAATAAATTTTGCTTGAATCAGAACATTTTCATCACAAAGATAAGTGTACCTCATGCATGAGAATCCCTGTAGCAAGCCAGAATCATATTTCATTGTAATACTTTGAGGTGGTTCATATCTTTGAGGTCAAAATATTTCCTCATATTTGAAGTGGTTCTGGTTCATAGCTTTGAGGTGGCTCATGTTCTTTGAGGTCAAAATATTCTTTGTCAGCCTCATATTTCCTCATGTTTCCTTGGATAGAATCAAAGTATTACACCTCAAAATCTATTAAAAAATCCTTGTAGCAACCTCATATTTCTCTTTGCCTATTCATCATACTTTAGATTCTTGCAAAGGAAAAATAAATCTCCAAGACGGGCATAAACACTCTTTCATCAAGAGACTACCATCCACATGGATTCTATTGCTAACAAGGTTGATCCCTCATCTCAGAAATTCATTTCTTGATTGAATGTTATCCATCAGATTTCAACATACACTCTACGCATCAAACTTCATACACTTTACGCATCGAACTTCTCTACTATGCCAAAAATTTGACATTCTCCATAGTCCACTACCCAGTTTATTTCAAAGACTCAAAATGATAAATATCTCATGATAGGTTGGAGAATTTCATGCTACATTGAGATGAGCAAATGGAGAGTACTAAACATGGCATGTTTTCCATTAGCCATCTAATACCCTTGTTGGGGGCAATATTCATCACTTATAAATTGTAGCCAAGAATTTATCAGCAACATCTATTTGAGGCTGATAACTATAAGCAAGAAGGACTGATCAATTATTGGGAGAAAGGAACTTATCGACAGCATCTATTTGAAACTGATCAGTAATCGGCATAATGACTAATATTCACATACCGGTTGGTATGCATGAACATATGCTAATATGAGTGGATATAAAAGGGAGAAAAGGAAGCCGATTACGCTAGATGATTTATTAGAAGACATGCATTAGATTGTAGTGCTAAAACTAGAGATGTGAGTTCCTAGAGGTAAGGAAGTGGGTAATTCTCACTACCCATGTCTCAGCCAATATGGCCGATGATAGGTGTGTGGTGTGTATAAAAAAATAATCTTTTCTTCAAGTTTTAAATTTCTAAATTTCTAAATACCCCATATACAACTTCAAATATAAGGTTATGTTTGAATATATGGTATTAAGGGTCGATCAACAGAGAAGAGTGATCAATTACTAATGTTATTCAAACTTCTTTATTATTTAGATGCTCACTAATGTGAGAAAGCAAATGTAAACTACAAACATATAAGAAAGTGAAGTAGAAACTACAATAGAAAGCTCCTAAGGTTATGGAATTCCTAACTACTCTTACTAGCGAATCTCTTGGGTTAATTGATTGTTACTATCTCGGCTCACTATGGTATAATTTTCTTATGCATATGATGTGACGGCCCCACCTCCCCCTAGGGCGTACCCCAGGGTTTAGCGGACCGCCTGCCCAACTCTCGCCAGGACTCGCTCACTTATTTCGGATAAAATAATTCACAACCTTGAACGGGAATGGAACAATCGCTTTCAAAGTTGGAACATACAATACATTCATTTCTGTCTCAATTTCCATACAATTCCAAATACATTAAAGATTGGAGTTCCAAATACATTAAACCCTAGTCGAGCGACTAGTGCGAGTACCATTACAAAATTTCCAAAAACTAGACTAAACTAGCCTGTACCAGTCTCACGCCTCGCTCGTACCCCCTATAAGGAAAACAATGGCTTGGAATGAGTTAAAAGCCCATTGAGGTTCCAAATAGCAAGTTGACCATTATTTAAAAGTACAAATATTACTATAGCAAAATAGCGAGCATAACACGTTCATAAAGTGAGCAATAACACTTCAAGTAGCAAATCTCAAAATGAGCGAGTGTAAAATTCTTTTCTAAAAGAAACAATAACACTACAAATAACAATCAGAGTATAAGGATACAGATGGCTCTCAAGAGCCAATTTCCCGTTGCTTCACCGGAGCTTGATCGAGTATTAGTTGACACTCCGCCAACTTTCGAGGAATATAACCAGTCCAGTAGTACTTCACTTCACACCAATCCGTTCACCATTCAACCCCCTTACCGGGCCCGAACACCAACTAAACACTGGTGGTAATACTCGAGTATATCGATTAGTTGAGGAGATAACACTCCACTCGACAACACTAGATACCCATGGTTCGTTATCTAATCGATCAAGCCCTTGCCGACTCGACTCGATTAACTAGCCAGTGGGGTTTGGGTTCCCAAGAAGTCGATGAAATAACATCTCCAATCGATTGAATCAAGATAAAAGTACGGAGACGGGAATGAGAGGCACCTCCCACTCACCTTGAGTGTGGTGCATACTGCTGCTCAGCATTTACAAGTCAAGTACAAGTATATCAAGTCAATTGCAACAATAAACTAGTATATATTAGATTAGGGCAAGTGCGATAAAGTACACTCTTGCCCGATCAAACAAATTACATATCATTAAATCACATTGATCAAGTATTGAAAACAAGTGTCCAGTTCAATCAGGTATTTGGAAGCACTCACCAAAGATTTAGTGCTTTTCAAAAATCACGCTCAGGTGTAACTCCTTGGTTGGAGTCCAAATCTGCGATACAATATCATTTAAAAGCTTGAAATCAACTAGGGTTCGAAACTTAAGAGTTTCGCTTCAAAAAGATCAAGTAAACGAAACTCATTTAGATAGGGTTCATGTTACGTATCAAACTCTAGAAAATTCATGCTCGCTCTTTTGGTTTTGGCAATGAAACGATTAAAACTTTGGAATTCCCATTTGAGTCGAAAAAAACGAGGAAAACGTATTTCTATTGGTTGCTACTTTCATTTTTTCAAGGGTATGGATTTCGGCCAAATTTCAGCTTATATACTTCTACAAAAGAGGATTCGAATACCTTAGACAAATTAGGTTCAATTCGTCTTCAAATCTTTGCTCAAGACAAGCGTAATTCTACTTAAATCTTGCGTATAAATTTAGGCAGCACGCCCTTTGTGTTTACCAAATTTCCAGCCATTTATGGCTTCCTTCTTTTCCTTAATTCAGCCCCACAATACACACAAGTAAGGTTACTACAATAGCCCTTCCATTAGGCTCCAAAATCATCCAAGTACAACACAAGTGCAATAGTACAAGCAAATATCAATTTTGAAGACAAAAGCTAAATGGCAGATTTGGCATCTCGTAGTATTTTAGTCATAACCGGAGGTATGGTTATCGAATCGGGGTGAACCGTATACCATTTCGAAGCTATGACAGGGGGGAACAACTTTCATGAAGGCTACTTAACCTAATTTATAGTTTATCTAAGTCGAATTTGCCAATCATAGCTCCAAAAGTTCATGATCAGTCTGGTTGTCAGTACTGACTTTAACCGGTGATAACTAAGGCTACACAACTCCGTTTGGGGTGTTTTCAGAAGTGTTGGAAAGATAAAACATAGTGCTACAAGTTTTATGTTTTGTCCAAAAGCTAATTAGATACGAACCAGGGTGAAAAACGAAGCCAAACTTGTGAAATCTCAAAACTGTTCACGAAATGAGGCTTTTGGCAGTCAGGGGTATTTCGGTCATTTTACATGCTACCGTGCTCCGATTGAGCTGAAATGTTACAGAAACTATATAACATCATTTCCTACAACTTTCATGTTTTAACCTAAGCCTAATGCAGCCTCTAACATGGACGAATTACACTGATCAGAACAGAGCAGATTCCACTATCAAAGCTGGAAATTCAACTTTTAAGGCTAAAAATCACAATCAAACCACTAATCATCTCACAAATTCCATATCCAAACCCATTACCAACATTTGAAAGTTAAACAACATATTCAAGGCTTAAAATTATCAAACCCTAGATGAAATTTCATGAATCACCACCAAAACTACAAAATCTTCCATAAAACCTACTACAAACAAGCATAATCTCATTCAAGTGCAAGATTAAAGAAATAAAGTAGCTTCTTGCCAAAAGTACCTTCAAACCTCAAGAAAGATGGAAGTTTAGTGCTTTTCCTCCAAAAATCTCTCCACTCAAATCCTTAATCTTCCCTAGTGAACCACTTTTATGGAGTATTTTGCAAGCTTGTGGATTGAAACTCAAGATTCAAGCATGAAGTTGGGGTTAAAGATGAACTTTTCTCTCCTATTTCTCCTCTCAAACTCACGACCAAGATGGTGAAAATGTGCAGGAATTTTTTGTCCAAAACAAAGTTAAGAAGATAGGAAAGTTTGTTGGTCAAATTTGGTTGGCCAACACTTGTCAAGCCGCCATTGGTCCTCTTGTTTTTTTTTCTTTCTTCCTTTTCTTTTGGTCAAAAATGGTGGCTGTTTAATAGGATATTTTAGGGTTGATTTTGCTCAATTAATGACAAGGAAATTAAGGTAATAAAGTAGTGTTCGAGTGGTGCACTCAATCGGTAGCAAACGGTACACGTCGGTTCACACCGTTTTTCCTTAACTCTCGTGTATTAGGGTTTTCACTTATAATTCACTAACTTATTATTATTACTTCTAATCACACATTTAATATCATCTAAAACTCACTCTTAATCACTAAATTTAATACACACTCCGCACCGATACTCACACGACGGAAAGACGTAAAACCCTAGTTTCTCTTAACGGTGAAAGTAAAGGGGAATGCCTTGGTTCTATGATTATTTGTAGCTAGTGGGAAAGTGAATGAGTAGTATAGCTATTGTAAAGTAATAATTTCCAAATTAAAGGGAATTTTAAGAAAAATATAAGGGATTTTACACGTCCTTACATGTGAAATCTACTTTCGTAGTGAATCAACTATTCTTATAACTAATCCATCTCTACTCTCATGGCTATGAAATTAAAGTCACCAAAAGTACAAAGGCGCACCTCTACTCTTGTATGTGTACTACCCAAATTTAGCACTTCCTTGAACTAGTGTTAACATTCCAATTCCCATTGCAATAATAACATCTTAAGATTATCATAATTAATACTCAGTTAGTCATGATTAAAATAGTAAAAGTGCTAAATAACTTAATGAAGATAATAGCATCAAAATAATGAAGAAATATCACAAACAATTCATAGATAGATCAATCAAAACCCAAGGCATGAAATTTTAGCTAAATATAAGCAAATGAAAATACGATCCAATCTTGTATTAAAACTAACAAAGGAATCAAATACACCGAAAAGTTAAAACTAACAAAGGAATCAAATACAAGAGTTAAAGTGTTAGAACAGATCAAACCTTTGTCACTAGAGCTCAACTTCTCCATCTTTATCTCCCTTTGTTTTCTTGTTAAGCTAATACATGAATTGAAGAACAACCTACTAATTCTAAACTAACCCTACCCTAATCTAACTTAGACTAAGAAAACTAAGGATTTCTAGTTTTAGATCTATATTTTGATGGTATTTTTCTCGCCCTTTTTCTTTGTAAAAATTGTCCAAGAGAAGCCCTTTTTATAGGGAAAAGGAAAGGCTCAATTATTGCACAAGTTGTGCAAGTTGCGATAGGTTTCTGGCACAAATCCGGCTGACAGTCCATGCACGAATTATTGGCCAGATTGCTCCCTTATTTCTGCCTTGAAAATGCTCAAAAACAGCCTTCAAAGAGGATTCGTGAGGTGATTCGTGGACTCGAGGTCCGCGGATCCCTCATTTTGTTTTGTTCTTAGTTAGTCTTTTGCACTTTGTATGCAATCTGTCCAAGAATCCGAGCCCAAATTGATATGAAAATTTCTCCATAAAGAAAGCCAAATTAGCTCTTGTGCAAAATGTGAAAGTTGTATCCTTTGAGATTCTTTCCAGTGGCTCAAGAATTAAGTCGTTTCGAGATCTGGGGTCTTGGTTATGGTCAAAACACCAATGACTGGTTAGAAAGTATTGTAGGAGAAAAGTACTTTAGTAATTTGGATTTTTGGCTATGAAAATGTGAGAACTAGATTTTGTTGTCTCGTAGAAATTGTAGCTCTTTCTCCTAGCTTTAAAATGGTTTAAGAATCATCTCAATACAAGCTTTGTAACTCAAGTTATAGCCAATGTACCAAGATATATCATTGCTGCCAATGCTTTTCTTCTTGTTTCTTGATTGCATTTCATACCTTGGTTCTTCATGTCAGATGATCTCAACTTCAAATCATCAACAATCATGCAAGTATTTTCTTCCCTTCAATTGATGATTGAATGATCAAACCTATAGAAGCATGAAATTTTCGCACTTAGCTCCATAGAAATGCAAGTTTTCTTACTTAACCACAAAATGTAAAACTTAACTAAAAACCTACTTGTTCGACTTGAATGTGAATGAAAACACACTAAAATACACATAAATAACCACACACAAATATGCAATACAAGCACTTATCACATCCTTACACTTGAATCATTGCTTGTCCTCAAGCAATAGGCAAAATAAACCAAAGCTAATGATCCAAAGTAGTAGAATTGCACACAATAGAGACTCATGTGTTAATGTACAAAAGAGATAAGGACCATGTGATTCAAATCCCAATTCCAGTACTCCTAATATCAAACAAAGGAAAGCTTATCATAGTATCATTTGATTAAATTCACTACCATGCATCAAATAATATCAAGCAATAGGCAAAAATAAACCAAAGCTTATGATCGAAAGTAGTAGAATTGCACACAATGGAGACTCGTGTGTTAATGTACAAAAGATATAGGTACCATATGATTCAAATTCCAATTCTAGTACTCCATAATATTAAACAAAGGAAAACTTATCATACCATCATTTGATTAAGTTCACTACCATGTGTCATCCCTAATCTAATCATACTTATCATACAAGTAGCATAATCAATAAATATAAAAACTAAACTTGTAATCACCCTTTAGAACTTCTACAAACAAGGACAAGAACTAAAAAAACTTTCATTTGATCACGCATTTTTCTTTTTCTTTTTTCTTTTTTTCTTTTTTTTCCTCATTCTTTTCAAGCTTTACTTGAGCCATGATCTTGTCCTTTGATCTGAAAGCTAACATTGGTAGATGAATGCTCCTAGTTACTCAATCAAAGTCACAAACTCTCATTGCTTTGATACTCTTAATTCTAGTACTATTTTACGTGAAAATCAATATTTTTAGATAAAAACCTCTAATTACTAAGTATTTCGAATCATTGGATTAGATTTTGTATGATCAATAATCATGCAATCTTTCTTTTTCTTCTTTTGTAAAAGACAAATTCATACTGTTTGATCGTTGCGAAAACTAGAACTAGGGGAAAAATCACAAGAAAAGCTTCACATTCATTAGTCATACTAATCACACAAACTTATATAACCAAAACCAAGAACAATTACACTTCATGAACTTAAAGAAATCTTGGCATGATAAACTCCATCTTGTGAGACATTAATCCGAAATCCACCAAATTAGCCATGAAGCCATGAGAAGAGTAAGTGGATTTATCAGTAACTACCACTACAAATACTTGGAGGTTGCATTGGAGAATTCACTAACTCTCAACATGACAAACAACTCAAAGAAATTCTCTCAAGAATCATACTCTTCATGGGAAAATGCCATCGATTTAGAAGGTTTCTTAGATTCTTTAAGCTAAGTTTAGGATTTTCCAAGCTTTCTTGCAATCATTTCCCTTTCATTTAAGCTTTCCATTTCATGTTTCCAAGCAATTTTTATATTTCTAAACAATGGTTGAAATTTCTAAGAAGGTTCATGTTTCAAGCTTTAATTCCATGGCAAGTGAACTTCTTAGCGTCCCCTCTACAAATCAACTTTCTTTCCCATCACTTTTTTTTTATCATTCATTTTGTCACGAATTTTATGTCATTAAGGCTATTCTAGGTAGATAGACAATAGTTGTCTAGATGTGAGGACTCGAAAATTTTCTTATTTTATTTTATTTTACTGGCTTGTTTAGTTATTTATTCGACCATTTTCTTCGAATAATTTATTTCAACCATTTTAAATCCATTTGTATGAAACAATGTCTCACTTATATTTTTAAAATGTTTCGTTAGCAAATTTAATTTTTCTGGGACTCGTTTGGTAAAGAATAACGAATACACATTTTTCGACGCAATATTCGATCCAAGAGTGCAATAATCTTGAAAAATTAAGAATGATCAATAGTAGACTAAGAAAAGTTAATTGGGGGATTAGAGGTGAGTGAGTTCGAATTTTCACTTTATCGAGCGTGCGTCGATAGTTTCTCGTAAATCGTGTCGGTACGATTAATTGAGATTTGAGTATGTGATACTAGACTCATAAGTATGAGTAATTACAATGTTAGAGGAACCTTGGAGGATTAGTGCATAAGTGTATCAAACGAGAGAGCAAGTGGTAGTACAAAACCCTATTTCGCACTATTGAGGGTTGACTTTTGTGCACACTTTATGGCTACCTTTTTCATTCTTTCCCTCCAAGCAATTAAACCACAAAACCCTCATCTCTCTCTCCTCACTCTCTCATTGTTTCAGCCGACCCAAAGGAAAAGAAAAGGGAAGAGAAATCCTTCAACTTCTTTCTCCAATCTTGCTTGATTCACTCCATCCAACTCACAATTCCTTGGGTTTTTGCTCCAACTAGAAGAAAGGTGAAAGTTTGAGGTGTTGCTTGGTGATTTTTGGTGGAAAATCTGGTTTTCATCTAGGGTTTAAAGGGTAATCACTTCATCTCTTTAATCTTTCCATTTCTCCAAAGTTTAACGGTTAATTTTCATGGGTTTGAAACCCTAATCGCGTTTATAGGCTAGCGGACTTGAGGAACTTTATTTCTTGCTTTGAATCATAGGCTTGCTATCTTGATGAGGCCTCTAGGTAGTTGACTTGAGGCTTGATTGTTTGATTATGGTTGTTTATGTGATGAATGAGATGATTATGGTTAGAACGTGGAGAGAAATCGAAGGAAAGTTGCGAAAGGAAGCTGGCCGAAATTCTGGTCATGTTGTTCTGTTTTAGTTTCGAAATTTTGATGCTTAGTTGATTGTTAAATTGATGGATATATGTTGTATTATGTGTATAGAAAGTGCCTTTCAAAAATCGTGTCGAATGGTTGCACAAAACTTGAGTTTTGGGAAAAATTTCAAATCTAGAAATTGCTAGCAGGGTAACTAGACAGTGGTCCTTTACTTGAACATAACGTTTTGTACAAATGTCGAAATTGAGTGCCGTTTGCAGCATTCAAAACTAGACATTCAGAGATTTCCAATGGTATAAAAATCCCCTACTAGTTTGTTTTGAGTAAACCGTATCGAATCGGCAAAGTAGACTGTCAGGTTATGCAAGTCTGTCCGAATGAAATTGGGAAGTTGTATCTTGTGGCTCAATTTTGATCCACTTGTGAAAAGATTTTTAAAATGATGCCTTCTGATGAATTGTATTATTTTGAACCTAATTTCTAATGCCATAAACCATTCTCAATTTGGACTTGTATAGAGTTAGATATGGTTTGATTTCGAAACTGCGTCAAAGCTGGAAACTGGAAAATTTTCCCTTCCTTGCTGACCGAATGGTCAAATCTGTTTTGGAGTGTTTTATTTCAAAAATTTTAGTGTCATTTACCCATCAATTGCTCATTAAATGTTTCTGAAATCTTGGTTTTAAAAATGGAGTGAATTGGGGCTGATTTCGTGGAACAAAACTATTGAAAAAGAAAGAGAGATAGGGTTGGCAGATTAGCTTTGAGAAATTTCACAAACTGTGGTCATTCGTTAACTGCCTTCTCGTGTGAGTTTTTATCTAAATTTTGATAGAGAGGTAGTTCATATATGGAGGTTTAAGTGTACCAAATTTGGTATAATTTCAATACCATTTCGATGCTCAAATAATGCCCCAAACATTGCTCTTCAAATCTGGAAATCCACTGATCAGGTTGCAAAAATCAACTGACTTCAAACTGTTGTATCTTGTTGCTCAAAACTCTGAATTTAGTTCTGCTTGTTGTGTTTGAAACTTGGTTTGGAACTCTTACTGTATTATAAATTTCAGTGGCTGATTCACTTTCTGTGAATTTTTCTGAATTTCCAAACATTGCTGAAAACCAAGACTGGTTCTGTCTTGTCTTCTTGAATCTGCAACTTTGAGTTAAAATTTGAATGCTTTCTGTTTGGAATCTTGGAAAAGTGTCTTTTGAGAACTTTTAGTACTCCGAATCTAGTTTCCAACGCTATTTTTAGACATGCCAAACTCAAGATCTGATTTTGCCAAGTTTGTCACACAAAACTGAAATTCTTGATTTCTTAAGAAATGAGTTTTTAAGAACTTTTCATTTCCTTTCGATATTGATAGACCATTTTAAACTTGACTTCATGGATGATTCAAGTCTCACTTAAGACTTTAAATTCTCATTTTTTCAATCTCGATTTTTGAGAACTAAAGTTCTCTTTTAAGACATTGTCTTATGTCTAAGCAAATGCACTTTCTTCCTTGTATATTAAGTGATTGTAAGTATATGTGAGTGATAATTGATCACTATTTCTTCAGGAGCACAAGAGGATATTGAAGGAAACCTCGGAGCGGAACACTAAAGGACTTATTTACTCACTTATTTTGAATTGGTGAGTGTCAAGTGCATGAATTGTTGCTATATGCTGAATTGTTCCTTATTAATTGAGTATTTTGAAATTGTCGAGACGAGCGTATACTTTATCGCACTCGTTCTCTTTTAAGTGAACTTATAATTGAATTGTGTGAAGTGAAAATTATATTTGTGTTGAATCGATGTCGATTGGAGTGAATCTCATCCTCATCGACTTATAGGTATATTTGTGTTGAATCGATGTCGATTGGAGTGAATCTCATCAACTTATAGTTATATTTGTGTTGAATTGATGTCGATTGGAGTGAATCTCATCGACTTAAACTTATAATAGTGGGGGACGCCAAAACTCATAGGCTAACCTTGTGACTCGAGTTGACATGGGTTTGGTCGAGAAGGTTGGTAAACCATGGGATAGCTTTTAAAGCATGATCTATTTGAGAGATTTTGCTTGGCATATTCGAGTAGTATTGCCTTTTCTAATCGACATTCGGGCACGTTTAAGGGGTGTAACGGTGGATGGAAACTTGATGTTAAGTGGAGTTCTACGGACTTAATACCTATCCGGTTGACGGAAAGTCATCATGTGGAAGTATTCGATCGATCCTTGACAAAGCAAGTGAAATCTAGCTCCTGAGAGCTCCTGTATCCTTATTGATTGTGTTTTACTATTTATTGTGAATTACATGAACTTTTAGCTTTATCTTTCGTATATGTGTTATTGTTATTTGAACTATGTGTTTGTATGATTTTCTTGACCTCACTGAGCATTAGGTCATCCCATTAGTTTGTTTTCCTTAACAGGAGTTCGGAATGAAAAGAATTTTGAGGAAGCCGACTTGATTACTTTTGATTAGAATTTTGGAATGTAATTAATTAGTCGACTTCTAGTGGTTGTATTTTGGGGAAAGTTGATGTGCATTTGGTAACTTGTGATATAAGATTTGAATATTTATGTAAGGAAGTGACTTTTCTTTATTTTGGCTTTTATTATTGGTGGTGTATCATTAAATTTAAATTTGACTTGTATCCAATCCTGGCGAGAACTAGGCAGGCGTTCCACGGATACCCTTAGATTCGCCTTAGAGAGAAGTGGGGGCGTCACACTAGAAGTTAGAGAATATTAGTTCATCCCATTGCTTATCGATATCAGCCCATTTCTCATCATTTTCCTGGTGTACAGGTGGCACACTCACAACAATCACGACATTGGCACTGATTTGTCTGCCCCATCACTAGATTGAGAGAATAGCTTATGCTTATAGCTCCTCATACACACGAAAATTTGAGAATATGTCTTCAGACCATTCATCCGATTTCTAGCTCTCAAGCAATGGTATAACAATGCAGAGTTGCATTGTATTATCATGAACATAAACTGATGTATTCTCCCGGTGATACTTTTCAACAAACACATATAATTTATTGGGGATAAGAACTAACTCCATGACTACGAGATGAACCACCTTAAATTTTCTTGTTTGCTAACTATAGATAAACAAGTAATTTCAAGGACTAGAACAAATCATTGTAGACCTAGTCAAAAAACAAAAAAAAAATCAGATTGCTTATTAGTATGCCAAGTAGCTCTATTTGGAAGATATATCGAGAAATTGCTTTATGGAATGACTTGAATATTCAACCATCAGACAAGCTTTAGTATTTCTTAATATTTTAATAATTGAAGAAGTTGCTATTTATATTTCTATTCATACTAGAAACTGATGGATCTATTGCCCAAGAGGAATACCAAAAGTGCTGCCTTTCGGGGAAGGGTCTGAAGAGGGGTTTTCAAAAGAAGTATTCATGATGTTTGTGAATTTGATTATGCATAACTTCATGAGATTGGTCCTTTAAATTGTCTTCAAAATCAGATACTTTTTAGAATCATAAAATTTTCATCAGAGAGAAGAGGGTTCCTAATGCATGAGAATCCTAGTAGCCAACCAGAATAATCTTTGTTGCAGCATCTAGGAGAGCTCTAAGCCTTAGGAAAATCTATTACACCCTCAGCCTTTGATACTATTTAATGGGCTTGTACCAATGGTTCATTCTAGACTCTCAGACTAAACATACTATTGGCTATAAGAAAAGATGCCATTAGATCAGAAACTGTACAACAATTGAATATAGCAAAGGAAAAGGATTATAGTCATGCTTAATTGTACCTAAACTTTCTTCAAATAAAGAAAGAGACTAAGTTCCTTTTGCGAGAGTGCTGATGGATCCATTTGAAGTAAGCTCTCACCGTTTTGTTGGGAAAGGGGGTACCAGTGCAGGCATATAATATCAGAGATAACTCAGGACAAATTACTTTTTCCTTAAATACTAGTTAAAATAGGAATAAACCAATAATCGAAAAAAATCACGGGATCTAATTCAATCAAAAATCTCTACTATCACAATAATGGGAATACACAGGTCCATCTGGAATATCGAAATGACAATAATATCACCAATATCAATCAAGTTAAATCGCTACAAAATCACCCCCAAAAAACTATAATTGTCAAAGAAGTGGGTATGGAAAGCGTTACCAAACGAAGAGAAAATCCAAAATCTAAACCAATAGATGGATAGAGTTTGATGAGAGGATCGCGTGGATAAAATTTCGTCTCAATCAGGTTTCGAATCACCCTCCAATCAAAATTTTGAAGTAATTTCTCTCTCTAGTTCTCTCCCCAATTTCTCTTTCTTTGTTCCTCACCAAGACAAGGGAAAAAAAATGGCGGTTGAACTTTTTCTTCTTTTCTTCAGATTAATGAATGATGCTGTTAGACCTTTTCTCACAAGAGGAAAAAATGTGAGGAGCAGAAAATTATTTTATATTTTTCTTATAATTTCTCTTATTTTTGAATAAGCTAATTTATATTTTCATTTGGTTTAAATCACTTGCCTTAATTTCTTAGATGCTTGAACAATAGAGTCGAGAGCTTATCTTTTATACTTTGGTACATGTTAAGTTTCACAGTATTAGCGAGGTTGTAGAATTTTTAGTGGGGTGTGTGAGGAATTTTAGTGGGAGAAAAGGAGTTTAGTGCAATTGGAGAGAATTAAGCTAAATGAAGATAGACATTAAGGGAAAACTTGACAAGTGTCATCATTGGAACCAAGCTTTCGTCTTTTAAGATTTCTTTGACTAAATCTTTCTTTCCATTTCTTGTCTTTTAAAACAAAAGCAACAACAACAAGAAAAAAAGAGAGAGAGGGCCGAGAGCTATGAAGAGAAAAGGGAAGAGAGATTTCATCCAATCTAACTTCAATCTTGCTTGGTTTTGTGGGGAAAAGGAAGGAGACATTTTGGAGTGTCCATCAATCTTGGCATATGCTTGGAAGGGTAGAAGACTTGGTTGGTTTTTATCTTGTTTTGAAAGCAAAAGAGGTAACAAAATGCTAGCTTTTCCTTCTTTCTTTGACTTATGTTTAAGATAAGTGAATCTTGTGATGAATCTTGAAAGTTTTCAAGTTGATGATTCATGAACTTGATATTTGAATTCTTAGGGTTTGGATATTATATGAAATTATGATGGTTCTCTTATTGAGATTTTAGCTATTGATATCTCTTGTTATATAGGTGACAACACCTTATGGATTTGCTTGGTAGGTTTGGTTAAACTTGAAAAATTGGTTGAAGGAATGATTGGAAAAACAATTGAGAAACCATGTGCTTGCTGGCCGAAAACAGGTGCTAGATGTTAGCCTTGATTTCCAAAATTTCATGATGATTTTAAGTTCAATTTTACTCAAAACATCCTATGAGACTTTATACTACAACTGTATGCTGAAATTGAGTCAAGAGAGTGAGGTTTTGTTAGTGAAAGTAGCATTTTCTCACAATTATTAGCAATCTGGAAATTTCGCAGGAAGTTCTGCGCAGGTTTGGGAAATTTGCTATAAGTTCGTATAAAAAATTTGGAATTGAGTTCCGTTTATTGCATTTGAAACTAGACTCAGAGAGCTTTCTAATAGTGTAAAATTTCAGCTATGGTTTGTTTTATATATACACCAGAAAATCAGCAAAATTGAATGAAAATTCTGCCCTGCACAAGTAAAAACTGGTATGTTGCAATAGATTGCGGCTTAATTTGGACTAATTTATGAACTGAATCTCTTTGAGGTGTCTCCTAAAGATGTTAGTGCTTCGAGTCTAGTTTTTAACGGAGCAAGTTGTATGATTTTTTGACATTTATAACTCATGTTATGATTTTTCAAAGGAATAATGCTTGTTGGAATTTTTGTTAGAACTCATGGAAGAGAAGTTGAGATGTTTCCAACTTTACATCTAAAACTTTGGTTGTAAATTGACATATCTTGATTCCATATATCTTAAAACACTTCAATGCTAGCAAGAATGTGAGTTTCTATGATGAAAATCTTGATTTTTGTGGCTGGACTTTTTGTTTGGAGGACCGTCTAGTTGCTGAAAATTTCCAACAATGAAATGAAATGTGGAACTCTTTACCTGCTCACGTTTTTGGGTCCAAATGATTTTCTTTTACTCTAAAACCATAGTTGAATCATTGCCCTAATATGTACTTCGATTTTTCCTTGATTTGCACCTTCAAATTTGTCTTCGAACCCTTGTGAATTTAGGAGACCAACTTGGATAGAGGTGTATGACTCATAGTTGAGTCTAAAATGTGAAATTCGTTCACCTTAGTTTTGGATAGTTGGACCATAAATATATTTTATCTTGGTTGCTCTTAGGTTTGACGGTGGATACGAGGGCCACCCGGAAATGAGCGTTTAATATGGTTTGCTTTGAACTGGTGAGTGTTCTATTGAACTTGATCCCTATCTTTTGATGTTTACAAAACAAATGGATAGTACTAATATCTTTTCTAAGAAATCCTTTCAGCCTTAAAGCAATTTGATTCAAAGAACAAGAGCATTTGAAAGAAGAAAAAGGAAGATGAAAGTTATCGGACGCTTACAAAGACAACACCGGACGTCCGATAGAAACTCTCTGTCTGCTATCGAATGCAAGCAATGGTAATACCGGACGTCCGATACACCCAACGGCTAGTTGACTTTTCAACTACTTTCTATCCGTTGGAAACATTAATGAAACACTTTCTTGATCTCATATAAATAGGGCATTGTCAAAAATTTCAAATAACTTTTGCACACTGAAAATATAAAAGATTTAGAATAGTTTTAGTAAGAAAACACTCTCCAAGGAAGATTTGTAGTTTTAGTAGTGTGAAGTTCATTATAAACTTTTCATTTAAGAGTGAATACTTCAATAGTATAGTTCTGTGAGGGTTGTCTTGAGGGATAGTAAAACTTCCTAACTTGACCGAGTGAAACTTGGGGTAAGGAGAAAGTGAGCCTTCCTTTGTACACAAGATTGGTTGTATTTGATCAATTTGAAGAAACTTGCTTTGTGGATTGATTTTCAAGCCCAAGAGTTGGCAGTCAATTGGTTTGCAACTCTTTTTTTCTTATTTATTGATTATTATCTTGTGATTTTTAAATTGCATATCTCTTCTACTTCTCTCAAGTGATATTATTCTTTCATTGATTGATTCATTGTGTGATCAGTTAGAAAAGAGGGTAAATTTCATATTGAGCAAAAAAGTGCCCATAACTTGATTAGTTTTTAAATAACCTAATTCACCCCCCTCTTAGATTGTCTTCGGGTCTTACAATTGGTATCAGAGTTTGGTCTCCTAGAGATTAAGCTCAAGCAGCTTAGGAGTAATGATAACAACCAACAATACCATTTTTTTTGAAGAACAATCTGTGATTAGACTTCCAATGTTTAATGGGTCAAATTATGTGAGTTGGAAAGAAAGAATGATTATTTTCTTGCAATCGATTGATATTAAATTGTGGTTTATTGTTAATGAAGATCCATATCATGCCTCTATAATAGATGAAAATACTCACAGATCTAGACCAAAAACAAGAAATGAATTGACTGTAGACGATAGAGCTTATCTCACCTTAAATGCAAAGACTATGAATGTGTTATATAATACTTTAGACTCAAATAAATCAATTAGGGTCAAAAGTTGCAAGTCAGCTAAAGAATTTTGAGATAAATTGAGAGAAATTCATGAAGGTAGTGAGAATGTTAGAGAACAAAAGAAATCTATTTTAGTTACTAAATAAAAGTCTTTTAAGATGGAACCTGTGAGGACCCGAAAATTTCTTTAGAATTTCCTCCCATTTTTGAAAAAATCAATTTATATTTCCTTCTATGCTTCTTTTCTTGATTATTTAACTATTTACTAGTCCTAAATTTCATGGTGATTTCAGTAATTGAGTCAAGAGTTTGACTTTTACTTTTCAAGTTAGAGTAAGTTAGGGTTTTGACGTATTTTGGTAGTCTGATTAATTGGTGAGGTGTGTATACTAAATTTGGTGGTTAAGAGTGAGTTTTAGATAAGAGGAAGTGTGTGATTAAAGGTGATAATAATAAGTTAGTGAATCACAAGTTAAAACGCAAATATGAGAGAGTTAAGGAAAATAGAATTGAATCGATGCGCACCGTTTGCTACCAATCGAGTACCCCACTTGACCACTACTTTCTTTCCCTAATCCTCTAGGTTTTATTTCAGCTAATCAGTCCCTAATTAACTCTTAAATCAGCCAAAATATTTAACCTAAAAACAAGAGGAAAAGAAACCAAAAATAAGAAAAAATTTGGTGGTGCCAAGTGTTGAACATCTATGTGACGTGTGCGGGGTATACATATATAATTTATCTCATCCACAATCAAGTTTTACATTTATAAACTTCTAAATACCCCACACGCGATTTATCGCAAGTATACGAACCGTGAGCCAGTATAGAGTATTAAGGGTCGATCCCACAGAGAAGATTGCAATTACTGGTGTTTTTCGAACTCCTTTATTATCTAAACTACCATAAATATAAAATTTAAAAAAATAACACTAGAAAACTCCTAGAGATATGGAATTTCTAACTACTCTTGCAAATGAAATTACCGGTTAAGTTAATGTTATTATCTTGGTTAGTTATGGCGTAATTTCCTAATGTATGTGAAACCTACTCTCGTAGTGAATTAACTATACTTATAACTAAATCATACCTACTCTCGTGGTTATGAATTAATTACAAGTTCATTTCTTCTATGAAATTACATGAAACAAGTCACTAAGGCCACATAGGTGCACCTCTACTCTCGTGAATGTACTCCTTAGGTTTATCACTTCCTTGAACTAGTGTTAAATTCCAATTCTCATTGCAAATCTAACACCTTAGATAATCACAATTAATGGCTAGTTAATTATGATTAGAATATCAAAAGTAATAAATAACTTGTTCAAAATACTATCACCAAATAACCAAATAAACATCACTAACAAAATATAGAAAATTCATCCATACTCTAGGCATTAACTTTAGAAATACATAATAAATATAAAATCCAGAACTTGCATTATAATCATATTTAAGAATCCAATACAAAAGATAAAGAATTGGAGAAAAGATAACCCATGTCACTTAAGTTTCAACTCCTCCTTCTTCATCTCCATCTTCATCCTAATCTAACCATCATACAAGAATAGATGAATTGCACTTACTACACTACCATACACTAAGGAAATGGAAAAACTACATTTTTGCAGACTCCAAGCTTCTCTCGTATGATATTTTCCTCTCTGGTTGCTTTCTATATAAAACTAATATGAGGCCCCTTTCCACCGGTCCAAATTTTCTGCCTAATGATTCTCAAATCTTAATTTTTGTTAGGAAAGTCAAAACAATGGCTTTTGACTTGAAAACTTGGCTATATTTCTTCCTTATGTCTTCTGAAGCATGTGCAGCCTACATTTTCTCTCCAACTCTAGCTGGAAAGTAGTGTGAAGATGAGAAAAATGGCTGACCAAATTTCAGAAATTCGGCTGCCATACCCGTTTTCAATTTTGACCTCACTTCAACTGCAATGTTCTCTATGATAGTCGCCGAACTGGCTGTTGTGAAAAACAAAAAAGTTGTAGCCTTTTGCTTTAGCGTTCCAATGCTTCAAGAATCATCTAATTTGGAGATTAGTGGATGGAGATATGGTCGAAATACTATAAACTGGTCAATTCTAGGCTTCAGATAAGCTTCTGTGTTTTGACTTTTTGACCAGGAAAATTGCTGAATTGGATTTTGATGTCTTCATACCAAATGTAGATATATCTCTTAACTTCAAATGGTGTAAAAATCACCTCAATCTGATATGTGTAGTTTCAGATATAGTCAAAATACGAAAATATGTCAGAACTGTTTTCACTTGCATTTCTTCAATTCACTGCATTTCTTCTTTGTCACTTAAATTCATCACCAATTATCCACTTTTCTCCTCAATTGACATCCTTTGGTGATTGAATCATTAATCCTGCATGAAAATGAAGTTTTCACGATTAAAATCAATAGAAATGCAATGTTAGCCACTTTAACATAAAATGTAGATTTTTACCAAAACCTTAGTTATTTTAGTTATAAAACTAAATAATCAAACCAAAATTAACTAATAAAATGCACTTAAAAATATGTAAAATAAACCCTTATCAAATACCCCCACACTTGAACCATTGCTTGTCCTCAAGCAATCAGAAATACAAACCAACAATGATTCAACATTTTTAAAAATAACTATATGTGCACATTTCAACTTTATTTTCTCAAAACAAAGTAAATGGCTATTATGCAATTATTCAAATAACCTCAAGTACTCATAATATCAAGTAAAGGAGAGCCAATTATACCACTATTGTAACAAATTCGAGTCAATTTCTCATCTTTACCCAATTTTACAAGCAAGTAACTCATATGGTCAATAAAATACTTCCTAAACCCATGATGATCTTCTTATTTTACTTAAAGAGGTATTTATTCATATAATATAGCTAAATATATACTTAAGTTGTGAAAGTGTCTTTTTACGCGAAAATTGATATTTTTAGATGAAGATCACCAGTTATTCAATACTTCACATACTCAAGTTACGTTATATACTCTTAATTCAAGTACCGTTTTACGTGAAAATCGACATTTTTTGATGAAGAAGACTCCCAGTTACTAAGTACAAGAACCATTGGAGTAGAACAACTCTTATTTACTTCTTGACTTTTTCTTTTCTCTTTTTTTCTTCTTTTTATACTTTATTTTTGTACTCTTTTTTTTTCAAAGCAAAAATAATAACATTCCTCCAAAAGAATAATCATGAGAAGAGTATTGCAACTATTGACCATACTTATTACTTAACTTATAAAATCAAATAAAGAAAAGAAATTTCATTAAATATGCAAAAAATATAAGCATAATTTTCTCCACTTTAAAAGATATACTTTTCTACATATGCAAAAATTATAATAACATAATAGTCATTTCCATGTTAAATGAGAAAAAAAGTTTTCAAGTCACATATATTTATCTCAAATGTAGAAGGAATTTGAACTACTAATGGTAAGGAACTTGTTACCCCTTAGATAAATTGAAAAAAATTTGAAACATTTTTGGGGCAACCTTGTAATTTTGGACAAGAAAAAATTTTGAATTTTAACACAAGTCCAATATTTGCAACCAATAAGTCAATCACATACAATGTATATAATCTCAATTCTTCCTCCCATACTTAACATGCACAGTATCCTCAATGTGTAAAAAGGGAAATCAAGATAAAGAAAGTGATACTCCCCTATTGTTGTGATTGAAATGTCAAAGCATGAAGTTCACCAGCCATTGTCTACTTATCTCCAATGCTTCATGCGTTCCAATTGATAACCATTAGTAATATTAACCTTCGGTAATTTCTTGGTTACCTCTATCCAAGGAGCTTTGCACGTAGTAACCTTCTGTTGCCGATCTTCCAATGCCTTGTTCTCCACATTGACTTACCCTCCTCATCACCTAAAATTACTTTTAAACAATCTTAAAAGCAAGATTAGTTAAGAAGGATAGATTCAAAGACACAAACTAAAAATAAAAATTGACTCAACAAAACACTAAAAAGGACATAAAATACAATAGACACAACAAAAACAACAAAAATAAGAAAAATTGTCTAAATTAATAAAGTTGCTCTTAGCACCGATATTGACAAATCTTCCCCGACAACGACGCCAAAAACTTGACATGCGCAGGATATACATATATAATTTATCTCATCCATAATCAAGTTTTACATTTATAAATTCCTAAATACCCCACACGCGATTTATCGCAAGTATACGAATCATGAGCGAGTATAGGATATTAAGGATTGATCTCACAGAGAAGATTGCAATTACCGATGTTTTCCGAATTTCTGTATTATCTAAACTACCATGAATATAAAATTAATGAAAATAACACTAGAAAGCTCCTAGAGATATGAAATTTCTTACTACTCTTGCAAATGAAATTACTGGTTAAGATAATGTTATTATCTTGGTTAGTTATGGCGTAATTTCCTAATGTATGTGAAATCTACTCTCGTAGTGAATCAATTATACTTGTAGATAAATCATACCTACTCTCGTGATTATGAATTAATTACAAGTTCATTTCTTATATGGAATTACATGAAACAAGTCACTAAAACCACATAGGTGCACCTCTACTCTCGTGAATGTACTCCCTAGGTTTATCATTTCCTTGAACTAGTGTTAAATTTCAATTCTCATTGCAAATCTAACACCTTAGATAATCACAATTAATAGCCAGTTAATTATGATTAGAATATCAAAATTGATAAATAACTTATTCAAAATACTATCACCAAATAACCAAATAAACATCACTAACAAAATATAGAAAGTTCATCCATACTCTAGGCATTAACTTTAGAAATACATAATAAACATAAAATCCAGAACTTGTATAATAACCATATTTAAGAATCCAATACAAAAGATAAAGAATTGGAGAAGAGATAACCCATGTCACTTAAGTTTCAACTCCTCCTTCTTCATTTCCATCTTCATCCTAATCTAGCCATCATACAAGAATAGATGAACTGCACTTACTACACTACCCTACACTAAGGAAATGGAAGAACTACATTTTTGCAGACTCCAAGCTTCTCTCGTATGATCGTTTTCTCTCTGGTTGTTCTCTATATAAAACTGATATGAGGCTCCTTTCCACCGGTCCAAATTTTCTGCCTAATGATTCTCTAATCTTAATTTTTGTTAGGAAAGTCAAAACAATGGCTTTTGACTTGGAACCTTGGCTATATCTTTTCCTTATGTCTTCTGAAGCATGTGCAGTCTACATTTTCTCTCCAACTCTAGCTGGAAAGTAGTGTGAAGATGAGAAAAATGGCTGAGCAAATTTCAGAAATTCGGCTGCCATACCCATTTTCACTTTTGACCTTACTTCAACTGCAATGTTCTCTATGATAGCCGCCGAACGGACTGTTGTGTAAAACACAAAAGTTGTAGCCTTTTGCATTAGCGTTCCAATGCTTCAAGAATCATCTAATTTGGAGATCAGTGGACGGAGATATGATCAAAATACCATAGACTGGTCAATTCTGGGCTTTAGTTTTCGACCATTCAGATAAGCTTCTGTGTTTCGACTTTTTGACCAGGAACACGGCTGAATTGGACTTTGATGTCTTTATACCAAATGTATATATATCTCTTAAATTCAAAATGGTGTAAAAATCACCTCAATCCGATATGTGTAGTTTCAGATATAGTTAAAATACGAAAATGTGTCAGAGTTGTTTTCACTTGCATTTCTTCAATTCACTTCATTTCTTCTTTATTACTTAAATTCATCACCAATTACCACTTTTCTCCTCAATTGACATTCTTTGGTGATTGAATCATTAATCCTGCATGAAATTGAAGTTTTCACGATTAAAATCAATAGAAATACAATGTTAGCCACTTTAATATAAAATGTAGATTTTTACCAAAACTTTAGTTATTTTAGTTATAAAACTAAATAATCAAACCAAAATTAACTAATAAAATGCACTTAAAAATACGTAAAATAAACCCTTATCACTATGCAACTTTTGACCAAACTTCTTTGATCTTTATCTTGGAATTTTGGACTAAAAATCTCTTCATTCCTTTCTCCCCTTGGCCGAAAATATTGAGAGAAAAACTAAAGAGAGACCTTCAACTTCAATTTCAATTTCAAGCTTGAATTTTGAGTTTCAACCGTTAGTTTTGAAAACTACTCCATAAAAGTGCTAACTAAGGTAAATTTCAAGGTG
Organism: Coffea humblotiana; assembly: GCA_023065735.1. Lineage (NCBI taxonomy): Eukaryota > Viridiplantae > Streptophyta > Magnoliopsida > Gentianales > Rubiaceae > Coffea > Coffea humblotiana. The sequence goes on from CM041210.1 coordinate 21,420,349, forward strand.
TTGGTGAAGTGATTTTGGAAGGAAAAGTACTAAACTACCATCTTTCTTGAAGTTACAAGGTATTTTGGCAAGAAACTTCCTTTTTCCTTCACATATGTGTAAATTAGTGGTTTAAGGTTGTAGTTTTGGTAGCTTTGCTATGTGAAATATCTAGCTTTTATATACTAGTTTAATTTGCCTAAAGAAAATTCCAACTTGTGATTAGAAATTTCAGTTTATGATTTCATTTTCTAACTTGAGTAGGTGATGGTTATACGCTTGATTTATTGAGTTATTGGATTGGTATGTATATGCTTGAGTTGAACCTGTTTTGTGGTAAGAATGAAGCCTTGAGTTGGCTGGAAAAAGTAGTAAACACAAAGGAGGTGCTACTGAAAAATTTATCCGCAGGAACCCTTGGGCAGATTTAGGAAATCTACCATATCTTGTTGTAGAAAAGTCGGAATTGAGTTCCGTTTACTAAGTTTGAAAATAGAGTCAGAGTACTATCAACTGTGAAAATTTTAGCCTTTTTCTCAATTCTTATGAATATTTATGATTTTTCAAAATTGACTAAAATTGCATACCTGTTCTGTCTTTTACTTGATGAAGTAGCAACTTGGGCTCCAAGTTTCTCTATGTTTTAGACTGAATCAACTTTTGGACAAAACATAAAAGTTGTAGGGAGTTGAATTAGCTTTCTACCCAAAACATTTCAACTGAATCAGAGCACTGTATCTTATGAAATGACTAAAATACCCCTAACTGCCCAAATGCCCTGTTTAACCGACAGTTTTCTATTTTCTCTGAGATTTCAATTTTGACCATGAAAATGCATGATTTGTCCTTGGAGGTCTTCATAAGAAATGTAGGTCTATGTCTTAACTTTGAAACACCATAAACTTTGTCTCAATCCGATAACGGTAGCTTCAATTGTGATCAAAACACCAAAGGATGGCAAAACTGTCATCTTCATTGTTTCTCGTTGCCTTTCTTTTGTTTTCCGTTTCCTTGATCTGACTTAACATGTACTTTTTAAGTGTTCTAAACCTGATTTCTAACATTCTAAAAAGTATTCAAAACATGATTTTTTGTTGCATATATTGGTTTTGAATTTAACCGTTTTGATCATTTTCTTTTACAAATTATGCTGCACTTTGCCTATATGACTTACTACACTTTTCATGCCTTTTTCCTTTGATATAGAAATATAAGTTATGCAGTTTGCACTTGTATATGATTGGCTCTTTGTGGACAATATTTGACTGTAGATTTCAAGAGTAGGCAAGGTACCGGCCCTGAACTGAATTTTGATAAAAACGTGACTTGTTTAGGGTGAGTATTTCTTGCATATGTGTGTGCTTTAAATGACTATGTGGAATGTTGTGAATGTTGTTTGAATGTAAAATACTTTCCAATGATTGCTAAATTAATTTTTTATGGGTAAGTGTGTACTTTATCGCACTTGACCCAAACAAAAGTGAATTTTCAATGATTAAATGCTACTTATGCATAAATGTAAGCCTTTTGGCTGAATTGGACCCTTGCCCTTCATTGCCAGTCAACTTGAGCCAGAAGCGGACTCGGTCGGACGGCTGGTGATTTTGGGACAGTGTTTTGGTATACTCGAATATGACCACGAAAGTTGGTGGAGAACTGGCCAGTGGTGGAAAATGAAATCAATGAATGAATGTCAAAAACACTGAAGGACTTTTCACTTGCAAAAAAGAAAAAAAATGTTTTCTAATCTTGAAAGGATAAGGAAAATAGTTGGCGAATGAATGAACGAATGGCTCCACGTGAGCATGTATCCTTTTAATGAGTGTGTTGTCATGGCTTTTATATTGTGAATGTTTTCTTGATATGTTCTTGTTTCAATTGTTTGATTATGTGTATGGAAACCTCACTGGGATTTTAACTCATTTCTTGAGATTTGTTTTCCTTACAAGGGATACGAGCAAGGGCGTGAGTCTGGTACAGACCAATATAGTCTAGTATTTTAAATTTTTGCCATTGTACTCGTGCTAGTGCTCGGTTAGGATTGAAAGTATCTGGAATTTACAACTTTTGTTATATTTGGGATTGTACGGATATTTGAGATAGAAATGAATGTAAGTATCCGTTCCACATTTGAAAACTGTTATTTCATTTATTCTCGAGATTGTACCTTATTTATTTGAAGAGAGTGAGCGAGTCCTGACGAGAGTTGGACAGGCGGTCCGCCAAACCCTGGAGTATGCCCTAGAGGAAGGTGGGGTTATCACAAGTGGTATCAAAACTTTTTCGCGTGGTCTCTGTGCGAAGTGAGTTTGGGCCAAGTGGTGTTATGTGAATGAATAAAGGTTTAAGTACTCTTTTAGAGTATAAATTGTGAATCAGGAATGTAATAGGTATAAACCCTTTATCTTAATATTTGGAAAAAATTAGATATGTATGTTGAGTAGAAATCTCAAATGTGGTGATTTACTTTTGGAACTGGTTGGCTCGATTTGTGAATTATTTTATTTTGGATTCTTGTACCCGAATACTCAAGAGTTGAGGGCAATGCTAAGGATTTGGGATCTCCATTTGCGGGAAAACAAGAACGGGTTAACATTTTGTGAGAGCAAGTGTAAGAGGTCAACGGACGTCTAATTCGGATAGTAAGAGAAGTGAGAGATCGGACGAAAAATATTTTAACCGAGTATGGAACAGTATCGGCCAGAGAGAAGTGGAATGTAATTGAGTTTGAGAGAGAAGTGGAATCAGCTGGTCAGTGATGACCTAATCTAGAAACGTAAGACCTTGAGATTGTAGGAAGTAAGTTAGGGTGGTTGGAACGGTATATCGTGCTTTTCTTCTTGTTTTGCCACTGTATGTATTTTGTTCGTGACAAGTCAATGCTCACATGTATAGTACTTGCTGCCCTAACTGTTGATCAACTTGATATGTATCTTTGTGAACTGGTGTGTTATAAATGTGCCAAGCATGTTTCCTTATCTTTGATTTTATGGTTTAAAATTGTCTTTATCTTGTCGCTTTAGCCAATTTATTTTGTTTACAAACTATATCACCTTTTAAAAAAAAAAGAGAAAGAAAGGGTATGGAGGGGAAACGTAGTCGTGGACGTGAAGTTAGTCGTGGCCGTGGAGTTAGGCAATCACAGGAATCAAGGAATGAAAGAGAAACAGCAGCCGAGCAAGATTGTAGACCGAGAGTTGAAGCAGGGGACCAAGTGGTGACGGCAATACAACAAATGACCAATATTTTAGCGCGATTGGTAGAACAAGGCCAAACTCTAGTGAATCAACCTCGGAACCCTAAGATAGGAGAGTATAGGGCCCTGGAGCGGTTTCAAAAATTTGTTCCTCCTAAATTCCTTGGAGGGACTGATCCAGAGGCAGTTGAGCAGTGATTAGAGGCGATAATTAATATCTTTGCAGTTTTAAACTATACGGAGCAAAGACAGGTGAATTTTGCTGTATTTCAATTCGAAAAACCGGCTCGAACATGGTGGAATGTTATTAGGGTAAAGTGGGAGAGAGAACAGACTGCGTGGACGTGGGTAAACTTTATAAGAAAGTTTAATGAGAAATACCTCCCACCATTGGTCCAAAAAAAGAGAGATGATGAGTTTATTAGATTGCGTCAGGGAACCCAGTGTGCGATCAAATATGAAATGCAATTCACTAAACTGTCTAAATTTACTGCTGAATTGGTGGTTACGGAGTGAATGAGAGTGAGCCGGTTTATACAAGGATTGAATTTGGAGATCCAGGAAACTTTAGCGGCGGTTCAAGTTAATACTTTTACGGAAGCTCTTGAGAAAGTTCAAAGAAATGAGAATGCGAAGGCATAGGTAAAAGTTTTCCAAACACAAAAAAGGAGTGCACCTAGTAGTACATAGAAGGAACCGAGAGAAAAGATAATACCTTCCAAAGTGCAAAAAGTCAACCATTCACCTTACCCCCTATGGACACTAGGAGCACTAGATGAAGAGTCTACAAAAAGAAGTCAAATAGGACAAAAAAAAATTTCTCGAGAAGGCCAAAAAATGGCTTCTCGCTTGGCCTGTGGATATTGTGGGAAGAAAAATCACACTAAGGATGATTGTTGGATGTTTGATTTATGGGAGTAGCGACCATCAAATTAGCAACTGTCCGAAGAAACAGCCACAAGGGAATAGTGCTCAACAAGTGGATAGAATCAAACCGAAACAAACTAATGAAAGAGGGAATCGACCAAAAGTACCAACACGGGTATATGCCTTAGACAAGTAACAAACTTCGAAGTCATTTGAGGCGATGGAAGGTAAAAATTTCGAGGACGAAATTTTCTTAATGGGGAGAGAGTGTGCGAACCCGAAAATTTCTTTAGAATTTTCTCCCATTTTTTAAAAAATTAATTTATATTTTCTTCTATACTTCTTTACTTGATTATTTAACTATTTACTAGCCCTAAATTTCATGGTGATTTCAGTAGTTGAGTCAAAAGTTTTACTTTTACTTTTCAAATTAGAGTAAGTTAGGGTTTTGATGTATTTGGTAGTGTGACTAATTGGTGAGGTGTGTGTACTAATTTGGTGGTTAAGAGTGAGTTTTAGATAAGAAGAAGGGTGTGATTAGAGGTGATAATAATAAGTTAGTGAATCACAAATTAAAACGCAAGTACGAGAGAGTTAAGAAAAATAGTTTTGAACCGACGCGCACCGTTTGCTACCGATCGAGTACCCCACTTGACCACTACTTTCTTACCCTAATTCTCTTGGTTTTATTTCAGCTAATCAACCCCTAATTAACCCTTAAAGCAGCCGAAATATTTGACCTAAAAACAAGAGGAAAAGAAACCAAAAACAAGAAAAAATTTGGAGGTGCCAAGTGTTGAACATCTATGCAACTTTTGACCAAGACTACTTTGGTCTTTATCTTGGAATTTTGGACCAAAAATCTCTTCATTCCTTGCTCCTCTTGGCCGAAAATATTGAGAGAAAAACCAAAGAGAGACCTTTAACTTCAACTTCAATTTCAAGTTTGAATCTTGAGTTTCAACCGTTAGTTTTGGAAACTACTCCATAAAAGTGCTAAGTAAGATAGATTTCAAGGTGTTGGTGGAGTGATTTTGGGAGGAAAAGCACTAAGTTACTATCTTTCTTGAGGTTACAAGGTACTTTGGCAAGAAACTTCCTTTTTCCTTCACATATGTGTAAATTAGTGGTTTAAGATTGTAGTTTTGGTAGCTTTGCTATGTGAAATGTCTAGTTTTTATATGCTAATTTGATTTGCCTAAAGAAAATTCCAACTTGTGATTAGGAATTTCAGTTTAGGGTTTCATTTTCTAGTTTGAGTAGGTGATGGTTATATGCTTGATTTAGTGAGTTATTGGCTTGGTATGTATATGTTTGAATTGAGCCTGTTTTGTGGTAAGAATGAAATCTTGAGTTGACTGGAAAAAGTAGTAAACACAAAGGAAGTGCTGCTGAAAATTTTATCCGCAGGAACCCTTGAGCAGCCTTAGGAAATCTACTATATCTTGTTGTAGAAAAGTCAGAATTGAGTTCCGTTTGCTACGTTTGAAAATAGAGTCAGAGTGCTATCAACCGTGAAAAGTTTAGCTTTTTTCTCAATTCCTATGAATATCTATGATTTTTCAAAGTTGACTAAAATTGCATATATGTTCTGTCTTTTACTGGATGAAGTAGCAACTTGGACTGCAAGTTTCTCCATGTTTTAAACTGAATCAGCTTTTGGACAAACATGAAAGTTGTAGGAAGTTGAGTTAGCTTTCTACCCAAAAATTTCAGCTCAATCAGAGTACTGTAGCTTGTGTAATGATTAAAATACCTCTAACTGTCCAAATGCCCTGTTTAACCGACAGTTTTCTGTTTTCTCTGAAATTTCAATTTTGACCATGGAAATGCATGATTTGATTTTAGAGGTCTTCATAGGAAATATAGGTTTATGTTTTAGTTTCGAAACGCCATAAAAGTTGCCTCAATCCGATAAGTATAACTTCAGTTGTGATCAAAACACCAAAGGATGGCAAAACTGCCATCTTCATTGTTTCTTGTTGCCTTTCTTTTGATTTCCGTTTCCTTGATCCGACTTAACATGTACTATTTAAGTGTTCTAAATCTGATTTCTAATATTCTAAAAAAATATTCAAAACATGATTTTTAGTTGCACATATTGGCTTTAAAATTAACCTTTTTGAGCATTTTCTTTTACAAATTATGCGTGCACCTTGCCTATATGACTTACTACACTTTTCATACCTTTGTCCTTTGATATAGAAATATAAGTTATGCAATTTATACTTGTGTATGATTGGCTCTTTGTGGACAATATTTAACTGCAGATTTCGAGAGTGGGCAAGGTACCGACCCTGAACTGAATTTTGATAAAACGTGACTTGGTTAGGGTAAGTATTCCTTGCATATGTGTGTGTTTTAAATGACTATATGGAATGTTGTGAATGTTGTTTGAATGTTAAATACATTTCAATGATTGCTAAATGAATTTTCGATAGGCAAGTGTGCACTTTATCGCACTCGACCTAAATAAAAGTGAATTTTCAATGATTCAATGCTACTTGTGCATGAATGTAAATCTTTTGGCTGAACTGGACCCTTGCCGTTCGTTGCCAGTCGACTCGAACTAGAAGCGGATTCGGTCGGGTGGCTGGTGACTCTGGAACAGTGTTTTGGTATATTTGAATATGACCACGAAAGTTGGTGGAGAACTGACCAGTGAGTTGACTAGTGGCGGGAAATGAAATCGATGAATGAATGTTAAGAACATTGAAGGAGTTTTCACTTGCAAAAAAGAAAAAAAATGTTTTCTAATCTTGGAGGAATAAGGAAAATTGTTGGCAAATGAATAAACGAATGATTCCACATGAGCATGTATCCTTTTAATGAGTGTGTTGTCATTACTTTTATGTTGTGAATATTTTCTTGATATGTTCTTGTTTCAATTGCTTGATCATGTGTGTGGAAATCTTACTGAATTTTTAATTCATTCCTTTAGATTTGTTTTTCTTACAGGGCATACGAGTAAGGGTGTAAGTCTGGTACAGGATAGCATACTCTAGTTTTTTAAATTTTTATGATTGTATTCGCTAGTACTCGGTTAGGGTTGAAAGTATCTGAAATTCATAACTTTTGTAATATTTGAAATTGTACGGATATTGGAGATAGAAATGAATATAAGTATCTGTTCCACACTTGGGAACTGTTATTTCATTTATTTTTGAGATTGTACCTTATTTATTTGAAGAGAGTGAGCAAGTCCTGACGAGAGTTAGGTAGGCGATCTGCCAAACTCGGGGTATGACCTACAGGAAGGTGGGGTCGTCATAGAATCTCATAAAGATATTAATAAAATGTTTTATAGATTCAATAACGTTACGAAGAATTTAGAAGTTCTAGAAAGGAATACTCCTTGGGAGAGAAAAATAGAAAAATCTTGAATGTCTTGTCCAAGAATTGAGAGAGTAAAGTGACTGTTATTGAAGAGATTAAAGATTTGAATTCTATCCCTATTGAATCTCTTATTAATTCTCTAACCTCTGATGAGTTGAAACTTAAAACTAAGGTATAAGAAAAAGAAGATACAAAGGTAAGAAGGAGCATTTCTCTAAAAGCATCTCAAGAACAAGTTGACTCAGCTTCCTTGGATAAAGAAGATTTGGATGTTGATGACAATGATCTTACTTTCATCAGAAAAAGTTTTAAAAGAATTCTCAACAAAAGGAGATTCAGAAAAGGAGGATCTAGCAATTCGAATTCCAATCAATTCAACAATACAAGAAACTAAGGAAAGTAAGAGGCCAATAAAAGGTAAGGTGACAAATGCTATGAATGCGGCCAATTTGGACACTACATGAGTGAGTGTCCAATGAAGAACAAAAAGGAAGGGAAAGTTGAAAGAAAATCAAGATTCAACAACTTTCAATTCACATGGAATGAGTGCAACTCCGATGGTGAAATTGAAGAGGAAGAAGAATCTGCTCAATTTGCCTTTATGGCCATTAGAGATAATGAGATAACAATTTCTAACTCTCAATTTGAAAGTAATGATGAAACTGATGATGATCTTGAATCCTTCATTGAAAAATTGCATGATAGTTTGAAAGAATTTTATGCTAGAAATAAGGAATTAAAACACAAAATTAGTTTTCTTCTTCAAGACAATGTACGTCTTTTTCAAGAAAATAAAAAGTTGAAAACTGAAAATGATTACTTGAAAAAGGGTGAGATTGATCTACAAAATGAGTTTGATAGAAAAACAAGACTTTGTGAAATGTTCAAAAAGGAACAAGGTAATTTGAAAAGAAGAATAGATAATTTAAATGAATTGCTCCAACATAAAAAATAAAACTACTTTCAAGAAAATGGAATAAAATCTCATATTGGCACTTATGAGAAGAAGATAAATTCTGGTGCGAATGATTTTGCTGTTTATAAGAAAAGACAAGTAAGATTTATTAAACCTGTTTATGCAAATAACTTGTTGGTTATGTGTAATTTTTGTTATAAAAAAGATCACATGAAAAGCAATTACTATGTGAGGAAGAACATGAGAAGAGGCATGAAATGCATGTGGATAGTTAAATATGATGCTAACTTTCAAAAATTCAAAAATTAATGAGTACCAAATATTAGTTTTTAAACTAGTAGGTGAGCCTGGTGAACATTATTAAGGAATCAAAGTGGTTCATAAACAGTGAATGTTCAAAACACATGACTGGTGATCTACCACAATTCATCAAATTCAAACCAAAATCTAGTGGCATAGTGACATTTGGAGATGACATGTTTCTATCTCAAAACCATTGGAGTTTTTACATCTTTTTTTGTTTGGTCCTACATAAATTACTAACTTGGGTTGTAAGAGATATTATTTAGTCATTATTGATGATTATTCTATATACACTTGGGTGGTTCATGTTCTTTCGTAATTTTCTTTTGATGTTTATGATGTTCTGAACTGAATTTTCTTTGATGTTTTTTGAATGATTAGTGAATTTTAGTTGATATTATTGAATTTTTATAATGACAAAAAGGGGGAGAAAAGAATATTGCTGATCTAATGATGCTGGATCTTGGCTGATGATACTTGCTAGATTTTGATGTTTTTAATGATTTTTGTTAATGATTTTTGACTAATGGATGCTATATGACTTTCCATTATTATGATGACAAAAAGGGGGAGAATGAATAATGGATTGGATGCTGTATGTAAAGGGAGTTATTGTAAGAGGGAGTTATTGGAGAGTTGTTTTGTTCTGAGATACTATGAGTAAGGGGGAGCTTCTGCTCATTTTTCTTCTTTCCATCCATTGTTTTATCATCATAAAAAAGGGGGAGAATGTTGATTTTGATCCTTGTTTGTGGATGTTTACAAACAAATGGGATAGTACTAATATCTTTTCTAAGAAATTCTTTCAGCCTTGAAACAATTTGATTCAAAAGAACAAGAGTATTTGAAAGAAGAAAAAAGAAGATGAAAGCTGTCGGATGCTCACAATGACAACACTGGACGTCCGATAGAAACTCTCTATCTGCTATCGGACGCAAGCATCGGAAGTACCGAACGTCCGATAGAATTGAGATAATCTTTCAAACTCTCTGTCTGCTATCGGACGCAAGCATCGGAAGTACCGGACATGTGATAGAATCCTTCAAATTCTCTATTTGCTATCAGATGCAAGCAACGGTAGTACCGGACGTCCGATACTCCCAACGGCTAGTTAACTCTTCAACTACTTTCTATCCGTTAGAATCATTAATAAAACACTTTCTTGATCTCATATAAATAGGCATTGTCAGAAAGTTTAAACAACTTTTGCACACTGAATATATAAAAGATATAAAATAGTTTTAGTGAGAAAACACTCTCCAAAGAAAATTTGTAGTATTGGTGGTGTGAAATTCATTATAACGTTTTCATTTGTGAGTGAATACTTCAATAGTGTAGTTCTGTGAGGGTTGTCCTGAGGGATAGTAAATTTCCTAAGTTGACCGAGTGAAACTTGGGGTAAGGAGGAAGTGAGTCTTCCTTTGTACACAAGATTAGTTGTATTTGATCAACTTGAAGAAGCTTGCTTTGTGAATGATCTTCAAACTCAAGAGGAGTTTGGTAGTCAATTGGTTTGCAACTCTTCTCTTCTTATTTATTGATTATTATTTTGTGATTCTTAAATTGTATATCTCTTCTACTTCTCTCAAGTGATATTGTTCTTTCATTGATTGATTCATTGTATGATCATTTAGAAAAGAGAGTAAATTTCATATTGAGCAAAAGGTGCCCATAACTTGATTAACTTTTAAATAACCTAATTTACCCCCATCTTAGGTTGTCTTCGGGCCTTACATGTTCCAACTGCATGTTCCATACTCATTATTGTTAGAAATTGCTAGACACTTGATTTGTCATTTCATAGGTGAATGTGTATTTTATCACACTTGATCTATCTTGACTAAACCTTGATATCTCATTTATGCATGTACAAGTAACTTGATTTACATGTGACCTGTATCTTGACTTGAAATACTTGACATGCTTGAAAATGTGACATACTGAGTTTACTTGTGACTAGGTTTTGGTTAGGGCAAGTGTGTTTCTTATGTGTGCTCGACCTTCGTGAATTTTAAATACTTGATCTTGCATGCGAACTTGCATGTATATGTGCATGAATCTAGGCCAGCTGTATCTGTGACAGCCCCACCTTTCCCTAAAACGAACCAAAGGGTTCGGCAGACCGCCTGCCCAACTCTCGCCAGGACTCGATCACTCTTTCCCGAACAAAAATAAGATACAACCTCGAGGAAAACGAAAAAAACAAACAAACCCAAACTTGAAACATATACATACATTCGTCTCAAACTCAACCAGAAGTACAGTCCAAAGATACCAAAAACTCTAAAATCCTTAATACAGTCAACTCTATCCAAGCACTAGAACAAGTACACAAGCCAAAGCCATACAAAAGGACTAGGGTATGCTATTCTATACAAGTCTCTCGCCCTGCTTGCAACCCCTGTAAGGAAAACAAATGCGTGGAATGAGCTAAAAGCCCAGCGAGTTCTATATACTCAATCAAATAATTAAGCAGGACATTATCAGACAATAGCAAGTAATCCAGAAAACATTTACAAACATGAAAGCAATAGTAACACATTCATTAAAAGGATACATGGAGCCATTCGTTCATTCGTTTATCGACCATTTCCTTATTCCTTCAATTGTTTAAAAAAATTCCATTTGTAATTGAAAAACCCTCCGTCCATCTTGCCATTCATTCATTCATTTAGTTCTCCCCGTTCTAGCCAGCGCACTGGTCAGTCTTCTCCAAACTACGTGGTCATACTCGAGTATACCAAACATTCACCCAAGGTCACTAATCGCCTGACCGAATCCGCTTCTGGCTCGAGTCGACCAGTAATAAAGGGCAAGGCCCAGTTCAGCCAGAAGATTTACATTCATGCACAAGTAACATTTAATCATTCAATCATTGAAAAATTCACGTTCGTTTAGGTCGAGTGCGATAAAGTACACACTCGCCTAGCAAAAATCATTTTTAGTAATCATGGAGAACAAGTAACATTTAATCAAGAGTCACACCCAGCCACATAGTCAATGGAAACATAACGTACATCAATCGTTTATTAAAGTAACAATCCAAATAGTCATAACAAGTCACATAGTCAATAGAAGCAAAACGTATACAGAACACTCACATAAATAAGCAAAATAATGTCCAAAGTATCCCTCCGAATATCAACCTTAGTCACCAAGAAACCCTAGGAGTAACCAAGAAAACATATTACTGTTCTATCGTCAAAATATTTGGGTGAATCAAAGAAATCCGCAAAAAACTAGTACAAAGTAAAAGTATGATTTAAAAGTAAAGAAAGTACATTTTGATCAAAGGACATGAGTAACCAAAAGTTTTCCAAACCAAACATAAAACTACGCTTAAAAAGGTTTTAGAAAATTTCATCGGAAAAATTTGAACGGGTGCCACGTCAGAATCCGGCCAAGTTCTGGCCAGATTCAAGGCAGTGAGCAACCCTAATTTTTTTCTTCTTCTCGCTGTCAATCCGGCCAGCAATCCGGCCAAGAATTGGCCGGATATGCGGCCGGATATTGAACAGTAAATTTTCCCTCTTTTCATACAAACTTTTGTTTGGCTCAAAACCAACACATCTGCAAAGAAATAATATATAACAAGTATCTTGGTTAAAATCATATGGAAAAGGAAGATAAAATACCTTAAATTCACATCAAAATCTCGCTCGTTAAAATAGGTTTTCTTGGCCGGGAAAGCCTATGCCACTCTTGTTTGTTTTGGGAGGAAAATGAACAAGTATTTGAAGTTCAAAACTCGACATTTGAAACTAAGCATCATGGTTAAAATGAAATGTATAAATGCAAGTAAAATATAACTAGAGTGGAACTAAGTACGACTAAGCAAGGCAAATCCAATGCATCACAAACATCACATTTCAAATCTCATTTCATTCACTTAAACTCCAAGACAAAAATGGACAGCATTTCCCCTTGAATTCCTTCACTTTCCATGATACCATCCAACCACCAAAACATACCATTCAACCACAATCCCAAATACAAGTCATAAGCTATCAAACACCCTTAAGATACAACCAATTGGAAGCTTCACAACCAACCACAAAAGCCCTAATTAGAAACCCTAATCATGCTCAATTTAAGAAACCCTAAAACAGAAATTGATGCACCCCAAGCTGAAATTTCTTTAGGCAATTGAACCTAACACCAAATCACTAGATATTTCTCAAATCAAAGCTAATAAAACATGGCCAACCGTTAAGCTTCATATCTGGGCAGAAAAATCACTATAAAAATTGAAAATCAACATATCACCTCTCTTAATCAAGAAATATTACTCAAAACTACCAAAGTGGCAACCACAAGCCACTAAATTCCATCTATTAGAAGTAAGAAGGGTGTTCTTAACAATCTTACCTTGAAATCTCAAAGAAAATGGTAAATTAGACTTTCCTCCTCCAAATCAACTCCACCAAAGTCCTTAGACTCCTTTAGTGATCACTTGTATGGAGTAGTTTCAAATTTGGTTGGTTAAAACTCAAGATTTGAGCAAGGTTGGAGGCTAGAATTTGAAGAACTCTCTCTTGTTTTTCTTCACCAAGGGGCCGGCCAAGAGGGAGAAAAATGGGATGAATTTTGGGTCAAAATTTGGTTTTGGTAAAGGTTAATATCTTGGGTCAAAAGTCCAACATCCAATGAAAGCATGACACTTGGCATCTTGAAGGTTCCAAGCTTATCTTCTCTCCTCCAATGAGTCATTTAGCTAACTAACCTCTAATTATCTCCTAATACCATGGAAAATAATATCACTTAATACTTCATCACCTAATCGACAAAATTATATCGCACTAGCGGGTCCCACATCCAATAATACACTTCAATTTAACGTACACTAACTTATACCAGGAAAATAATTTAAAAACTGTACTTACTTGTAAAATGTATAGAACATTTAATATTTTCAAGGGCAATAATAAAATATGGGCAAAGAAATAAAATAACACTTGAAAAATGTGAAAATTTTCGGGTTCTCACAGTATCTCTTCTTGCAACAGCTGAATTAGGCCCTTGGACCCTTATTCGAGACGTCAGGTAAGTTGGAACTTGGGTTACTTATGCATATGCGTGAATGTAGGTCAATAACGGCTGAATTGAGCCCTCATTGTACCTCTTACTTGAGACCAGTCTTATAGTGGTTGGGTAAGTTAGGCAACCTTGAGTAAAGGACGAAGTTCCTAACCTTTTTACACGTTACATGTTTGATACAGAGCGTTAGGTGACAGTTAACGTCTCCAAACTTTACTTCGTGAGCGTTGGGTCATAGCCAATGACTCCACTCGTAAATACTTGAATATTTGGGGATTTAAACCCAGTTCATGAATACTTGAATACTTGGGGCCCAACTCATGAATATTTAAATATTTAGGGCTGTAAACCCAACTCAAGGTTAGTTGGTCGAATCGAGCCTGTAAGGGGTTGGTCGAGAAAATTAACGAATCCTGAGTACTTGATTAGCGTTCAGCCCCCGGTAAGGGGATGATTGGTAGATAGAGATCAACATTTAATGGTGATCTACGAACATTATAATTTCATAGATGACGGAGGGTTAACGGACCTTGGACAAACTGTCGTAGAACCTGCTCCTGAGAGTAGACTATATCCTTTGATATGAACGTGTTCCTTATCGTATACTATTGCATGGTCTATCTGGTTACCTGTTTTACTATACATTAGGTCATGATCTATTCGGGTTTGACTTGTTTCTTAATATCTTGTGAATGGTATCATGCCTGCTAATTTACATGCTTGTTAGTTAGAACCTCACTGGACTTTTAACTCATTTCATAAATTTATTTTTCTTACAGGGGTAAGAACGTGAGAGAGGGAATTGGAAAAGACATGGACTTTGTCTAAATTTTATTAATTGCTCGCGTAGGCAATCCTTAGTTCTCTAGCAGGATTGTTTGGTTTTATTTTGTAAGTTTTAACTTTTCGGCTGTATTTAGAGATTGTATAGGCATTTGATGTCCACGATTGTATATGTCTAGGATTGTAATTGATATTGCCCTTGTTGTTGAGGCTATTACTTTGTAAATTTTGTGATGGCGTGAGTGAGTCCTGACGAGAGTTAGGCACACGGTCCGCCAAATCCTTGGATACGTTCTAAGGGAAGGTAGGATCATCAAAAGTAGTATCAAAACTGCCTCGCGTGGTCTCTGCGTAGGGTGAGTTTGGGCTAAGTCGTGTTATGATTTTAATTATGTGAATAAGTATAAAGGACTAAGTGCTCTTCTTGAGCGTAAGTTATGAATTATGAATGTATAGGCGTAAAATCTTTATCATGATATTTGGGAAAAGTAGTTGTGTATGTCTAGTAAGAATCTCAAATGTAGATGATTTACTCTTGTGACTGGCTAGTTTAAGTTGCGAATTATCTTATTTCGAATTCTTGTATCTGAGTACCAAAAGTGGAGAGCACTAAGATGAGGGTCGATATTTCGATTGTACTTGAGATAAGTTTTGATGACAAAGGTCAAGATATGAAAGATTTTGGTATTGGACCTGAGTTAAACTAATCAAGAAGAGTGGGTCAATGAGTGCCATCATAAACTAGTCTTGTACATGTCTGGTTAGGGGTTCTATAGATGATGGCCAGTTTCGCAGTTGTCATGAATGTTTAAAGTGTTAGTATTGCAAGCCTGTTTCATTTCCCCTATACCTATGTACCCTTGTCCCGTGTTTCCTTAATTTTGCTGCGATTTGATTATAGTTACATATGCATTTCTTATGAATTCATTTTAACTCTTATTTGATCACCTTTGTCTATTTCCTATCCTTTTGCAATGCCACATAGGAATCTGGTTTTTATTCCTATTTCTCTATAAGTTTTGGATTATGTATGAAGATTTTGGGAAAAGAATACGGGTTCTACGCTTGTATGCGAATTTTGACAGAATCAAGATGACCATCTTGGTGGAGGATGGTAAAAGGTACTAGTGGGGGTAAAAGGTTATGATTTCTTCTTGAACAATTTTATAAATGAGTGTATAAAGGAGAGTGACTTAGGGTGCGGAACTTTCTTTTTAAAGAATATGATTCCGTATTTTGTTATATGTATAATCGATTGTAGTAATTTTTGTGGGAAGGACTCAAGAATAGGAATAAGTACTTGTGTGATTCATGTTTCTTGGGTGACCTGTAAGCAAAGGAACGGAAGAATTATATGGCTAAAGTTTTCAATTATGATTAGTTACTCATTTCGATCATTTGATTTGTTGGTAGGCTATTAATTGTGTTTAAGTGAATCGGTGATATGACAAATTTGACTGATATGCATAAGAAAATAGAGATTCTTCGAAAGGAAATAGAGTTCCAAAAGAAATTAGTTGAGCACTGGGAAGGACGATGGGAAACAAGAATATTCGGAGAAAATTGAACTGCAGTACAAGAACATAGAACTGAAAAAGAAATATGAAGGGATTCTAGAGGAGGTGCGGAATAAGTTTGAATTGGTGCATTTACCTAGTCCGGTAGCATCTCAAGACATTTCTAACAATCAAGTTAAAAGAAGTGAAGAAATTTTTCGTGACACTAAAGGGAAACGTAAAGAAATTAATGAAGATGAACTTGCTATGAAGGATAAAGAAAGGAAGAAAAGAAAGAAAGAACACTTCAAGGAGAGATGCGTAGCTGTTAAGTGTGAAATTTGTAACAAAATTCATACGGGATTATGTTATTTGAAAATTGGTGCATGTTTTAGATGTGGCAAATTTGGACATCAAGTGAGGAACTGCCCAAAACAAATGAATTTCGTGATGGTAAAATTGCTCTAATAGTTAAAGTTGGCAGTTAGTGATGTTTTGCTTGAAATGGTTACAATTATTGGACTATGTGTAGTGAAAGATTTGTATAGTAAGTTATATTTCAGTTAGAAATAGTGAACTTGATACCTAATATTTTAATTAGTGATATTAAATGTTTGTGGTTGGACGGCGTTGAATCCTTATCCATGAATCAATTACTATAATTTAGTCTTGGATTTAAGCGAGAATTCTTCATTTGTGGTTCGAAAGTAAGAAATTTTGATCAGAGAGAGTGATTCGGGTCTTGTGGTACAATTGTAAAGATGAGAGGGGCCTTACGTTGTAGACGATTTGTCAACATACAGTGTATGAGTTTAAGAACTAGAAAGAGTAGTAGCCAAGTTTCGTATCTTCTTTTCACCGAATTTGAAGTTTGTGTCACCTTTCACCTTTTTGATCCTTTCATTGATCTTTCTTAGCATATTAATTTAGCCATTACGTTATTAAGATTCTCCCGCTAGGTAAGTTTGTGGTAGCGGTATGAATGAGGGGAAACTTTTGAGAAGTAGAGGAAACCCAGTAGAATCGAGTTTTGTGAGCAAAGGTTAGAATTTCGAGAACAAGATTCTTTTAAGGAGGAGAGAGTGTAAGGATCCGAAAATTATTTTATATTTTTCTTATAATTTCTCTTACTTTTAAATAAGCTAATTTATATTTTCTTTTGGTTTAAATCACTTGTCTTAATTTCTTAGATACTTGAACGATAAAGTCGAGAGCTTATCTTTTATACTTTGGTACATGTTAAATTTCACAGTATTAACGAGGTTGTAGAAATTTTTAGTGGAGTGTGTGAGAAATTTAGTGGGAGAAAAGGAGTTTAGTGCAATTGGAGAGAATTAAACTAAATAAAGATAGACATTAAGGGAAAACTTGACAAGTGTCATCATTGGAACCAAGTTTTCTTCTTTAAAGATTTCTTTGACCAAACCTTTCTTACCATTTTCTTTCCATTTCTTGTCTTTCAAAACAAAAACAACAACAACAAGAAAAAAAAGAGAGAGAGGGCCGAGATCTAGTGAAGAGAAAAGGGAAGAGAGATTTCATCCAATCTAACTTCAATCTTGCTTGATTTTGTGGGGAAAAGGAAGGAGACATCTTGGAGTGGCCATCAACCTTGGCATAAGCTTTGGAAGGGTAGAAAATTTGGTTGATTTTTATCTTGTTTTGAAGGCAAAAGAGGTAACAAAATGTTAGATTTTCCTTCTCTCTTTGTCTTATGCATAAGATAAGTGAATCTTGTGATGAATCTTGAAAGTTTTCCAAGTTGATAATTCATGAACTTGATGCTTGAGTTCTTAGGGTTTGGATATTATATACAAGTATGGTGGTTTTCTTGTTGAGATTTTAGATATAGATATCTCTTGTTATATAGGTGACAACACCTTATGGATTTGCTTGGTAGGTTTGGTTAAACTTGGAAAATTGGCTGAAGGAATGATTGAAAAAATAATTGAGAAACCATGTGCTTGCTGGCCGAAAACAGGGGCTGGATGTTTAGCCTTGATTTCCAAATTTTCATGATGATTTTAAATTCAATTTTACTCAAAACACCCTATGAGACTTTATACTTCAAGTGTATGTTGAATTTGAGTCAAGGAAGTGAGTTGTTAGTCAAAGTAGTATTTGTTTTCACCATTATTAGCAATCTGGAATTTCGTAGGAAGCTCGATGCAGTTTTGGAAATTTTGCTATAATTTTGTATCAAAAATTCAGAATTGAGTTCTGTTTATTACGTTTGAAACTAGACTCAGAGAGTTTTCTAACGTTATAAAATTTCAGTTGTGGTTCATTTTATATATGCACCAGAAAATTGGCATGACTGAAAATTTTGCCCTACACAGAGTGGTCAAATTTCAGTTGACTGAAAATCGGCATGACTGAAAATTTCAGCTGTGGTTCATTTTAACTTCATAGTTGGTTGACTCAAACCGGAAGGACTTGGTCGAGGATATTGACGAACCCTGGGTACTTGATTGGCATTTGAGCCTGGTGGGGGGATGATTGGTGGATAGAGATCGATATTTACTGGTGATCTACGGACATTATAATTCCATGGTTGACGGAGAGTCAACGGACCCTGGACAAGTTGCTGTGGAACCTGTTCCTGAGAGCAGACTATATCTTTTGACATGAACATGTTCTTTATCGTACACTATTGGATGATCTATCTGATTACCTGCTTTACTATATACTAGGAGGGGATCACCGCATGAATGTGCGGTGTGAAATTAATAGGTAGCATGCCCAGCGCAAAGCCCATTGTAATAGTTTTTTTTTAAAACAAAATAGATAATCCATAATTAGGAGTAATGACTAAAATAAGTTATAAAACTATATTGGCCGAATATGTTGAGTCAAGGCCAAGTATATTAATAAAGAATACAGTTAAAAAAAAACTTCTATAAATTATTACAAGTTGTATGCATAATTGGTTACTAAGTGTTTACTAACTAAGGTTCAAGCTTGTATTTCTCAATCTCTTTACAATGCCGAATATCGTTCAAGAGTTTATTTGTCTTCCTCTTCCCAAAGCTTATTCGAATAATCTCCTACTGCCATGTTTTTATCCTGCACAAGAGGTAATGCAATTTTATGTTTAAGCCATATGAATTTTATGTATCATTAAGGATATAATCTGGACAGAGTAATATATAATATTACAGTATAAATTGAGTTAGAATTGGCCCAGCAGGAAGCAAATAAAAACTACTTTCTCCGCTATAAAATATGCAATTTGCTGGTAGCTATGCTTGATATGCAGTGATAACGTTCTTTATTGCCATGGCCTTGTATGTGTCAAAATCAACTGTAAATTAAGCCCTTGTATGTTGAAACCAAAACTTTACACATTAGACAAAATTAAGAATAACACCATGTAAAAATAGGAACGAAATATGTGATAAGTTTTGAAGCCATAAAAAATTGAAATTTGAGAAATAAAAATGAAAGAACTAACATTTCCATGGGAAACAAATATGAAAAAGAAATTATTGATTAAGTAAAAAGGCCAATCGATCTCACAATTATTGATCACTATACCAGGGAAAGATAAATGATAGCAAATAGTAAAATAGTTCATATCCACACTGTTTGTGGTTGGAAAACCATACCTTGCTTCTTGATAAAAATTCATGAGAAAAGTCTTGTAGTAGCCAGCCAACTCAAGCAATTCATCAAATTTCTCACTTTTCTTCCCAAAATTTCAAAAGCAAATTCAGTAAGTACTATATGATTGATAGAAACAAATGATTATTCAAAAAACAACAAGTGAAGGAAATGCAAAGAGATTTAGAAATTTGAGGGATGAAAGCAAATGATCCTAAGAGGGTTTAGCACATGCAATCCTCAACCAAAAGATGTTGAATTTAGGCAAAGACTTGCTATTCATCAAGAATGACAGTAATACCTATACATTATTTGGAAACAAGCACAATCAAGTCATCCATGTGGTTTCCATCATTTAATAGAAAGGCAATGAAAGGAGAGGATGACTTGGAATTCAAGAAAAAATCGAGTTAACAGGAATACCTAAAACCAAGAAAAAATGTAAACCACTGACCAACTTGATATGAACTATTTAAACTATCAATGAAATAGCAAGTTGAAGTTCCTATGGATTACATCATCTTCATTAAGAAAAGGCATAAGATCATTACATGCAATCTTGGACCAATCAATAAAGTCAAGATCAACTAAAAGCTTTTAATGCAGAAATTATTAATACAATTCCATAAGGCTTCCACAAATATGCCTTTTTGAAATAGAAACAGGGCTGCAATGTAACAATTTTTAGATCTCGATTAAATTGGGAAATTTGTATTATAGGTTCAATTAAAAACAAAAGCAAAAATCTTTTTGGTCGAATAAATTGGGGAAATTTGTATCAGTTAAGTTTCTTTAGAAAATGTAACAAGTAACCTATGATAGCATAAGATGCATAAGGTAAATAAGTACCTATTTAACTCAAATTCTGAACTACATCAATTCAAAAGAAAACCATGACTTGCGTTCCGAATCCAAAGCTAGTTCTAGGGTCTTGTAAAGGGTTTGACTTGGCATCTGGACTGCTATATCCTTCAATTTTAGTTTGTAAAGAACCACATTGATCATCTTCCAATAGCTCAAAGACAATAGTGCCAGGCTAATTGTGATATTTCCATCACCACATACCTCGACTAATTTTTTCACCATAAGGTGTCAATTTAGATTCTTTATCCATTTCTTCACCTTGAAATCCATAAACAGCCTCCAATGGCTTACCCAAAATCCATCAATGGTTGTGCAAAGAATAAACTGCTAAATAAATTTGAAAAAAAAGAAAGCAAAGAGAGAACAAAAACACTGAAATGATAACTACTGCACGTACCTTGAAGGCTGAAATAAGAAAAGTAGCCTCCTTATTTCGTTCTTCCTTTATCTAACAAAAATTTAGTGTAAACAAGCGTCGGCCAGATGAAGAATATAATTAAAACAACCTCATGGTAATAACATGAGAATGATTCAGAGAAAATTATTGAACTTATTCTCCATATTCTTCAACATTATTAACAGTTGCAAATGAAATATACAACCCACCATTTTTCCTTGCTTTGTTTACATTAAAATAAAAGTCTATAGTTACATGAAGCAAGATGATATGTAGATTAATATCACAAGTTTTCCTCTCCTTTCTGAGTAAGACCCCTTTGATTTCACAACCCTTTCAAGAATTCAATATTTTCATTTAATGGTTCACAAACCTTACATGGTTTGAAATTTAACTACTTAAACCATTAACAGCCTAGAATTTAACCCCAAGCATTGAATAAATTGCGTAGATAGCATGCTTAGCAAAGCAAACATGACATTCTAGTTGTTAATCAAACAATTTTGATCCAAATACAAGGAAAAAAGGCCCCAAGATGGAATTCCACTCACTTGAGCTATAAAAAGTTGTCCAAAAAGTGCATTAGCTGGCTGCAAAAAGAAAAAAAATGACAAAATCATTACCAACTAATTAAGAGAGTTTAACAGAAATAGTCAACCCACAGCCTCTTACTTTGAATTTTTTACTTATAAAGAGTTATCGGCAATATCAACTGGAAAACAAAATTTTCTATGAACACGAAAAAAGAGGAAAGAAATTAAACCATTTCATCTAAGGAAATAATCACAAGTTTCAATGCAAAAAAGTGAAAGCATAAAATATTGGATCTTAAGTAAGGATAATTACTGAATGGAGTTGCTTAAAAAGACTTGACAATCTCATAATCATGACTTACACTGGAATTTTAGGAAATACTTCAATAAGAGGCAGACTGTCCTCTCCATAGTCCATTTCTTGAACATCTATGAAAGAGGAGTAAAGATAGGAGAAGATTGTAGTTGACTTCTGGTAAAAAGAAGAAAAAATAGAAAAACAGAGATCCTAAAAGTATTTACTTGAGCAAACAATTTCCAATCATTCATACTTGGTATCAAATCCCTATTCCTCAACCCGTAGCAAACATATAAAACTTATTAGAGAATAAAATAAAATTTAATCAAGAGAAAAAAGTATACATAGAACAAGAGTGGAGAAGCTAGCAGTTTTCAGAGAGAAAGAAAGAAAGATGAGAACATAAGGGACTTTTCAAATAGAAGCTTTGAGTTGGAGGGGATTGAGATATGGAAAATTATCTGATGGGAATTGATTAGTCTTGTCAGCATTGAGCCAAGCTCCTCTATTGCAAATACAGGAATTTGAGGGAAGGCCTCTGGTTTTGTAACTCCCAGTACTTTAACTCGCCAGCAAAGAGGAAAACAATAACTTTTTGCACAGAAAGGAGATGGGAGAGATTTTTTTTTTGAAAAAAAAGATAGGAGAGAGATGGCTTTGAGGTCTTTCTGTCAATTTTTCTCATAAAAAATCTGAGGTAAGATGACTCCAAAACACCCCTCCAAAAATAGTTGGATGTGTCAAAGAAGTGATTGTATTCTCAAATTCTAGGAAGAATTGTATGCCATTTATCTCAAAGTAGAGGCATCTTGTCCTTATATTTGAACATCTAAATGTGTTATATTTAGTACAAATTATCCATCCAGTTAAAACAAATTAGGAGTTCTACCAAATTTTCTTCAAAAGTAACATGCCCTTCCTTTAAGTTCTTTCCTGCATAAAAAACTTCAACATAAATTGAAGGTCTGCATCACATTCACCTTTTTGAACCTATCAATTGGAATACCGTCTTCATGTTTCTCACAAAATTTTCTGTTAGGCTTACCTCAATTAAGTTCATTTTTACAAGTAAAAAAACTATCATAAGGTTTAGTTTTCCAGACTTAATCTTACTGAAATGTTACAAATCTAAGAGAACATCATGTTTTGTAAATATAGACTTAAGTCAACCAAAACTGATTTTCCTAATAAGAATTTCCAAGCTATTAAACATCGTACTCTATGATTCAAGAGGCAAAACTACAATTATGTAGCAATTTAATTCTTTTTTGATCAAGGAATAGAAAATTTAAGGTGTTTTATTAAAACAGTAACTTACTCATTATTTCAAGCAGGTGCTTAGAATGTAATATTTGAGAAACCTTGTCTTGGACAAACCTTTAACCATCTACAAATAGGAAAACCATTTAGATTGCCATTGTAACAAAAAAATATATTGCTGAAGATACTCAGTTTAATATCCACTTAAGGTTCATAAAACGAATATTCAAGAGGTTTTACCAAGAGACAATTTATGTACTAAAACAAAAAATTGCAACACAAAGCAATCAAAAGAATAGCATCACACGATCTTTTGTAACTCATGGCCAATGACCAATGTGACCTGGAAGTTCTTGATTCTCAGAGAAGAAATTTATTAATTCTTCAAATGTTGAAAACCCAATGAAGAAAAAGGAATCGAAGAACTAGAGCAAATAGAAAGACATTTTGAAGATGAAGAAATTTATTTTAAACAAGTGAATCTTTTTGGTTACCATATGGATTGCTTTTCTGATCAGGAGATCAACAAAACACCTGCATGAAAGACACCAAAAAAAATGACTAAAAAGAAAACTCGAATGAGGTTTGAAAAGAGCAAAGGCCAAAGAAAAGTATACCATCATTTGAGCTCTGAAAAGAGCAATTTAAAGTGAAAATTAAATTAGAATGATAAAACAAAGCTTACGGTTTTCCCCTCAGCAGTTGTCTTTCACGGGTGGCCATTTTCCTCCCTGTTGCAGAAGAAATCCAAGAAAGGCAAAAACGGAAAGAAAAATGGAACAATAAAACACCAAGTAGGTACAAAAAATAAAGTAAATAAATATCTACAAGCCAGCTAATCATCAATTATTCACCATCTTCGACCATATTAAAATTTTTTTGTTGAAACTAAAAATAAAAATTTAATGATAAAACTCAGATGAAACAAAGACATTAATCATGGAAAGAAAGGGGAAGAAAAATACCATATCTGTATTCTACAAATTCATATAGACAGTGGAGATGAAATATTAACCTTTCACTTCCTCATTGTTTCAGAAAAGGACCAAAAAAAAGAAGGGGGAAGAATTGATTGTTTTTAGCCAAGGAAATATCAGGAAAAATGGCAGAAAAATAGAAAAAAATCAGCTATAATTACTGGAGGTATGGAGAGAGGGAGATGAAGGAGAATAGGAGGGAGAAATCGACAAAGGGAGGAGAGGAAGATTACCAATCCCTTTGCAGTCTTGAGCCCACCGTCCATCAACTCAATCAGAAGAAAAAAAATCTGGACCCCTCCAATTGAGATTACAACCTGTTTCAAGTACAATCAAATGCCAGAAATTCAGGGAAAAACTATGGGTCTCACGAAGATGGAATTTTGTCTGGAGGATAACAACAATAGGGATTGGTCTTCAAGACTTCTTGACACTGACTGATAGTTGTGTGTTTGACTGAGAGAGAGAGAGAGAAAAGCGGAAGAAAAAGGACTAAAGATCCATCAGCATACGATGCCGTTTGATTGATCAAAAGGAAAAAGGGCAAAAAACCCATAAATCCTCAAACCATATGCCAAAAAAGTTCCAAAGGTAAAAAGCTCTTCAATATAAAAGACTTTCCAAAGGTAATAAGTAGATTAACAATTAATCGCAAAAAATTGATAAATAATTGGCATTTATTTGGCAACCAAAAAAGTGTTAATAATTACAAAAAACTGGTAATTAAATGTTATTTGCTAGGCAATAAAAAGTGACAACTCACTTCCAAAAAAAAGAGACTAATTTTTGGGTAATAACAACTGGTAATTGAATGCGATTTGCTAGGTAACAAAAACATAATAATAATTATAAAAGTCAGCAATTAAATGCGATTTGTCTGGCAATTAAATAGCAAAACTAGAGCTTAATTAATAAAAAATGAATCGAAAAAAATCTGACAAGTAAACCTCATTTGTTGGGCAACCTAAAAAATAAAAGAGGACATTTCCTTAAAAAAAGTTGGGAAAAAGGTAATTAAATGAGATTTTTTGGGCAACCAAAAAAAGGTTTTTTTTTGTTAATAATTGTAAAAAGTTATGAATTAAACGTGATTTGTTGGGTAACAAAAAAATGACAATAAAAAGTGACATTATTAATTAGCTACTAACAATGAATTAATAATTAATACAGTTAAAGCTATAAGTACAATAAAAGATAATAATTAATAATTGCGATTTATTCAGCAACCAAAAGAAAGCACCGATAATTGTAAATAATTGAGATACCAATTTTTTGTTAACACAATTTATTGTTGGGAAAGGGAAAAAAGGGGCCAAATTTTAGTACAATCCCACATGTAATATGTTAACAAGCACTTCCAATTCAATAAAAAAAATGGAAAAGGAAAAAAAATGAAAGCCACGTGGGACCAGATTTTAGTGGAACACTTCCTGGCAAACAACAAACAAAGAAAAGAAAAGAAACAAAAGGATTGCTAAACGTCTGAGCAAACAAAAGAATTCATGTGTGGGAATGGACGACCATCAATTGGAAATTCGCATGGGTCGGACGACCACAAATCAGCCAATTGCAGCGCGCCACGTCAGCAATCAGAACCCAATTGAAAACCTCCCCATTCCCCAATAGACTAGATATGTTAATTAGGTCATGATCCATTCAGGTTTGACTTATTTCTTGATATCCTTGTAAATGGTATCATGCCTGCTAATTTACATGCCTATTTACTTGGAACCTCATTGGATTTCTAATTCATTCCATAAATTTGTTTTCCTTAAAGGGGTAAGAACATGAAAGTGGGAATTGGAGAAGACATAGAATTTGTCTAAGTTTTGTTAGTTGCTCGCGTAGGCACTCCTTAGCTCTCTAGCGGGCATGTTTGATTTTATTTTATAAGTTTAACTCCTCGGTTATATTTAAGCATTGTATGGGTATTTAATGTCCACGATTGTATATGCCTAGGAATGTAATTAATATTGCTCTTATTGTTGAAGTTATTATTTTATAAATTTCGTGATGGCATGAGTGAGTGCTGGCGAGAGTTGGGCAGATGGTTTGCCAAACCCTTGGGTACGCTCTAAGGGGAGGTGGGGTCGTCACAAAAAAATGTCTTGTGGCTGCTGCTCTAATTAATCACTTGAAAACCCTCAAGTCTATTAATAGGTTTGATAACTTGTGTTTTGAGTTGGCCTACAAATGGGCTGGTCCAAACCCAACAACCTCCCCCTCCAGATTATTTGGGGGCATAATCAATCCTACTTCCTACTTACAAAACAAGAGTTTTTCTCTAGACAATGCTTTGGTCAATATGTTAGCACCATTATCATTTGTATGCACCTTCTTAAGTGTCAACAACTTGGAATCCAGTACTTTTCGAATCTAATTATGTCTCACATCAATGTGTTTGGACTGAGAGTGAAATGTAGAATTCTTACACAAATGAATGGCACTCTAACTATCACAATAAAGATTGCACTTCTCTTATTTCATGCCCAACTCCTGAAGGAATTTCTGCAACAAAAAAACCTCCTTGCAAGTTTCAGTGGTTGCATTGCACTCTACCTCCGTACTTGAGAGGGTGATATATTTCTACAACTTACTTTGCCATGACACTGCTCCTGCTATATAAGTCATTGGATACCAAGATGTAGACTTCCTATTATCGAGATCACCTGCTATATCTAATCGGTGTACCCATCTAACATGGTTTTGCTATTGCTTGAAACACAAACCTAATTTGAAAGTTTTCTTAAAATATCTGAGAATCCACTTGATAGCATTCCAATGCTCTCTACCAAGATTAGAGAGATACCGACTGACTACTCCAACTGCATAAGTAATATCTGACTTAGTGCGAACCATAGCATACATCAAACTACCAACAGTCGAGGCATAAGAAACCTCCTTTATGTCTTCTTTATCTTTTTTACATGTAGGACACTGCTTGATACTCAATCTAAAGTAACTAGCAAGTGGAGTAAATACTTCCTTAATCTTGCTCATGTTAAACCATTTTGCCTGTCTCATGAGATTTTCATCCCTAATATCTGTCTAATAGGACCAAAATCCTTCATTGCAAAGGATTTACATAACCCCCTTTTTAGCCTGTTAATCTTCATAGTATCACGGCCAACAATCAACATGTCGTCAACATACAACAAGAGAATAATAAAATCACCATCTGAAAAATTTTTCACATAAACACAGTGATCAGATGTAACCCTGTGATACTCGTGGTCTGTCATGAAGGAATCAAATATCTTGTACCACTGTTTCGGTGCCTATTTCAGTCCATACAATCTCTTCTTGAGATGGCATACAAGGTTTTCATTGCCACTTTCTTTGAACCTCTCTAGTTGTTCCATGTTGATCTCCTCTTCCAAGTTATCATGTAGGAAGATTGTCTTTATATCAAGTTACTCAATCTCCAAATTTAAGATGGCGGCGATACCCAAAACAACTTCGATTGATGACATCTTTACCACAAGAGAGAAATTTTGTTCGAAGTCTATACCCTTCTTCTAACTAAATTCAATCACAATCAATCTCATTTTATATTTTAGTTGCAAGCTGTGCTCCTGAGTTTTCAACCTGTAGACCCATTTGTTCTTCAGAACTCTCTTATCCTTAGGTAGTTTCACTAAGTCATAAGCGTGATTCTTATACAAAGATATCATTTCTTCTTGCATAGCTTGCAATTAGTCTTCTTTCGTCTCATGCTCTAGAGCCTCACTATAGGACTCCGGTTCCCCTCCATCTATCAACAACACATATTCATGGGGATTATATCTGCTAGAAAGTTTCTCTCTTTGGTAGATTTTCTAAACTCATCTTGTGGTGGCGGTGGTGGAATAGGTGGCACATCATGCTCAGATTCATCAGCAACAAGATCATTACCATCATTAACATCCTCTCTCTACTCTATCTCAGCTCCCTCTTGATCAAAATCAACAGGTACTGAAAATGGATCTAGATCTAAATTGGCAAGAATGTCATTGAGGATCTTGACTTCTTATTTTTCTTCAACTCTTCAATAGTTTGATCTTTTAAGAAGACAACATCTCTACTCCTGATCACCTTCTTCTCAACAGAATCATATCGTCTGTAGGCAAACTCTTCATGTCCATAACCCAAGAAAATGCACTGCTTGGATTCTACATTGATAAGTATATATTTTACGTGTTTTTAGTATATTTTATTAGTTAATTTTGGTGTATTTTATTTAGTTTTATAGCTAATTAACTAGAATTCTAGTGAAAATATGCATTTTATGGTTTAAGTGATAAAAATTACATTTCTATGGATTTTAATGGTGAAAACTTCATGTTTTGCAGGTTTAATGATTCAATCATCAAATAAAGTGATTTGAGAAGATATTTGGATGATTGATGATGATTTGAAGTGATAAAAAGAGAATATAAAGTGCAAAAGAGAAAATGCAATCAAGAACAAAAGAAGAAAAGTTTTTCAGCTTTGACACTTTGTGTATTTCGACAAAATCTTGAGATACAAGCATCATATTGAGGTGAGTCTTGAACAATTTTGAAGCTAAGAGATAGATCTATATTTGGTATGCAATATCAAAGCCCATTTCAGTTGTTTTCCTAGTCAAAAAGTCGAAATACAAAAGTGCAACTCTGTTGTCGGAAAGCTGAAATAGATCTCTGACCAGTCAAGGGTATTTTGGTTATTTCTCAATCCACAGAGATCTAAATGGATGATTCTTGAGGCATTGAAATTTTAACTCAAAGGACTACAAGTTTCATGTTTTGCATAAGAGTTAGTTCGACCTCCATCATTAAGAAATAGTAGTTGAATTGGTGTCAAATGCACAGAAGTGAAAGCGCGACTTGATGAATACGTGGCTTAAAATCACGTATTCTCTTCTGTTTTCTACAACTTACTCATCAACTTGCCCTACTTTCATACAACGTTTCCAGTTCAATTCTATCTATCAATTCTGGTTGTATCTGATCAAGAAAAGGTTGAAAGTTGAAAAAACAACTCATGAGAGTTTCAAGACTCAAAAATGACAATTAGAAACAACTCATTTGGCTCTTGAATCCTCTATAAATAGAAACCTTTAGAGAACATTTTAACAACTTTGGAAGGCTAGAGAAACACCACAAAAATGTAGTATTCACTAGAATTCCCTTAGTTCATTAGTTAGGATAGTATAGAATAGTTAGTGTAGTTTTTTCTTCTTGTATTTGCTGTTAGATTTGGATGAAAATTTGAAGAGTAATAATGGAGAGTTAGAACTCATGTGACAAGGGTGATTTCTCTCCTATCACTTTCTCTTTTGTATTTAATTTCATGTTTAACTATAATACAAGTTTGGTGTTTGTTTTCGTGTTTAGTTAAAGTTTATGGCTAGAGTTATTGATGAATTTTCTGTATCTGTTAGTGATATTTATTTGGTTATTTTGATGATAATATTTTGATCAAGTTATTTATCACTTTTGCTTGTCTAATTATGATTTAACCGACCATTAGTTGTGATTATTTAAAGGTGTTGAGTTTGCAAGGAGAATTGAAATTTAACATTAGTTCAATGAAGTGATAAACCTAGGGAATTCACTCACGAGAGTAGAGGTCACATTTGTGGATTTTAGTGACTTGTTTCATGTAATTTCATCGAAAAAATGAATTGTGGTTAACTCAAAACCACGAGAATAGGTATGGTTTAGTTACAAGTATAGTTGATTCACTACGAGAGTAGATTTTACATACATTAAGAAATTTACGCCTATAACTAGCCAAGATAATAGCATTTACTTGACCGGTAATTTCATTTGCAAGAGTAGTAAAGAATTCCATATATCTAGGAGTTTTCTAATATTATTTTATTACTTTTATGTTTATAGTAGTTTTAGATAATGAAGAAATTCGAAAAACCACTAGTAATTGAAAAATCTTCCCTATGGGTTCGACTCTTAATACCCTATACTCGTTTGCGACTTGTATACTTGCAAAAAATCGCTTGTGGGATATTTGAAATTATAAATGTAAAATTTGATTGTGGATGAGCAAATCGTATATGTATACCTCGCGCACGTCGAGTTTTTTGGACTGTTGTCGGGGAAGATTTATCAATATCGGTGTTAAAATAACTTTATTAATTTAGACATTTTTACTTTTTTTTCTTATGTGTGTTGTGTTCAGTGTCTTAATTATTATTTTAGTATCCTTTTGAGTCTTTGTTTATGTTTTTTGTATGTTTAGAGTCATCTATTCTTGTTGACTAAATTTGTTTTTTAACTTACTTTGAAAGCATTTTAGGGATTGAAGGAGAGTAAAATATATGGGCGGACAATACTTGAGAAGTGGAAGATCGGCAATGGATGATTACTACATGCAAAGTTTCTTGAGTAGAGGTAACCAAGAAATTACCGAAAGTATGTCTTTTGAAAATGGTTTAAGGTGTTTAAAAGTTAAACTTGATGGTATAACGTTAAAAATTTAAATGAACACCATTATGAATATGCTTGAGCAAAAGAGGAATGTTAATGCTTTTTAATTCTAATCATATGATTTGTGACTTGTGTGGAGGTTATCATGCTACTCATGTATGTAGACAAGCACAAAATGTGGATTATTATGATGAATTGGGACATTGCAATTCTTGTTTTGATCAATTGGTCCTAATTGGGGGAATGTTTATGCTTATAGTTTGAAAAATCAATGTAGTTCTAGTGATTCTCTATCTTTTTATGATTATCCACCTGAATGTGCCCATTATGAATCAAAAATCATCTTGGAAATTGGCAATAGAAAGTTAGTTAATGCACCTTCACTTTCGGAATTAGAAAGTGAACCATTAGCTAACGATTCTAAGTCATCTTGGGAGTTACCTATAGAAAACCTAGCTAATGCAACCTCCGGATCATTTTGATAGGGTTG
Organism: Coffea humblotiana; assembly: GCA_023065735.1. NCBI lineage: Eukaryota > Viridiplantae > Streptophyta > Magnoliopsida > Gentianales > Rubiaceae > Coffea > Coffea humblotiana. Next base: position 21,451,094 of record CM041210.1, read on the forward strand.
AAGCAAGGTTAAATGAATTAACTTCTCACTTTGGTAGAATACAAGACCAATTGTACGAGTTGTATGAAATTATTTCTTCTAATGATATGCACTATGACCCTAACATGAATGGTAAGCATGTTGCAAGTGAAGTGGATTGCATTTTGATGAAAATAATGAATCTCAATTGTATTTCAATGAGAAAATATCCATTTCAAATGATAGTACCTTTGGAACTAACTAACTTTAATCTCAAGAGGTGAGTTTTAATGACTCATTTTTCACCCATCTTGAGAAATGTGTTGAGTAAAGTTTTTAAAGGAATTATTCCCCAAGAAAGCCATGCGGACGTTCCTTTGGTGAGTTCTCAAGTGATACACGTTCAAGATAATATCTATGAAACACTTGAGATAGGTAAGTTATTTCCATCTCTCACATCATTAGAACATGTGACTCTAGTTGTTAAGCCACCTTTTAATGATCCACCACGACGTCTAATGGTGAATTATTCATTAACTAAGTCTTCTTGAAAATGAGGTTCAATAGTTGAGCCAACGACTATAAACAAAAACGTTTGTTGAGAGGCAACCCAATGTTTTTGTTATTTATATAAATTTTGTGTGATTTGATGTTTAAATTATGTGTTTGAGTTATCTTGTTATTTTTCTTTCGTAGGTTTGGAAAATAGAGGCAAAAGTGACCGAATGAGGTGAAAAATACGAAATTCGATCAAGGAACTCCATCCCTTGATTTGAGTAAAAGTTATTTTTAATTTGTTAAAGAGGGCTAAAATGCATGTTTTGATCATTTTACATGTGCGTTCATTGAATGCTTTGGCAAAAAATGATCTAGAATGCATTTTGAGTAATTGGGGTAAAAGCATAATTTTTGAAACGTTAAGAAATTTTTGCAAAAAAACTACAGAATGAAGAAAACGCGAGTTCAAAAAAACACGACCTGCAGTTGCATTTTCATGAGTCGCGTATTCATTTCTACGGAAATAAAGAAGAAACGTGACTCCAAGTTGCGTTTTCATAAGCCTACGTATTCGATCCTGCATTTTTTCAACTGAAAACGTGAAGTTCCAAAATGCGACTTCAAAGCCGCGTATTCAACTAGCGTATTTGGAGACCAATTTAAAAGACAAACACAGGCTCATTTCCTTTTTATTCTTCTTGTTTTACCTCACGTTTTTACACCACCATATCTTTGCAAGAAATCATCCAACAAATATCATTTGGCCTTCATAGTGCCTTTTTAACCGATTCAAATTCGCATAAAACATCTCAAAAATAGGATTAAGGCTAGGGTTCATAGTTTCTTATTTCATCACTTGGAGGTCAATTGGGGTGATTTTCATCGGGTATTTATATCATTTACATCACCAAACATCACTCTACCAATTTGAGGTAAGGTTCTTGAACTTAACTTTGGTATTTTTAAATTCACCATTGCATATCCTTTGAGTTTAATGACATATTTTGAAGGGTGAATTTGTTATATTATTTGTTGGTGTATATAAGTTCCATTATACTTATTTAACATCTCTAAGAATGTTTAGATGATTAAATAAGGAAATGTGATGATCTATACAATGTTTTACTTTATGCATATTCGTATTTTATGATCAATGTGGTACTTAATCTTGGAATGTTGTTAAGCATAATTATACAATTCAAATGGCCAAAATGTGACTTGTTTATGATATTTACATGCATACATGCACTATATCTTGACATTTTGGAGAATATGCATTGAATTTGATGGTATAATTACCTAGAGAAGTAGACATGTTTATACTTCTTATTCTAGGTACAAAGGGTGATAATTGTGTTAAATGTTTAAAGAGTTTTGGAAATGTAGTGTGCTAATATGAGAGACTTGGCAACAGAGTTATTTGCAAAATATTCTTCATGCCCCTTGTCACTTTTTGCATCCTTGACCCTTACTTAGTTTATTTGCTATTTTGCATGATAGATTGTATTGCTAATGGGATTCAAATGGAATCATGAAGTTTTGAGGAAACATGGACAATGGATTGTAAAGCTTCAATGTTACACATTTTGATCACAACAATAGATGAGTATTATTTTCTTTATCTTCGTTTTCCTTTTTACACATTGAGGACCAATGTACATGTTAAGTGTGGGGAGAGGAATTGTGATTATATATGTTGGTTGTGATTGAAATGATTTGGACTTGTTTTGGAAATATTTCTTATGCTTTAATTTGTTCAAAATTCGGTTTGTTGGCAAGGAGTTTTGTCCATTTATAAGGGGAACTCTGCCCAAAATTTTTTCAAAATCTTGTACAAATTTGCAAATTTGACCGAAATGTTTCAAATTCTTTTCGATTTTATCTAAAGGATAACAAGTTTCACACCATTAGTAACTGAAATTCCTTCTACTTTTGAAATAAATATATGTGATTTAGAAACTTCTTTTCTCTTTTAATTTGAAAATGACTATTATGTGATTATAATTTGTGTATTTATAGGAAATTATATAGTGTAAAATGGAGAAAATTATGCCTACATTTTGCTAATTTGATGAAATTTCTTTTCCTTACTTGATTTTATATAATTAAGTGATAAATATGGTCAATAAGTGCAACACTCTTCTTATGATTATTCTCTTGAGGGAATGCTATTATCTTTTGCTTTAAAAAAAAGAAAAAGAAATAACGAAGAAAAAAAAAGATAAATAAGACAAAAGAAAAAAAAGAATAAAATTTGTTCTACTTTAATGGTTCTTGTACTTAGTAACCGGGAGTCTTCATCGACAAATGTCGGTTTTTATGTAAAATGGTACTTGAATTAAGAGTATGCAAAGCAATTTGAGTATGCGAAGTATTGAGTAACCGACGATTTTCATCTAAAAATATCAATTTTCGCGTTAAAAGGTACTTTCACAACTTAAAGTGCTATTTAGCTATGATATATCAATAAATCCCTCTTTAAATATGAATAAGAGATGATCATGAGTTTATGAAGCATTTTATTGACCATATGAATTACTTGCTTGTAAAATTGGGTAAGGATGAGAAATGGACTTGAACTTGTTATAATTGCGGTATAATTGACTCTTCTTTACTTGATATTATGAGTACTTGAATTTAATTGAATGATTGCATAATGGTTATTTACCTAGTTTTGAGGAAATGATATTGGATTGTGCACATATGTTTATTTTCAAAATGTTGGATCATTGTTGGTTTGTACTTCTTATTGCTTTGAGGACAAGTAATGGTTCAAGTGCAGGGGTATTTGACAAGTATATATTTTACATGTTTTTAATGTTTTTTATTAACTAGTTTTGGTGTGTTTTATTTAGTTTTATAGCTAATTAACTAGGATTCTAGTGAAAATATGTATTTTATGGTTTAAGTGGTAAAAATTGTATTTCTATGGATTTTAATGGTGAAAACTTCATATTTTTGTAGGTTTAATGATTCAATCATCAAATGAAGTGACTTGAGAAGATATTTGGATAATTGATGATGATTTAAAATGATAAAAAGAGAATATGAAGTGCAAAAGAGGAAATGCAATCAAAAACAAAAGAAGAAAAGTTTTCTAGTTTTGACACCTTATAATATTTCGGCAATATCTTGAGTTACAAGCATCATATTGAGGTGAATCTTGAACCATTTTGAAGCTAAGAGATATATCTATATTTGGCATGCAGACATCAAAGCCCATTTTAGTTGTTTTCCTAGTCAAAAAGTCGAAATACAGAAGTGCAACTCTGCTGTCAAAAGCTGAAATAGATCTTTGACCAGTCAAGGGTATTTTGGTTATTTATCAATCCACAGAGCTCTAAATGGGATGATTCTTGAGGTATTGGAAAGTTAACTCAAAGGGCTACAACTTTTATGTTTTGTACAAGAGTCAGTTCGACCTCCATCATTAAGAAAATAGCAGTTGAATTGGTGCCAAATGCACAGAAGTGAAAATGCGACTTGATGAATACGTGGCTTGAAGTCGTGTATTCTCTTCTGTTTTCTACAAATTTTCTCATCAACTTGCCCTGCTTTCACACAACTTTTCCAACTCAATTCCAGCTTTCAATTTCGGTTGTATCTGATCAAGAAAAGGTTTGAATGTTAAAAACAACTCATGAGAGTTTCAAGAGTTAAACATGACAACTAGAAACAACTCATTTGGCTCTTGAATCCTCTATAAATAGAAGCCTTTGGAGAACATTTTAACAACTTTGGAAGGCTAGAGAAACTCTTACAAAAATGTAGTATTCACTAGAATTTTCTTAGTTCATTAGTTAGAGTAGTATAGAGTAGTTAGTGTAATTTTTTCTTCTTGTATTTATAGTTAGATTTGGATGAAGATTTGAAAAGCAAAGATGGAGAGTTAGAGCTCATGTGACAAGGGTGACTTCTCTCCTATCACTTTCTCTTTTGTATTTGATTTCATTTTTAACTATAATATAAGTTAAAGTTTATGTCTAGAGTTATTGATGGACTTTCTATATCTTGTTAGTGATACTTATTTGGTTATTTGATGATATTATTTTGATCAAGTTATTTATCACTTTTGCTTTTCTAATCATGGTTAACCGGCCATTAGTAGTGATTATCTAAAGGTGTTGGGTTTGCAATAAGAATTGGAATTTAACACTAGTTTAAGGAAGTGATAAATCTAGGGAGTTCACTCATGAGAGTAGATGTGTACTTTTGTGGCTTTAGTGACTTGTTTCATGTAATTTCATAGAAGAAATGAACTTGTAGTTAACTCATAACCATGAGAGTAGATATGGTTTAGTTACAAGTATAGTTGATTCACTATGAGAGTAGGTTTCACATACATTAGGAAATTACGTCATAACTCGCCAAGAAAATAGCATTCACTTAACCGATAATTTTATTTGCAAGAGTAGTAAGGAATTCCATATCTCTAGGAGTTTTCTAGTATTATTTTTATTACTTTTATGTTTTTGATAGTCTAGATAATAAAGAAATTCGAAAAACATTAGTAATTGAAAATCTTCCTTGTGGGTTCAACCTGTAATACCCTATATTCGTTCGCAACTCATATACTTGCGAAAAATCGCGTGTAGGGTATTTAAAATTTATAAATGTAAAACTTGATTGTGGATGAGATAATCATATATGTATACGCCGCGCATGTCACACATCGAGTTTTGACCTCTCATTTTTTGGAACATGAACGAATGCTCTACAGCCAAAAACTCTCAAGTGCTTATACCACACATCCATCCCTGTCCATACTCTCTTCAAGATATTACACTACAAGAAAAAAGGTCATCAATGACAACCAACTCTTGTCACAAAAAAAGTAAAAGTCGTCACTGATGACAATTTCTGACAACATTTAAGTCGCCACAGAGTCGTCAGGGAATGCTTGTCGGTAAAGGTGCACAGTGACAACTTTATATGTCGTTAGTAAATAGTATTCTTTACTGACAACTCACTTTGTCAATAAAAAGTACAAATATAGTGATGTCTTTATATCTTGTCAGTGATGCCCACAGTAACATCGTCACTGAAACTTCTTGATGATTGTTGCTGGTATTGACTAATTACTAACAACTTTGGTTCACGCTTGTCACTAAAATAGACTTGATATTGACAACTTTTTGTCATCACTATAGGCTTTAAGTTTAGAGATACTAATTAGTGACAACATTTCATTGTCAGTGGAGAAGTCTAATTAGTGACAATATACTGTAACCGTGTAGTTTGATAAAGAAAATTATCCTGGAATTAATCAATCCAACAATTCAATTTACGAATTGAGAAAAATAACAACAAAGCCTGCTAATTAAAAACAGAAGACATCCAGTACATTCGAAATGCCAAAATATCATACTTAAGTTCAACATCTTGCTACAGCTTTACAAAAATAAATCTAAGTCCTAAACCTAGCTAGTAGCTACTGCCGAAACACTTCAAGAGCAAAACACAACTTTGTCTTCATTGTTCTTCAATCAATTAGTACCTGTGGATTAGAGGTCAAAAAGAGTTTGAACAAGCAATACAAGTCTACATAAAGTAGTATAATAATTAGTAGGAAACAAGTAGCTTGATCAAAAAAAGAAACTATCTTATATTTACCTGCAACAAAACTCAATCACGATTAGAATCTTAGTCAAGACAAGAACAAATAAGGTAGAAAATTAACATAACAAGGACAATATCCCAAATTAGCTTAGAAGTTAGCTAGTTAAGTATTAGTGAGGTCAATACCTTTTTAACAAACTACTCAAGGCCAAACAAAAATATTACTATCTTTTCACGTTGTGGCTTAACATGTCTTCCTAACAAAGTCATGGAGCCAAAAGTTAACAAAGAATTTTCGACTGAATATTATCACTAACTTGAATAGTAAATTATCAAATATCATTTTACACACACTCAAAACAGTAATAGAAAACCAACTACAAGCAGAGATATGCAAGAAATCATAGCTAGGCTGTACATACTTTTCATGACAGGATAGAGAAAACATGCTATTGAAGGAACAAGGCCTTCCTAGAATCAAATCAGAAAGTGTCCTCAAACACCTCTATTCCTGATAAATTTCTACATACCTGAGTTCTATACATAAAAGTTAGTCAAGGAAAGGGTACCCAGTTGGACGTGTGAAGGTTTAGGAAACTTGATCTTATACAATATAAAGATTCTGTGGATCTACTAAGATCCCAACTTACTCCCTGCTCAAGATAAATTGATGTCTAACTTTGCATTTAATGCCATGCAATAAGAAAAAGAGTGTTAACGATTTTCTCAATTTTACCACTGACTACTTGTTACCCAACCCTCTCCATTTATTATATTCAATTCATAATGCAATCCATGTGTTTCCCACTTCTTATTTAAGCTTCAAACATTATTGTTATCTAAGTTCATTTTAAAGTAGAGCTGACTCTAGCTAGGACATCCATTTGGAACAAAGGAGTTGAACACAAGTTATCAGCTTTAAAGCTATCTCACATTTGTTAGAATTTATTTATTATATGTTTTACATTGTTAAATCTATGAGTTAATTAAATATAACAACTTGTAAAAGTTGCATCTTACAAGTAACATAAGTATTGTATAATTTTACTGCCTTTTCTATAATTATGAACCTAAATACGCATCCAGTAACATAAGTATTGTTAATATTCACGTAAAAAATGATCAACTTGACCACTAGCCTGTCTAGAAAGAAGGCAGAGCAAGAGTACCTCAATCCACTTTACAACAGGTTTTCTAGCATGACCTTTAGAATGGTAGCAATTTTAGCATGTCAAAGGAAGGAGTAGTCATCCAATAAGAAATTCATCAAATTGATCTTCTCCAACAATTAAAAGGCACAAAAAGTTCCTAGCTTGCTTGAAAAGCCATGCCAGCTTCTTACAAAATCCTGGTCAAAAGATCAGTCCGTTGCATCTTTAAGGAAATGCTCTATTCTATCAATCTCAATACGTCATTTAACATTACAAAAAAACACGTAAGACAACTCTTCCTAGAATATCATATGGAAATGAAACTTAAAAGTGATAATTAACAATGATAATGCCAAGTCTTTCACACCACCCAAAAAAAGGGAATAATAATGATGTTGGATAGCAAACTTTTGATACAATTAAAGTCCACGCGCTCATTTTCTCAGGTATTCTAGAAACCTGAGAGATTACAGTAGGCTAATAAAGTCATTAGAAAAGAAGAACCATACAAATCCCCCAATCTAAAGCAACCAAATTAGCATGTTTACTGATTATCTAGCAATTTTACATGTTTATAAAAGCAAGGTAGCAAACTGGGCAAGTATCGCATTAGAATCATGTTGCAGAATCTTATTCACAACAGAATCTCCAGGGATGCTCCTAACCAAAGTGGCATTCGTATCTCAATCTGACTGACTAGGGACAAATCTGTTATGATCTAACAGTACATGACTAATTTCACAGCTGAGAACGAAATTAAAAACACAAGACGAATACAAATAGTCTTTATTGGATTCATCTATAAAGAAAGGGATACGCATAGACTACCTATTCGTTCTTGTAAATTGATACTCAAATAAATCAAAACAAACAACAAAATTAAATAGCCACCTTAGTTTCATAAGGAAAATTTTCATGATTTTTTTATGCTTCCTTTTCGATGAATCACTTATTGGCATAAACAGCCTTAGATTAACGAGGCAGTAAAAAGTTTTAATTGACTTCCAACTCCATCTAAATATTTGGGATCTAGGTAGTTTTTAATCATCCAACTCCTAGCCATGTTTTCTCTGTCTTGTATCCTAACATAAAGATATATGCATCCAAGATTATTTTAATGAAGGCACAATAACTAAATTGGGGAAACTAATCATCACAAACAGCAACAAAGAAACTCCAAAGTAATGAAACACAAATTTTATAATTCAAATTGATCACAATCAGATGCATATGCTAAAAGTAAAACAAATATGAACATGATGTACTATTAAATCAGAGCTATCATCACATGACAACTCAATGCTTATAATTTAAATAAACATTAGTAGTAGTGAACAGCAGTACATTTTTGTAGGTCATTCGCAAAGCAAAAATTCTAGTAAAGTGTACTCATGATTACTAAACAAAAGAAAAAGGACTGAGGGAGAGTGCCTGTAAAGTACCTCAAAGTGAAAAATGCAACTCAGTGAGAATATCCAAGGAAGACCCTAATCCTATGTCAACAGCTTCAATTGCTACAAAAAATAAGAAATCAATCAAATCTAAGAGAAATAAAGTGATTTTTGTGATCTGCCTGAAACTAATCCACACTATATTGATTTATATGCATATAAGTAGCATGCCAAATCAACAATATATGAAAAGGGGATATGAGTACAATTCAAAGTTGGAAGTAGCATACTGGAATGAATTCCATATTCATAACTTAGATTGATTGTTTCAAAGTTATAATAGGTTTCAAGTTACTTGTATGATCAGTTAATCATGAGATAAACTAGAAGTCAAAAAAGAAAAAAATTACTAAAACTTTAAGGAGAAATCATGATGTTATCATATAGCATGCATGGCCACCATACAATTGTCTAGAATAATTAGATTAACCATGAAAACAATCACAAATATCAAATTGACCAGCATGCTACTTAGGAAAATAATTATAGATATCGTCAGCCTATATATTTGTATTTTTTTTCCTATGTATATTAGGGCAATAATTATAGATATCTTCAGCCTATATATTTGGTCTACTAGCAAAGACCAAAGCTTCAAACAGACCACACAATTCATCCAATCACACCTCCCACCTCTCAAATCTTTTCTATGTCATTTCATTGGATAATTGTAACAGCATGTATACCATATATGTAAATATTATTATTAGTACTATTACTAATTAATAAAGCTCATTAACAAAGAGCCAGTAGCTATTGCTTTGATTTTTGATAAAAATCCAAATAATTTCGAAGAACCCCTTTCAAGAATCATTTCTGTAGGTACTTTAATGGGTTGTTCTAGTTTAGCTTAGTTTCAAGCAAAGTTTGAAGCTTTCTGGAAATTTTGAAGATTAAACTTTAATGTGCTACCTCTTTGCTCAGCCACATAGATAATCAACTCATCACTCCCCAATTCCCACTCCACCCAGCACCATTTAACCCACTATTTCTCTCACCAGCAGCCACTCATAGCAACATCGTACCATAATCACCTCCTTGTTCTCTTCCACTCCCTTCACCACCGTCCAATTAGGCAACAGCTTTTGCCCCACCTAGTCCCAAGCCAAAACCATACCCGCATATAAACCCATTGAATTTTGTCACCATGAATCACATATGGAATTGGGTGATCAAGTCTACATCCCATGGTTGTACAAAAATAACTTAAGCAATTGCAACTATAGATCAAGAAGTTCTACTAGAAGGAGTCCACGACTCAAACTAGCCACCGAAAAAATTTTGCCAAAAAATATTTGGGGAAAAAATTTAGGGCAAATTAATTGGGAAAAAAATTAGGGAAACAAGGAGAGACATGAGAGGACCTACCTGAGAGTTGGTGGAGAGCACATCGATCCCTTTCAGCATTGGATGCACAATTAGTCCAGAGTTTTGTGGAGAAGAGTGTTTGTTTTCTTTTTTCTTTAGAGAGTGCGAACTGAGGGATTGAGAGTGTGGAGCACTGAAGACGTTTGGACGTGGGGAGTAAGAGTGGGTCCTTTTCTAGTGTATGGTACCCGCGCCACTTTTTTCATTTTTAGTTTGAACAAATTTTTGGTACTTGTCAATCAAGACAATCCAAGTCAATTTTTAGCTTCAATTTTTATTTAAATTTACTAATATATTTCTAATCACTACTTAACATATTTATTGAAAAATTATAGTAGATGGAAAATTTTTGCTAAATTCAAACAATTGGTAAATGTACTTTTTCTCAAGTTGTGGTAAATTATATAGTTGTTCTAACTAGAAAATTTTATTAATTTTTTCAGTTAAAAACCTATTATAATTTGAGTAACTATGACTAGTTTAATAAATCACCAAATTTACAAAAAAATATTAAATTAATATTGAGGCTCACAATTAATAATTGCATTAGAGATGTTCAAGTTAGTGATGACACTATGTTGTCATTAACTACGCTATAGTTTTACTGACAACAATCGGTTGTCAATAAATATAAACAATGACAATAACGAAAAGTTGTCAAAAAAAGAGGTAGAATTACTGACAACTTTTATCAAGTTGTCACTATTGTAAAACTCGCGCTTTCCAAGTCCCATGGCGCGAAGTAGTTTTGTGACGACAATTAAGGGTTGTTACTAAAGACTTAGCTGCTTTGAGTCAATTGTGACAACCTTCAATATCGTGATTAAATAACCTCATTTTGTGACGACATTTTGTCGTCACTGGGAAATGTTGTCACTAATGACCTTTTTTCTTGTAGTGTTACCATCTAAAGGAACTGATGGAGAAAGGTTGATCAAGTCAACTATAGTCCTTATTGTCTCACCCCAGAAGGATTTTGGCAGTTTAGTATTGGAAAGCATACATCTGATCCATTCAGTAATATATCTGTTCATCCTCTCAGCTACTCCATTCATTCTCTTGAGGAGTCTTTGGTACAGTCTTCTCCAATCTGATCCCACGGAACTTGCAGTAACTTTCAAATGGTTATCTATACTCACCACCATTATTAGCATGTACACACTTCAGTTGTTCGCCCGTCTCCCTCTCAACCTTGCTATGAAAGTGTTTAAATACATTCAAGACCTAATCTTTGATTTTCAAAGTAAAACACTATATTTTTCCAGTAAAGTCATCAATAAAGATCACAAAATAAACAGCACCACCAAGGAACTAATCTTTCATATAGCAAACATTAGTATGTCCCAATTCTAAAGGATTCAATTTTTTAGATGGAGGAAAATTTTGAAATGCGACTCTGTGTTGTTTCCCATAAATACAGTCAATACAAGATTTAAGTGCATTACCTCTAACTTCAGGTAGAAACTGCTTGTGAACAAGTGTCTGAATCCCCTTTTCACCCATATACCAAAGTTGCCTATACCAAAGGTCAATTGAGAAATCATGAACTGCATTTACTCCTCCCTTTCCCAACTTGGCTTGCATCAAGTAGAGAGTACTCTGCTTCTTTCCTTTGGCAATAACGAGATTTCCTTTGTTGAGTTTCTATTTGCCTCCACCTTGAGAGATATGGTAACCCTCGTCATCAAGTTTTCCGGTAAAAATAAGATTAAGGCGAATATCAGGAACATGCCGAGCATTTCTCAAAATCAGCTGGCATCCGGTATCTATGTCCAAATATATGTCTCCCGTGCTAATAACTTTGCACGAAACTTCATTTCTCATCTTAACATAACCAAAGTTTCTTTCGGTGTAGGCTGAGAAGAAATTTCTATGAGAAGTACTATGGTAGGATGCACCCAAATCAACCACCCAATCACTGTCACAATAGATAATATTCACATGATCATCATTACAGAACACAAACATATAATCATGATCTGCCACAACTGCTGTAGTCTCCTCATCATTTTTTTCCTTTCCCTTACCTTTCCCCTTTTTCTCAACTTATTCTTATTTTAAAATTCTGCACTCATTAATATAATGCTCATTCTTTTTTCAATAAAAGCATGCAATATTTTTTCGCAACTCAAACCTACCACTGGATTTGTCATTTCTATTGTTAAGTCCTCTGGTTTTGCTTCTCCCCCTTCTTTCTTTCTTTCTTTTCTGTCACCAGGGCTGTAGACAATTCCTTGTTCCTTCTTTCTGAATTCTTTATTCATCACAGTCTCTTTTGCAATAACCATGATCAACACATTATTGGGAGCTGAATTGCTAATAGAGACCACCATGGTTTTCCAACAATTCTGTAGTGAAGTGAACAATAATAGAGCCTGCACCTTATTATCCAAGTTCAAATTCAATGTAGCTACTTGGTTTATGAATTCCTGAAAATTGCTCAAGTGCTCAGTCATATCTTCTGTGACGACCCCACCTCCCTCCAAGGAGAACCAAAGGGTTCGACGGATTGCTTACCCAACTCTCGTCGGGACTCACTACAATCCTTAAATGAGAAATAGACCAATTTCCAATGATTACATCTAAATGTACCAAAATAATAACACGATTAAAATTTTTTCATTGCACAAGTATATTCAAGAATACAAATCTCAAGTTCACTACATCAAGTTCCAAATCTTACAATTTTTCCAGGGGTCAGTTACAAAATACCAAAACTATACAAAAGACTAGCCTTCATTAGTACTTTCTAATCACTTCCTTCACGTCACTCCCCTGTTAAGGAATAACAAATGGAATGGAATGAACTAACGCTCAGTGAGGTCAAGAAAAAGCAGGCAAACAAATAAGTACAACTAGCATTAAATTTTATACAAGAAGATAGCCATGATATTCATATAACTCACAAGAGAAAACAAAACACAATCAATAAGGATATGGGAGCTCTCGCCGGCTCGAGTGACATGGTTGGCCAATGGGTTGGGGTGCCCCCCAAAAGTATAAGTGGTCGGTGAGACATCGCTCCAATCAACTTAGAATTGGTTATAGTTTTGAGTCGACATGAGAGATACCTTCCACCTGAATTGGTGTGATACATGCTATCGCTCCGAGAATCAATTATAGTATTGAGACGGTATGAGAGGTACCTCCCACCCAAATTGGTGTGGTACATATATCCGTTCAGAATTGTTTATGGTTCTAAGTCGACATGAGAGGTACCTTCTACCCAAATTGGTGTGGTACATGCTATCGCTTAGAGAACTGGGTCGATGGAACATCGCTCCAATTGATTTAGAATTGTTTATGGTTCAGAATCGATATGAGAGGTACCTCCCACCCGAATTAGTTTGGTACATGCTACCGCTCAGAGATCCGATTATAGCACTGAGATGGTAAGAGAGGTACCTCCCACCCAAATTGGTGTGGTACATGCATCCACTCAGAGCTCACGAGTTAAACATATTCATGTCCAATTACCAATCATATGTATTCAGGTAACAAGTATCACATAATTAAAAGAGAGAGAGAGAGAGAGAACGAGGGCGATAAAGTACACCCTCGTCTCGGCAAGTTTACGTATCATGCATAACACTTGTACAATTAATATTTCAATCACATAAGTATTTAACATGCACTTGACACTAGCCAATTCAAAAAGTGAGTAATTAAGCAAGTAAGTAATCAGGCGTCCGCTTCGAAATTCTCTTGAAGATCCCCTTGAGCGCCTGAGCAAATAATAATTGACTATCACTCACTATTACTTACAAACCCCTTGCTAACAAGGAGGAATGTACACTTGCAATACTAAAACAATGCCATGAAAGAGAACCTTAATCATTCAAAAATCGAGGTTCTAAAGTGGGAATTTAAAATCCCAAGAGAAACTTGCCTCTTCCATGAAATCGGGTTTTAAAACGATTCATCAACATCAAGATAAAGTGACGAGTCCTCAAAAGCTCGTTTCATAAGAAATCAAAAATTTTAGCTTTAAGTGAGAAATTTGGAAAAATCAAATTTTGAGTTTCAAATGTCCAAAAATGGAAAACTCTACATGTTGGAAACTAGGTTCAGAGTACTAAAAGTTCTTAGAAGACACTTTTCCAAGATTCCAAATAGAAAGCACTCATTTTTCAACTCAAAGTTTCAGTTCCAAGAAGATAGATTTGATCCAGTCTTGATTTTTCAGTCATCTTTAGAAATTCGGCATAATTCACAAAAAATGAATCAACCCTTGAAATTCATAACACAATAAGAGTTCCAAACAAGGTTTCAAACACGACAAATGGAACTAAATTCGGAATTTCACCGATCAGAAATTTTCCAGATTTGAAGAGCAAACTTTGGGACGTTATTTGGATATCGAAATGGTATTGAAATTACACCAAATTTGGTACACTTAAACTTTCATAGGTGGACTACCTCTCTATCAAATTTCACTCAAAAATGCACGTGGGAAGGTAGTTAACAAAACTATCAAAATTCAAAAAATATTTCAAGGCCAATTTGCCCTCATGCTTTTCTTTCTTTTTCAAATGTTTTGCACAATGAAATCAGCCCCCAATTCGATCTATTTTTGAAACCAAGGTCCTATGAACATCTAATAAGCAATTGGTAGGTAATTGACACCAAAAGTTTCGAAACAAAATGTCCCAAACCAAATCTAACCATTCGACTAGCAAAAAGAGAAAGATTTTCAGATTTCCAGCTTTGTCACTATTTGGAAATTGAACCATATCTCACTCAATACAACTTGAAATTGAGAATGGTTGGCGGCATTAGAAACTAGATTCAAAACTCTACATTTCATCAGAACAAGTCATTCTCAAAATCAATTTACAAGTGAGAGAAAATAGAGCCACAAGATGCGGCTTCTACCTTTCACTCGGATAGACATTCAAAACAGGACAGCAAATTTTGATGAATCACTACGGTTCACTCAGTTCGAACTAGAAGGTGAATTTTATACTGTTGGAAAGCTATAATTGTCTAGTTTCAAATTTCACAAATGTCACTCGATTTTGACTTATGAACAAAGAGTTATGTTCGATCAAACGAGCACTGTTCAGATAGCCAGAACCCATTTCCAGATTTCTTTCAATTTCGAAAATTTAAGTTTTGCTCAACCAAATCAAATGATTTTTGGTAGAAACTTTCTACACACAACATACAACATATATCAACCAATTTCACAGCCAAACAACCAACAAAAATTCGAAATGCATGCACGAAATTCACTAGACAGATTCGGCCAGCTTCATGCACGCACTTCCTTCGATTTTTCTTTCACTTTCTAACCGTATTCACCTCAAATAACACATAAACAACCACAATCAACTAATTACACCTCAAGCCAGCTACCTAAAGGTATCACCAAGTCCGCTAGCCTAGTGTTAAAACAAGATAAAATAGATTTCCTCAAGTCCTCTACCTATTTCAAGCTTAGGGTTGTCAAACCCATGAAATCTAAACTTGATTCTTGAAGAAAAATGGAGATTGCAAGAGTTGATGGTTATCTCCTTAGCCCTTGAAGAAACCAGAAATTTCACTACAAAAACCTCGAAGAAATCCTCCAAGATGAAGTCTTCCTCCAAGCTCAAGTGAGTCTCCAAGTGATATGTGAGTTGTGGGGTGATTTGTGAAGGAAATGGAAGCAAATATGGTGCAAGATGAAGAAGCTTTCTTCCCTTCTTTTCCTTGGGTGTTCGGCCGGCCAAGAGAGGAAGTTAGAGAGAGTGTGTGTTTGTTGAGTGTTAAGCTTCCCTTGGAAGCTTGTTAAATTTGTGGCCAAAAGTTGTACAAAAGTCAACTAGGAATAGTGCGCGAATAGTGTCCATAACTACCACTTTTCTCTCTTGTTTGTTGCACTAGTGCACTAATCCTCAAATGTAATTCCTTTAACACTATAATTATTCACTCTTAGTAGTCTAATATAAGTTTTTTAAATCTCCACTTAGCCGTTCCGACGCGAAATACGCGAACTTCCGATTCGCGCGCGATAAGACGAATTTTAAAAGAAATTCATGTAACGATAATATAATTAGCTAATACTAGGGTAAATAATTACAAAAATAATTATTTTAAAAATAAAACATGAGTCCTCACATATTGCACTCTCGGATTGAATATTGTCTTGAAAAACGTGTACTCTCTATTTCTCACTAAACGAGTCTCCGAAAAATTAAATTTGCTAGCAAAATATTTTAAAAGTATAAATGAGACATTTTTCCGTACAAATGGGTTTAAAATAAATGAAATAAATTATTCGGAGTAAACGAGTGAATAAATAATTAAATAAGCCAGTAAAATGAAATAAAAGTAAGAAAAAATAAAATTTTGGGTCCTCACATCTTTTCCCCTTTAAAAGAATTTCGTCCTCAAAATTCATATCTTGATTTAGGAACAAATTTTGGATATTTCTTCTGGATCTCCTCTTTTACTTTCTAAGTCGCTTTCCCCATTTTATGATTTCTCTATAAAACCTTCACTAGGGGATTTGCTTGCGTTTTAACTCCTTCACTTTTCGATCAGAAATATTTACCGGCCTTTCTTTATATAACAATTCTCATCAAGTCCTATTTCTCCTAATCAATGTCACACTTATAGTCCTTAACAAAAGTTGGTGTTCTCTCGAAATTTTCAAAACTATCCTCAGGTGCAGTTTCTGATCTTATCACAGGTCTAAAAGTGTGGAACAACAAATTAAATATACATATAAGCTGTAAAATCAATTAAAGCAAGGTAGATTTTTCATATATTATAAAAGATCGTAATAGTTACATCGAGTTAGGATAATTTCCTCAAATCATTCCAAAAAAAAGGGGAAACAACAAGATCATAGCGAAACGTGCTAAGTCGCAATATACAAAACAACAAAAGGATGTCATCCCCTATACAAAATTACAACCTCTAAAAGTACCAGTCTAAATTAGGGTGAAATTACAATCCCTATCTGTCGAGTGGAGTCAGATCCATCCATACTCGTAGAATTTTCACTACTTGGATCCCTTTTACAATCATTAGCATTAATCACTCATTCTGGTACTCAATTGATTTGCAGTGGACCTAGCAGGTTGTTGAGAATTTTCTCCTCCCTTAGAAGTTCTAGGGCACCTCAGACATTTTTCTTGTTTACTCCATCACTCAGTTTCAGTGTGGTTAATCTTGCCACAATATCCACAAGTTAGGTAAGAAGTCACGGCTTGACCAATTTGAGAATTTCCTTTTTATGATTTCGCCTACTCTGATTTCCTTTTGGCGGGGTTTCGCTTGATGGAGTTTTTCCGGATTTTTTCAGGCATCTTCACTTCTCCAACCCCTTTTCCCACTTTAAGGGGTTGGGTAGACCTCTCTGACTGTTCAAAGGTATCGCTTGATTTACCCCTCTTTCTAGTATGAAAGATTTTAGATTGAGACTTAGCATTCTCTACCCTCTGTGCCTTATCCAAGACATCCGTAAAAGTAGTGATCTGGGCGGCTGCTAGAGATTCTTGGATTTCTACGTTTAATTCTTGAATAAATCTCCTTATTTTTTTGCGCTCCGTGATCACTAGCTCAGGGGCAAATTTGGAAAGTTTAGTGAACCGCTCCTCATATTCGGCCACAATTAATAATCCTTGTTTTAACTTAATAAAGCCGTCGTCCCTCTTTTCTTATATAATTGGCGGGTGGAACTTGACATTAAACTACCTCTCAAAATTTACCCAAATCCAAGGGGTTTGTTCTCTTTCCCACTTCGCCCTTACAACATTCCACCACGAGCGTGCCGCTCCCTCAAACTGAAAAATGGCAAAAATTCACTTGCCTTTTCTCGGCATAATTTAAAGTAGCAAAAAACTCAACCATCCTCTCAAACCAATTTTTTGCCACCTCGGGATCAGACCCTCCATGAAACCTAGGTGGAGCGAACTTCAAGAATCGCTCTAAGACTCTATCCTCACCTCTCTCTTGATTCCTATGCTGGTTAACTGGTTCTGAGCCTTGGCGTTCAGCTAAGCGCTCGAGAACATCGGTTATGCGGTTAAGGGCCGTAGCCACTTGGTCATTCCCTTCATTCTTAGGGTTTTTGGTTTGATCCAGTCGCGGATCTCTCACATCTCTTGGGAGTGCGGGTTGCCGAAACCCATGCCAACGCCCTCGTCCACGTCCTCTCCGATTCATTTAGCAGGATTCTAAACACCTAATAAAAGAGGAAAATATAAGCGCATGAATTGAAAAACATGTACGCATTACATGAACACTTTAAATCAAAGTATAGATATTTACATAAGTTTAAAAGTCATGTCGCATGTCAAGGTGCAAACAACGAGTTAATAGTATCAAATACAGGACATAGATAACTAAGTACCACAAAATATAAGAGTACATACAGGCAAAATATAAAAGGTCTCACGACATGCACCACCCTTACTATCCTAGACAGGATCAAAAGAAGGAAAACCATAAGTCTAGTTAGGGACAGAACTAGAAGAATCCACGATACCAAACCCCATCATTCGCTAAAACATCAAGCACTTTACTTTAATTAAACACAAATACTTCAATATTACTCGCTAAAACATCAAGTACTAAGGTCACATTGCACTTAATACACAATCAAATCCCACAGTCCGGCATCCTAAACTTTTAACCTTAGGATACACCACAAAGATTTGAAACCTAAGTTTTGATACCAACAGTGACGACCCCACCTCCCCCTAAGACGAACCAAAGGGTTCGGCGGACCGCCTGCCCAACTCTCGCCGGAACTCACTACAATTCTTAAATGAGAAATAGACAAATTTCCAATGATTACATCTAAATGTGCCAAAATAATAATACGATTAAAATTTTTTCATTGCACAAGTATATCCAAAAATACAAATCTCAAGTCAACTTCATCGAGTTTTAAATCTTACAATTTTCCCAGAGGTCAGTTACAAAATACCAAACTATACAAAAGACTAGCATTCACTAGTACCTTCCAATCACTTCTTTTACGTCACTCCCCTGTTAAGGAATAACAAATGGAATGGATGAACTAACGCTCAGTGAGGCCAAGAAAAAGCAGGCAAACAAATAAGTACAACTAGCATTAAAGTTTATACAAGAGGACAGTCATGATATTCATATAACTCACAATGGAAAACAAAACACAATCAATAAGGATACAGGATCTCTCGCCGGCTCGAGTTACACGGTTGGGCCAATGGGTTGGGGTGCCCCACAGAAGTATAAGTGATCGGTGAGACATCGCTCCAATCGATTTAGAATTGTTTATAGTTTTGGGTCGACATGAGAGGTACGTCCCACCCGAATTGGTGTGGTACATGCTATCGCTCCGAGAACCAATTATAGCACCGAGACGGTTTGAGAGGTATCGCCCATCCAAATTGGTGTGCTACATACATCCATTCAGAATTGTTTATGGTTTTAAGTCGACATGAGAGGTACCTCCCACCCGAATTGGTGTGGTACATGTTATCGTTTAGAGAACTGGGTCGATGGGACATCGCTCCAATCGACTTAGAATTGTTTATGGTTCTGAGTCGACATAAGAGGTACCTCCCACCCGAATTGGTGTGATACATGCTACCGCTCAGAGAACTGTTATAGCACTGAAACGGCATGAGAGGTACTTCTCACCTAAATTGGTATGATACATGTATCCGCTCAGATCTCACGAGTTAAACACATTCATGTCCAATTATCAATTATATGTATTCAGGTAACAAGTATCATATAATTAAAATAGAGAGAGAGAACGAGGGCGATAAAGTACACCCTCGTCTCGGCAAGTTTACGTATCATGTATAACACTTGTACAATTAATATTTCAATCACATAAGTATTTAATATGCACTTGACACTAGCCAAATCAAAAAGTGAGTAATTAAGCAAGTAACTCTTCAGGCGTCCGCTTCGAAATTCTCTTGAAGATCCCCTTGAGCGCCTGAACAAATAATAATTGACTATCACTTACTATTACTTACAAACCCCTTGCTAACAAGGAAGAATGTACACTTGCAATACTAAAATAATGCCATGAAAGAGAACCTTAATCACTCGAAAATCGAGGTTCAAAAGTGGGGATTTAAAGTCCCAAGAGAAACTTGCCTCTTCCATAAAATAGGGTTTTAAAATGATTAATCAATATCAAGATAAAGTGACGAGTCCTCAAAAGCTCGTTTCATAAGAAATCGGAAATTTCAGCTTTAAGTGAGAAATTTGAAAAAAATCAAATCTTGAGTTTCACATGTCCAAAAATGGAAAACTCTACACCGTTGGAAACTAGGTTCGGAGTACTAAAAGTTTTTAGAAGACACTTTTCCAAGATTCTAAATGGAAAGCACTCATTTTTCAACTCAAAGTTTCAGTTCCAAGAAGATAGATTTTGATCCAGTCTTGGTTTTTCAGTCATCTTTAGAAATTCGACATAATTCACAGAAAATGAATCAACCTTTGAAATTGATAACACAATAGGAGTTCCAAACAAGATTTCAAATACGACAAACGGAACTAAATTCGGAGTTTTGGGCATCGAGATATAGGAGCTTAAAATTGGCTAAAATTTGAACACTGAACAGAAATTTTCCAGATTTGAAGAGCAAACTTTGGGACGTTATTTGGATGTCAAAATGGTATTGAAATTACACTAAATTTGGTACACTTAAACTTCCATAGGTGGACTACCTCTCTATCAAATTTCACACAAAAATGCATGTGGGAAGGTATTTAACAAAACTACCAAAGTTCAAAAAATATTTCAAGGCCATTCTGCCCTCATGCTTTTCTTTCTTTTCCAAACGTCTTGCACAATGAAATCAGCCCCCAATGTGATCTATTTTTGAAACCAAGGTCCTATGAACATCTAATAAGCAATTGGTAGGTAATTGACACCAAAAGTTTTGAAACCAAAATGTCCCAAACCAAACCTAACCATTTGGCTAGCAAAAAGAGAAGGATTTCCAGATTTCCGGCTTTGTCACAGTTTGAAAATTGAATCATATCTCACTCAATATAACTTGAAATTGAGAATGGTTGGTGGAGTTGGAAACTAGATTCAAAACTATACATTTCATTAGAACAAGTCATTTCCAAAATCAGTTCACAAGTGAGAGAAGACAGAGCCATAAGATGCAACTTCTACCTTTCTCTCGGATAGACAGTCAGAACAGGACAGCAAATTTTAATGAATCACTACGGTTCACTTAGTTCGAACCAGAAGGTGAATTTTATACCGTTGGAAATCTACAATTGTCTAGTTTCAAATGAGGGCAAATGGCACTCGATTTCGACGTTTGAACAAAGAGTTATGTTCGATCAAAGGAGCACTGTTCAGACAGCCAGAACCCATTTTCAGATTTCTTCCAATTTTCGAAAATTCAAGTTTTGCTCAACCAAATCAAATGAGTTTTGGTAGACACTTTCTACACATAACATACAACATATATCAACCAATTTCACAGCCAAACAACCAACAAAAATTCGAAATGCATGCACGAAATTCACTGGACAGATTCGGCCACCTTCATGCACCCACTTCCTTCGATTTTTCCTTCACTTTCTAACCGTATTCACCTCAAATAACACATAAACAACCACAATTAACTAATTACACCTCAAACCAACTACCTAAAGGCATCACTAAGTCCGCTAGCCTAGTGTTAAAACAAGATAAAATAGATTTCCTCAAGTCCTCTACCTATTTCAAGCTTAGGGTTGTCAAACCCATGAAATCTAAGCTTGATTCTTGAAGAAAATGGAGAGATCACAAGAGTTGATGGTTACCTCCTTAGCCCTTGAAGAAACCAAAAATTTCACTACAAAAACATCCAAGAAATCCCCCAAGATGAATGTGACGCCCCCACTTCTCAAGGCGAACCAAAGGGTATCCGCGGGACGCCTGCCCAGCTCTCGCCAGGACTCGAAACGAATCCAATCAAGCTTAACTATAAATAACCAACAATACAAGCCAAATGAAGGAAATCGCTTCCATAACCAATATTCAAGAGTACACCACGAATACAAAATGCATTAATCATCCAAATCTTACATTAGATTCCCAAAATATACATCAATCCCAATTTATACAAAAACCCAGAGTCTAGCCATGTACATCGAAAACCCTAATACAAAAGTACATCCAAAAGGATTTTCCTCAAGTTCTCTCCGATCCATTCCTGTTAAGGAAAACAAATCTAAAGGGTGAGCAAACGCTCGTGAGGCCAAGAAACACACATGCAAACACGTAATCCAAATAGCCACAATTTCATAGTAGGTAAAGCTGTAAATTCGAATAATTCACAAAAAAAAAAGTAAACAGAAACAATTCAAGGATACTGTAGCTCTCAGGAGCTAAATTCCACGTAGTCGAGTCGGAGTCTTAATCACATCTCATGTTGACACTCCGTCAACCACATAAGTACCAAATCCGTAGATACACCACTTTTCTTTAAATCCCGTCACCATTACACCCCCTTACCGGGCCCGCTCATCAAAGTTTTGGATAATACTCGAGTATATCATGGCAAAACTGCACGAGTAATGCCGAGCAAGATCTCTCCAATAGATCATGCCCTACGAATATCTCATGGTTTGCTAAACTTATCGGACCAAACCCATGCTGGCTCGATTCGCAAAGTTAGCCAACGAGTTTGGGCGAATACGAATACGAATACGAATACGAATATAAGTCGATAAGCAACGCTCAAATCGACGATTCCAAGTAGGAATCACAAATACGAATTACATATACGAATCACAAATACAAATCACATCCATATTACCATGTACAAATCGAATATGAATCCACATAGCAAAATACGAATATAATCTCGTTTGAAGGAGAACGAGTGCGGTAAAGTACACACTCGTCTCAAAATTTCAAGTTCACATAACGGATAAGAAACAGTTAACCACTTAGCAACAAATTCATGCACTTGACACTCACCAATCAAAATAAGAGAGTGAGTGCGTAAACAAGTCTTTAGGTGTTCCTCTCGAGATCTTCGTGAAAGTCTCCTTGAGCACCTGGGCAAACAATAGTTATCTATCACACACCATCACTGAAAATCCTTTCTTATCAAGAGAGGGATTGTACACTTGTACAATCTAGAAAATACCATGGAATGGGGTTTCACTAACTCAAAATTCAAGATTCAAAAGTAGTGTTTATTAACACAAGGAAAAACTGATTTACTTCATGAAGACAAGTCCTAAATGGTCATTTAATATTGAAAGATAGGGAAGAGTCTCAAAAACTCAATTCCCGTCGAGTTTGAAAATTTCAGATTTAAGGTTCGATCTTTGAAAAATCGTATCTCACTCATTACAAGTCCAAAATTGGAAATTTTGGTACCGTTGGAAACTTCTTCCAAAGTACTAAAAGTCCCTAGAAGACACTTTTCTATGATTTCTAACGGAAGATATTCAGAATTTAGTTTAAAGTTGCTGTTCTAAGCCCACAAGGCAGTTTTGAGGTTGGTTTTTCCCTAACTTTGGAAAATCGGTAAAAAATCACAGGATTCGATCTAGCCTTTGAATTTTGGAACTCAATTAGTGTTGCAAATAAGGTTTAAAATCCAACAAATGGAACAAGAATTGGAGTTTTGAGCACCAAGATATAGTAGCTCAAAGTTGGTGCAAAAACGAAGCTCACTGGGCAAATTTCCAGATTTAAAGCTGAAACTTTGCGACTCTTGTTGAGCTTCGAAACGGACTCGGAATGACACTAAATTTTGCAGTATTATCCTACCATATGAGGGCTATCCCTCTACCAAATTTCATGAAAAAATTCATTTGGGAAGCTAGTGAACAAAGTCGATAAAGTTTGCAATCACTAGTTTAACCACTAAATCAACATAAACAACACCCAATATCATCACATCAGATCATCAAGTCCATTGTGGGATTTCATAGAGCCCACTCACAAGATTTCCAACAATATAGAGGTACCCACATGAAGGTACAAGCTTCCAAGTGCAATTTAACTTACAAAAGCTAAGATTTAAGGGTTGGATCTTCATTACCTCCTAGATGGTATTAAACCAGAATTTTTTTGGCCCCTTTTTGCTCCAAGAAACCGTGAGGATGAAGTTCCTTTCCTAGCCCAAGATGATCTCCAAGTTATTTGCTAGTTGTGGTATGAATTTGAGAGGATTTAGTGCAAGATTGAGTGAGATGATGAAGAAGGTTTGGGGTCTTCTTCTCCTTGAGGTTGAACGGCTGTTCTTGTGCAAGAAAATGAAGTACCGTGGCTGATGAAGAAGCTTCCTTGAGAAGCTTTAAGTGTTTGGCCAAAAGTGATCCAAAAGTCAACTTTCTCCCCGCGCGCATACCCGCGTGTTTCGTGCTCGATTCCTCTCGAGTTCGTTTCACTTGTGCATTAAACCTCTAATGCACTTATATTCATACTAATATTATTCACTCTTAATAATCTAGAAATAATTTCTAAAATCCTCCAATTAGTCGCGCGCGCGAAAACGTGAACTTCCGATTTGCGCGCGATAAGGCGAAATCTCTAAGAAATTCTTATAACGATAGTATAACTAACTATCACTTGAGTATTTAAACTTAAAATTATCCACTTTAGGACTAATGTACAAGTCTCCAATTTTCCAAACCTATTGTACTTTCGAATCGATTATTGTTCCAAACGTGCAGTCACTATTCACACTTAACGAGCTTTCAAAAATTAAATTTCGAAACGAGTCACTTTAAAAATATAACCAAGCTATAAATCCATGTATTTAGGTCTAAAAATGTTAGAAAATAATATTCGAAATATTTGACCAAATAAATAATTAAATAAGCTAAATTAGGAGTTAAAATAGATAAATTTTACGAGTCCTCACAATGAAGCCTTCCTTCAAACTCAAATGAATCTCCAAGTGATATGTGAGTTGGGTGGTGATTTGTGAAGGGAAACGGAAGCAAATATGGTGCAAAATGAAGAAGCTTTCTTCCCTTCTTTTCCTTGGGTGTTCGGTTGGCCAAGAGAGGAAGAGAGAGAGTGTGTGTTTGTTGAGTGTGAAGCTTCCCTTGGAAGCTTGTTAAATTTGTGGCCAAAAGTTATACAAAAGTCAATTAGGAATAGTGCGCGGAATAGTGTCCCTAACTACCACTTTTCTCTCTTTTTTGTTGCACTAGTGCACTAATCCTCAAATGTAATTCCTTTAACACTATAATTATTCACTTTTAGTAGTAATATAAGTTTTTTAAATCTCCACTTAGTTGTTTCGACGCGAAATACGCGAACTTCTAATTCACGCGCGATAAGACGAATTTTAAAAGAAATTCATGTAACAATAATATAATTAACTAATATTAGGGTAAATAATTATAAAAATAATTGTTTTAAGAATAAAACATGATTCCTCACATATTGCACTCTTGGATTGAATATTATCTCAAAAAACGTGTACTCTCTATTTCTCACTAAACGAGCCTACGAAAAATTAAATTTGCTAGCGAAACGTTTTAAAAGTATAAATGAGACATTTTTTGCGTACCAAATGGGTTTAAAATAAATGAAATAAATTATTCGGAGTAAGCGGGTGAATAAATAATTAAATAAACCAGTAAAATGAAATAAAAGTAAGAAAAAATAAAATTCCGGGTCCTCACATCTTCCCCATCTTTATATCTCATTTGAGTAATCTGCTTCAGACAATTAGCCTTGTTAAAATCAGTCTTTCGTTCATACATGCTCTCAAGTTTTTTCACAATACATCAGCTCTGGTGTTATTAGCAAAGTGTTGGAAGATACTCTGTCCGATCCACTTTCTAATATTACCAACAGTTTTTCTGTACATAATTGTCCATTTATCATCACTCATGTCGCTTGGTTTAGCCACATCCCCTAGAATAGGATCAAATAATCTCTACAGTACAAATAGTCTTTCATTCTAAATTTTCAGGTCGAATAATTAGTTGTATTTAATTTTATCATACAACCACTATCCGAATAATCCATTTTAACTAATACAAATGAGCAGTCCAACCTGACTCTGATACCACTTTGTTGGAAAAGCTTTATCGGTTCAAGCACACAATATCAGAGTTAACTTAGAACAAATTACTCTTTTTCCAAGTACTAGTTAAAACAGGAATGAACCAAATCACCAAACAACGATGTCAATAATAATAATAAAACGCAGAAATATAAAGGTATAGGATACTAAGATTTTTTACATGGAAAACTCAAATCAGAAAAAATCACGGGACCTAGTTTCAGTCAAAAAATCTCCACTATCACAATAATGAAAATACACAGGTTTATTTGGAATATCAAATGACAATAATATCACCAATATCAACTAAGTTAAATCGCTACAAAATCACTCTAAAAAAATTACAACCGTTGAAGAAGTGGGTTTGGAAAGATGTTATCAAATGAAGAGAAAATCCAAAATTTGAACCAATAGATGGGTAGAGTTTGACGAGAGAATTGCGTGGGTAAAATTTCGTTCCAATCGGGTTTCGAATCACTCTCCAATCAAGATCTTGAAGTTATTTCTCTCTCTAGTTCTCTCCCCAATTTCTCTCTCTTCGTTCCTCACCAAGACAAGGCAAAAAAAGTGGTGGTTGAACTTTTTCTTCTTTTCTTCGGTTAATGGATGATGTAGCTGGGGGCTTTTCTCACAAGAGGAAAAAGGCTTTTCGTGGTTGCTGCTCTAATTAATCACTTTGAAAACCCTCAAGTGTATTAATAGGTCCGGTAACTTGTGTTTTGAGTAGGCCCACAAATGGGTTGGCTCAAACCCAACACATTATACCTGTTAAAAAATTATATCTATATTGCAGCAAAAAATTTCGACAAATTTTCAACTAGAAGCTGGATTTAGTCTACTGAACATGAATACTTGAGATAAAAAATAAAGGATAAACCATGAAGAATGATTCCAAAGTGTTTATGGTATGTTGCAAACATCTTCTGCCGTAAAATATTTTGATAGATAATTATCCATAATATTGTATCAGGCTATACCATAACCATTTTAAGGGCAAAACTGATATATTAAAAAACTTCCTTACCTCACTTTACTCTCCCATTTTCGTCTCTACTTTTGGGCTGATGACTGTCGTAGTCTGGAAGGGATCTGATATATATCCCTCCTTTTCTTGCCATTTCTTTCCTACCCAAAGTCCCAAATGTCAAAAACGATTCCACTTTCCTTAGTAATTCGTTCTTTCCTCACCAAATTTGCCCTTCCAAAGGAGCTGGAAGCTAATAAAGGATGCAAGTGAAAAAAAAGGATAAAGACTAAAGAGTGATAAGTAGTGCTTGTACGAAGTACGTACTTGGGCTAGGTAGAAGAGAAATAAGATAAGCAGCAAAAAATGCAATCCCAAACACTGAGTTGACAAAATTTATCTTGCCTAAAAAAAAAAGAAAAAAAGAACGAATGAAACTTTAAGACATTTTAGTAGTTGACTTGTAAGAATGAGCAGGCACTTACCTCTCAGAGTATCTTTACCAATTATGATAGCAAAAAATTTTGTGTGTGTTGACGGAGGAAACACGGACACTTCACATACATAAACCACATCAAATATCCCAAAATATCTTTCATTACTCGAATAGTACAAGTTTGAAAGAAGTAAACATACGAGGGAGTAATAATGGTAGCAGATCATTTTATTTGACCGCCCAGGGAAAAACCATTCAAGTTTGAAAGAAGGAAACATGTGAGGAGTAATAATGGTACGTAGTAGATCATTTTATTTGACCACCCAAGGAAAAATTTAAATTACTAGGAGGGCTTACTGGGAAAGCTGATATACAAAGGACCAAGGAAGATGCCTTGCAACAATTGTTCACAAGTAAAATTGCAGACGGTGTTGGATCCTTAATCCAACGTTGGATTTATATGTGAATAATTATAGGTTAGAAACTGTCAAATAAGATTAAGTCCAATTAAAGTGATCAAATATGATTTGGACTTAATGTATCTAATAGGATATGAGCATTTAATGTGTAGAAACTTAAGGGATCCTATTTCTATGATGAGCTGAAATAGGGTTCCAAAGGGTAACAGGAATGTTACCTATAAATAGGTTATGGTCCCCAGGTCACAGGTATCATTCTATTTGTCGTATTTTCTAGTACCACGAAATATAGTTCTTCCCTGATATCCCATCGTCAGGAAAGATATCAGAGAGAAACTAAAGGTTCTCTCAAGAATCGATAAATACGTGTTGACTTGGAAGGTCACCCCAAAATCTTCAAAGATTCAAGTGCCAGTTTGTCAACATGACTTCAGGTACGCTTCCACTATTTTACTGTTAATTTATTTCTTAATAATCACCATATAGATCTTGTATTTAATAGGTGATGGCTTTCACCAAAAGCTAATATAAATTACCATCCTAACAAGTGATATTAGAGCCAGATATGGTTGATTATTAGGAAATAATTTGGATTTAGTAATTCATAGTAATTTGCACGGCTGAAAGTCTTGTTTCATGGTTTTTTATCAAGTTCCATGATTGTTCCATAATTCGGCTTTGTGTTTTGGATTTCGTGTTTCGGCTGTGCCTTTACTTTTGCAAGTCTTGGTTGCTGATGGCATGAATGGATGTGATAAATAATTGCCGTTATAATTGCATGCTATACGGATTCATCCATAATGTCATCTTTATGCTGTGGTCCAAATTGCATCGCATGATTCTTAAATTCGGTCAACTTTTCAATTCAATGGGCTCCACGGATTGTTAGAATTGCAAGCACTTTTGTTTTGCTGCATGCCCAATGAATCCAGATTACTTGTTTGTTTATGTCATTCACATGCCTTTTCCTTTTTAATGATTGTTGGGTGAATTTGTGAACAACGTGGACCAAGGTTCCATGATGGTCAAACCTTAGTTGTTGGCTTCGATCTTTTGCACTTGTGCTTGGCCGATTCACTGGTTATTGCCCGGATTCATTATTGGTTAGCTGATTCATTGTTATGCAAATTAATTTTTAATATATTTATGTTAAGGAAATTAGGGCCTCTTTAATTTAAAGTGAACCCTAATAAAATTAATAAGAAATTTAAGTCCTATAAAGTCCATATATTAGGCCCACTAAATATAAATTTTTATGAAGTAATTATGGACTTCAAGAAAATTTGGGACTTAAATGATAAAATTGGTTCAACTATGGATATGGACTTTTAGTCTAATAAGTCTTGATCCAATTGACTGGTTTGACTAAATTTAACTGGTTTGACCATGTTTGACACGTTTTGACCAGAGTTGACCAAAGTTGATTTTGATTAAAATTTTCGTTTAATTGATATAATTTTAAATTTGAATATGGTATGATTATATATATTTTGGAATAAATTAATTGAAATAATATGCCACCAAAGTGACCTCTATTATGGAAATTAATTTATTTTAAAATATAACTAATTGGGTACCTGTAATTTTATGAATATTGATCGACCCAAAGGAAGGTCAATATTTAATAAAATTACATGTGCACTTATGGTAATAAATACGTGATAATTATTTGAATTTTACATGTGATTTATATATTGGCCCAAAGAAAAATTTATTTTTTGACATGTTATTATTATCACTATTTATTATTGCACCAAAATATCATTTAGAAATTAATATTTTTGTCCAAAAATAAAATATTAATGGAACATCGGTATCTTGAGATGGAATTTCCTTTATTTAAATTTATTATTGTTTTGGTTTATGTGAGCTTGTTTTAATTATTTAATGTTTTCTGTTCAGTTGCAAATAATCTTACGAATATTACTACCAACATCAATAATATTCCTAAGTTGAATGGCACAAACTTCAAGTTTTGGAAAGAAAATCTCTTGATAGTACTTGGAGTAATGGATCTCGACTTTGCGTTAAGGGATGATTTTCCCCCACCTCTTACAGATCAGAGTACCTCTGATGTAAAAAAAAATAATGAGAGGTGGGAGAGATCAAATTGCTTGTGTCTAATGATCATTAAAAAGGCCGTTCCAGAAGCATTCAGAGGAACAATGTAGAAACGACAGTAACTGCTAAAGAGTTCTTTCAGGACATTGAAAAAAGATTTGTCAAGAACGAAAATGCTGAAATTAGTACGCTCTTGACTCGCCTTAGTTTCAATAAAATTTAGTTGTAAAGGTAATATCAGAAAGTACATTATGGAAATGTCTCATCTTGCTTCAAAATTAAATGCACTTAAATTGACACTCTCTAAAGAGTTACTAGTGCATTTGATTTTAATATCTCTTCCTACACAATTCAGCCAATTTAAGGTGAGTTATAACTGTCAAAAGAAGACTTGGTCTTAAATGAACTCATCTCACACTATGTAGAGGAAGAAGAAAGGTTGAAGCAAGACTAGACAGAAAGTGTCCATCTAATATCAACCACTAATAATAAAAGTAAGGGACTTAAGAGAAAGAAGAAAAATGGAGCTGCAGGTACAGCGTCACAAAAGAAACAACAAAAGAAATCAGATGATCAAGGAAAGAATAGTTGTTTCTTCTGTGGAGCTGAAGGGCATAAAAAGAAACATTGCACCAACTATCACACTTGGCGTGCTAAGAAAGGTATGTTTCTTAATTTGGTTTGTTCTGAGGTTAATTTAACTTCGGTACCTAGACACACATGGTGGTTAGATTCTGGTGCAACAACTCACATTAGTATGTCTATGCAGGGTTGCCTGAATTGTCGAAAACCTAATGATAATGAAAGATATATCTACGTGGGCGATGGCAAAACAGTTCAAGTTGAACAATTGGAGTTTTTAGATTATTGTTAAAGATCGAATTTTATTTGGATCTTAATGAAATATTTGTTGTACCGTCCTTTTCGACGGAATTTAATTTCTATTTCTGTTTTGGACAAATTTGGTTATTTTTGTTCATTTGAAAATGAAAATTTTGAATTGTTTCATGATTCAAAATTGGTTGGTTCTAGTTCTTTAATGTACTACGATAATCTATATTTAATGGATACAATTGTCTCATTTAATGAATTTCTGCATTTGAATACTAGAGGAGTAAAGAAAAAATTAACCAATGAGAATTCAACTGCATTATGGCATAAGAGATTGGGACATATCTCCAAACGGAGAATGGAAAGACTTGTGTCAAATGAAATTCTCGACCCCTTAAATTTTACAGATTTTGATAATTGTATTAACTGTATAAAGGGGAAACAAACCAATAAAAGGAGATTTGAACCCAATAGGTTCTCAAACGTCTTAGAACTTATACATACTGATATTTGTGGACCATTTCCTACATCTGCTTGGAATGGTCAACAATATTTTATAACGTTCATAAACGATTTTTCAAGATATGGCTACATATATCTCATTTCAGAAAAGTCACAGTCACTGGACGTGTTCAAAAATTTTAAAGCTGAAGTTGAGAATCAACTCAACAAAAGAATTAAAAGCGTCAGATCTGACCGTGGTGGTGAATACTATGGTAGATATGACGGTTCAGGTGAACAACGTCAAAGACCATTTGCTAAATACCTAGAGGAATGCGGTATCGTCCCACAATACACTATGCCGAGTTCACCCACTATGAATGGTGTAACTGAAAGACGATATAGATCGTTTAAAATATGGAAAGAAGTATGATATGTCATTCTACCTTACCAGAGTCACTCTGGGGAGAAGCACTTAAGACTGCAACATATATCCGTAATAGAGTTCCAACTAAAGCAATTATCAAAATCCCTTATGAGTTTTGGACAGGGAAAAAGTCCAGTTTAAAGCATTTACATATTTGGGGATGTCCAACTGAGGTAAGACCTTATAGGCCAAATGAAAAGAAACTGGATTAAAAACGATTAGTTGTTATTTCATTGGATACTCTAAAAGATCCAGAGATTACAAATTTTATGATCCCACAACTAAATCAATTTTTGAGACAGGAAATGTCCCGGTTCTTTGAGGATGTCGAGTTTGGGGGAGAAAATACAGTAAGGGACATTGTTTTTAAAGAGGAATATATTAATATTTTCACAGGTGTCATTGATTTTATTCAGGATCCTATACCTGAACAAGATCATAACATGATAAATCAAGACAATGTCGAAAAATAAACTGTTATAGAAGACCAAACTCTTCCTCTCCAAGAACCAGTGCCATTAAAAAGATCCACTAGAGAAAGGAGAAGTGCAGTGCTAGATGATTACATTATTTTTCTCCAAGAATATGAGGATGACTCTAGACTGATGGAAGATGATCCAATCAACTTCCGTCAAACCATGGCAAGTTCAAATTCTCAAAAGTGGATCGATGCCATGAATGGGGAGATTAAATCCATGAAAGACAATGATATTTGGGAATCTTGTCTCATTGCAGAAAGAGCGAAATCCATTGGTTGTAAATGGATATTTAAAATCAAAAGGAATTCGAAAAACAATGTGGAAAGATACAAAACTCGTCTTGTCGCTAAGAGATTTACACAAAAAGAAGGTATCGACTATAAAGAAACATTTTCTCCGATTTCTTCAAAAAGTCTTTTAGAATTATCATGGCATTAGTGGCGCATTTCGATCTTGAGTTACATCAGATGGATTAAAGACAGCGTTTCTCAATGGTAACATTGATGAGACAATTTATATGGTGCAACTAGAAATTTTGTATCAGAAATCCAAAA
Organism: Coffea humblotiana; assembly: GCA_023065735.1. Taxonomy (NCBI): domain Eukaryota; kingdom Viridiplantae; phylum Streptophyta; class Magnoliopsida; order Gentianales; family Rubiaceae; genus Coffea; species Coffea humblotiana. The sequence continues at coordinate 21,483,680 of CM041210.1, forward strand.
AATATGGTTTGCAAACTTAAAAAATCCATCTATGGGTTCAAACAAGCGTCTCGACAATGGTATTTCAAATTTCATCAAGTGATCATCTCATTTGATTTTGAAATGAATTTAGTAGATGATTGCATATACCATAAATTCTGTGGGAGCAAATATATTTTTCTAGTATTGTACGTTGATGACATTTCGCTTGCTAGTAACGATATTGGTCTATTGCATGAAACCAAGAAATTTTTGACTAAGAATTTTGAGATGAAAGATCTTGGTGATGCATCTTTTGTGTTAGACATACAAATACACTGGGATCGATGTCGGGGTATTTTGGCACTATCACAAAAGAGTTATATCGAAAAGGTTTTCAAAAGGTATGGCATGCAAAATTGTAAATCAGGTGACACCCCCGTGGTTAAAGGAGACAAATTTAGTCTTGAACAGTGTCCTAAGAATGCTTTTGAGAAAAAAGAGATGCAAAAGATTTCTTATACATCAGCAGTAAGGAGTCTAATGTATATTCAAGTATGTACGCATCCAGATATTGCATACATTATTGGAATGTTGGGTAGATATTTAAGCAATTTTGGATTAGATCATTGGAAAGTAACCAAACGGGTCTTACGGTATTTATAGAAAATAAAAGATTACATGCTCACGTATCGAAAGTCAGATGAGTTAGAGATTATTGGATATACTGATTTCGATTATGCCGGATGCCAAGATACTATGAAGTCAACGTCAGGCTATATCTACTTATTGGCTGGAGGTGCCATATCTTGGAAGAGTGTTAAACAGTCCCTCATAGCATCTTCTACTATGATTGTAGAATTTATAACTTGTTATGAGGCATCCAATCAATGAATTTGGCTGCGAAATTTTGTCACAGAATTACGTGTAATGGATAGTATTGAAAGACCACTCAAATTATTTTTTGTGACAATAAATCAGCAGTCCTATATTCCAATAATAACAGGAACTCGACGAAATCTAAACATATAGATATCAAGTTCCTGACTGTTAAAAAAAGAGTACAAAGTGGACAGTTGTCGATAGAGCATATCAGGACAAACTCCATGGTTGCGGATCTGCTTATTAAAGGATTGTCACCCAAAATATTTCATGAGCATACTGCTCGTATGGGTATCATGTTGTTAAATGATGTACAGTTTTAATGGGAGTTTGATATTTTAAATGCTCTTATGATACTTTTCGGTTATTAATGATTTAAAGATATTTTATGCATAAATAAAGTTTGGATTTATTTACACTCTGATTTTGGTATGATTTGATCTCATAAAATTTAAGGTGGACCAATTGGAAATAGGCATGTTTTGATTACATTACATGAAATTTTCATGCTACATATCCACATCATGATTCATGTCATTCAATTGAATTGATATATGTGATCATTGATGGGTCGAGTTACGAAATTGTTACAAAGGCCGCTTTGATCCTATATTAGTGTGATTGATGGACTGAATTGGTTACAAATACATTTTAGTAATGACAGTAAAGTTGAGTTCATACGGTTAATTGCGAAATATAATTATAAGATTACACATATAGTCCAAGTGGGAGATTGTTGGATCCTTAATCCAACGTTAGACTTATATGTGAATAATTATGGGTTGCAAACTATCAAATAAGGTTAAGTCCAATTAAAGTGATCAAATATGATTTAAATTTAATGTATCTAATAGAATGTGGGCTTTTAATGTATAGAGACTTAAGCGCTCCTATTTCTATGATGGGCTGAAATAGGGTTTCAAAGGGTAACAGGAATGTTACCTATAAATAGGGTTATGATTCCCAAGTCACAGGTATCATTCTATTTGTCGTATTTTCTAATAGCACAAAATATAGCTCTTCCTTGATATCCCATCGCCAGGAAAGATACCAGAGAGAAACTAAAGGGTTCTCTTAAGGATCGATAAATACGTGTTGACCTGGAAGGTCACTCCAAAATCTTCAAAGATTCAAGTGCCAGTTTGTCAACATGACTTCAGGTATGCTTCCGCTATTTTACTGTTAATTTATTTCTTAATAATCACCATATAGATCTTGGGTTTAATAGGTGATGACTTTTATCAAAGGCTAATATAAATTACCACCCTAACAGACGGCACAAAGATTTGATAAGAAAACATTATTAGTACATAATTATGGTTCACCGTCACGAGTCGCGATCGCATCGCGGTCTAGGTTGTTCTGCATCCGTTGTGACATATTAATTGAATATTGGATAATACGCTTATTATAGCACATAAAAATTTTAAAAAAAATCTGAAAAAATTACTAAAATTAGAAAATACGAAAAAAGGCACAATTTGAAAAAAAAATATACGGGTTGTCTCTGAATTGAGTCGGATATATCGGCCGATACCATGCATCACGGATTCAAATCGGCCAATATTGGCCGAGTTAGAATGAGTTACCATGGATATGGTAATATCCGTAATTTGGGAATCGATATCGTACCAGTCTCCTCTCTCTTAGTTACAAATCGGCAATTCGTATTAGAATCGGTTAATGTTGCTAACCATGTACATAATATTATGAAGAAGTAGGAAAAAAAGAGGGAAAGAAATACTAACGGATAGAGAAAGCAATCTTTAATTGACATATCGTATGGAGTAATCCAGAGTATCTAGCTTTAATTTGGAAACTTACATCATTAAGAATGTCATAGAGAGATTAGCCTCTAATTCGCTGAACATCAATTTCAATGAGGGGATTGTGGGAGATCTTGGACCACTCTGAATTGGGGACTTTTGTTACTGCTGTTTCTTGGATAGCATTTTCCTTTCAAAGTGGACTGTCTCTAATTAGTAGGTATCTCGGTCTGGTGTGGCTTGTCATTGATTGATGGGATGGTAAATTATCTAGCATCTCACATTTCCTAAGAAAGAGTATTTGAAGTGGCAAAACCTTCCCAAACCAATCGAGCGATGATTTTACTCCAAAACCATTTAATGTAAGATCTTCTAGGACAGAGAAGTGCTGAAGTTGATTAGGCAGAATTCCCAATGAGGCCATCCATGCAGCTTTAAGAACCTAAGAGAGGGCAAATTGTGATGTGGTTGGAGAGCATCGAAGGGTTCTAGAAAGGAATGCAGCTCTGTAGTTTTTGAGAATGTTCCGTTCTCTAATCATCATAATCTTGCAAGAGAACAAAGCTGAGGAAAGTTAGTTAATTTGTCATATTCAAATATGTTTAAAATAGAGAGAGAATGTGTTTGGTTTAAATCTACTGGAAAGGACATGAGACTGGGGCATCCAAATACACGCATTGTATCAAGAGCAGGACAGCAAGGGTTGAAGGAGAGAGGACATGAGGACACTGAATCTGAATCCAAATCTGACACAAATATGTGCAGGATGGACAACTGGGTTTAATCATCGCAGTTGTAACTATCTAAAACACAAAGGGCGATGAGGTATTGCTGCCCCTTGGGGATTGAAATCGACTTTAGCAAGGGGCACCAGTTAATACTTAATTTCTCTAGTGACCCAAGCCCTACCAAATCATGTTGAGGATTATTGATGTTGCTATTAGTGTATGATTGGCTCAAGGTAGATGTTTTTGGTAGTTTTGAGCTTCTAAAGTTTGAAGGCCAGAGCTGAATTCCATGAACTCTGTCAAATCAGGACAGCCAAATACCTCGATCCATGCAAGATTTGAATTGTTTGGGAACAACCATTCGGTAGCTTGGTGAGCTCACTCACGTTCGAAATATGGAGATGAGTGGGAATGTTGACATCTGTACAATTGAAGAACAAGATCCTTTGATTAAAGAACTACAATGTACTGCTGGGTACTCTTTTTTTTTTTAAGACAAAAGAAAGCAATGAAGATTAGGGAGACCTCCTTCCATTTATTTTGCTTATGGTGTAAATCATTTCACACAAATATGATGGAACCAAGAAATTATGGTGTAATATATCCAAAATTGAAATTTAGAATGTAAAGTAGGAGTCAAATACTAGTTATTGAGTGCAAAGTGAAACTAATTCTTTTATTGATGTGCAAATGCTACACTCGATGCATTGTATTCACTGTATGTACGCTCCTTAATTTCTTTAATTTTGCTTATGCTATTATTGATTGGACTCAAAAGAGACATAAATGAGAGTTTAGGGTGCTTGTGTCTAAAATTAAAGCTTGTAACTCAAAATAAGAATTGGATACAAGTTAAGGGGTGTCAAATGCAATCAGTCCTTACAACTTAGTTGTCCTATGTACTCAATGCATAAATAAATAGAGTTTTACGATAATACTTATAATTATGAAGAAGTAATGCTAACTAGTCCCCATAGAAGTTATTCCAATGCCTTCATTTTAGACATTTTTAATTTAAAATGAACTTTTGGTCAAAATTCTTGCATTTGAAAGAAATCCCTGCTTAGAACTTTATCTACAAACTCAAGTTTTGTTTTCTGTTTGTTTTTTTTAAGCAACTATTTGGTTAATTGTAATTGATAACTATCCTGATGGACACAAATGCAAGACTCGATTGTTATGGAACTTTAGGCAATGTGATACTAATAATCGTAAGAAAATGAAAAACAAACGTAGAAAAAGAACAAAAAGGATTCCATGCAAGTATAGTACTTTACTAATTGTTAATGGAAATAACATATTTTGTTGTATCAATTAGTATTTATTAGCATCAATTAGTATCACAGATTTGATATTATCCTGTATTATTAGCATCAATTAGGATCACAATTAGGATCAATTAGGATCACAATTAGGAACTTACCTTGTATTATATTAGCCTAGGTTCACTCTATGCCTATATATATATATGCACTATATTGTTGTACAAATTATGAATTCAATAAACTTCTACTCTCCAAATAATTCTTCTAACATGGTATCAAGAGCCTTTTGCTTAAACTCTCCATAATTCTTCGTTTCTCATTCCCTCAAAAAAAAAAATTTTTTTCTCCCTTTGCTACTGGTTGTTTCAATTTGTCAATTTCTAGTCGGTTTCTTAATCTTGCATGCACAGTCTATCAGTCTCCATCGGTTGGCAAGCATTTTCATGTTTTGCTTCTGAAGTCAATTTAGTTCTCAAGTCAATATGGTGCTTGTGAGAATCTGGTCCGCAAGCCAATTTAATCCTCAGCTCGGCTGGTGGTTATTGTCTTCCAAAAATTGCATCGCTAGTTCTCGTACACAAATACTCTTTGCTTCAGTTTGTGTATCGCTCAGGCACACGCCTTGTGCTCTACTCTAGACATAGCCCACGGCTGCTACTCCAAGATTTGAGACTAACTTGCAAACTGCATCTATTGACATCATCAGCATTTGATCAGATCAGGTTCACTTCATCTAGTTCATCAGGTTCTTCTTTCTTTTTAATCAGTTCAACTATTTTTACTCCAATCTTTTTATAACTGAGACCGATTTTCAACCTTTTTGGACCTTCTAAATTCAATTTTGGCACCTGTTTTCTCTATTTTTGCCTCTACAGTGCTATACTTTATTTGTCCACTCCTTTAAGTATATTTTTGGTTATTTGTCATCTTCAATGGCTCAAGGTGACATTTTTCAATCTATTCATATTATTCTTGGTGGCACTAACTATTCTTATTGGACCCAAACATTCCAAAATTTTCTCCATGGTCATAAACTTTGAAAATATATCACTGATGGTGTCACTCTCCCTGTTGCTATTGAAGGAGAATCTTCTAAAAAATTTAATACTCCTTTTCAAAAAATGTAATAGTGATAATCATAAAATTATCACTTGGAATTACCAATAGGGGTGGACAAAATTATTTGCAAACCCAAAAAATCCGACATATCCAATTCGATCCGATCCAAAAATTAGGATATCCGCTCTGTATTATTTGATTGGATCAAAAGAGGGTCGGTTACCCGCTAAAATACGGGGCGAATTAGGATCACACAATTAAAAACTCGTGGGTACCCGACCTGCACCACATATATATATATTTTTTTATTTTTATACACATATTATAAAATAATATTTTTAAAGCTACATAAGCAATTTAAATAAACAAATTGCATTACAAATATAAGAGACTATAATTTATTTACAAGATTTATTTATAGAAGTCATGATCTTATGTTTTATAGAAAAGAGTTTAATTAATGTGAAACATATATTTAAAAAACTGTGCTACTTATTTTAAACTTTTATTGATTTTGAATTCTTTTAATTTTTTCCTTTTTCTTGTATTCTGTTTGCATGTCTGTTTCTTAGTGGCAGACTTTTTTTGAGAAAAAAATCTTTATTAAATCTTAAATGATTGTGTAAAATACAAAAATAAATTAGTATAAATCATTTTTTAAAAAATTAAGTGATAAGTAGGGCGGGGTGGGTACCCATTGATCCTGACTCGATCTCAGCGGATATCCTATAATCGGAGTTTAATTCCTCATCTACAAAGTTTAATGTTGTCTTAATTTCCATTGTAAGCTTCTTTTATTATCCTTTGTCACGTTAGCCTCTTAACTATTTATGGGTATCATGCTCGATGCAGATATAAGGCCCCTGTATCATTGGGTATGAATTGAGTCTTGTCTCCTCTGCTTTGCCCTTCAAAAAGATGTTTTTTTTTCCTGAAATTATACATAGAGGACTTCATTAAACAAAAATAATTACAAAAGTGCAGACATCAAATGACATCTTAAAAAGATGTATTAATGAGCACAATCACTGTCCAAAAATTAAAAATCAATAATTGAAGCAAATGGGGAAAATTGCAAAATCAATTTATTTGTTTAATTGTCTAAAATAAAATATCAAGGGAGAAAGTATGGAAATTTAAATCTCCCTACCTGCTCTCCGCTTCTTGAACCTGCTAGAAAAAAATTTTTGAAAAAAAAATCTGTCCTTAAAAGTTACCGGATGAATATTATGGACGTAAGCTTGGCAACGGCTACTTAGTGATAAGATAGATCTTCAAGTGTAGAACAACTTCTCCAAATATTCTCACTGCAAAAGATCATTGGGAAGATGTCATGAGATTATAATTCTGTAAATCTTCAAGAAATTTGTTTTTTGGCTCTTGGCTCTTAAAACAGTCAAGTTATTTTCAACTTGTGCATTAAAAAAATATTCAAAAACAATGTTCAAAATTCCTCCACGGCCAAAAATAGGATTTGCGAGTCTCTATTCGAGTTGCAAAGTAAATAATTAAAAGCAAGCATTATTTTACTGGATAAGCTTTTCCTATTATGATTCCTCCGCTTGATAGGGTTTTCATCATTTCGAGATAAACAATGAATTTTGATCAGTAGCTGCCTACTTATAAGCAACTATGTTATGACCCGTGCCTTGCTATTTAAGGAAATGGCATCAATATTCATTTTTAATAAACATGACAAAGAATCAATTGGAAATATACATATTTTACTAACGATTAGTAAAGACAGACGATATTTACAATCCAAAAAAGTTTTAAGCACTCTATTAGGGATGGCAGGCAACCGCCCCGTAGGGGTAGAAATGGGGCAGGGCGGGGGCAAAATATTTACCCCCGCCTTAAAACTGGGCGAGGGATGGGGCAACATACACCCACCCCGTCCCCCGAATAAAAAATATACACACACACACACACACACACACACATATATATATACAAAAGTAACAAAACCCCTTATTATCCCCCTCAGTTCCTCCTTCGTTCCCTCCTTCGCAGCCACCGCTGTCGCCTCCCATTCCCCTCAGTTCTAATCACTACTCAATTAATCGCAGGCGCAAAGGAGAGAGGTGAACTGGAAGGACGCGTGATTACATTACTTAAGGACATCAAAAAGTCAGGTGTGCCCATTTCTTTTTGGTGCATTTGAAGTAAGTCGTCTACTGTGGCTTAACTTGTTGTGACAGCATTGCAGGCAATGTCATTGTTTTTATTCATGAGGTCCACACACTTATTGGTTCTGGGACAGTAGGACGAGGCAATAAGGGATCTGGTCTTGATATTGCCAATTTATTGAAGCCATCACTTGGACGGAGTGAGTTACATGTAATATTTCTTCCTTGTTACATGCTTTAGTGTGCATTATGTTACTGGATATTCATTGATACCTGGACAAGAAATCATGTTACACTGATATGATCATGGATATTGTAAGCTCATGTTTCTAATCTTAACTTAGAATTAGTAACCGAAAAGTTTCTAATCTTTCCTTGAGGGGGACCGCGGGGGAAATGGGGCGGGGACGGGGCGGGGGATGCGGCGGGGGACGGGGGGAGTTATTTGACAATGGGGCGGGGGACGGGGGAAGGATCCCGCACCCCACCCCCGCCCCATTGCCACCCCTACACTCCATCCTTCTCTTTCACTTAATGAAATGGCACAAAAAACCTATTAAATATTTTAAGAGACAAGATTACCCCTCTACATACTCGCCAATAATTAGAATCGAAAAAAATTTGTGTGAAAAAAGAAATTTTTTTTATCTCTTCATTTGAACAAAATTTCTTTATTTCTTTTTCTTAACTTTCTTTTTTTCTTCAAATTAAAAAAAATAATGATTACTAAAGAAAATTTTGCACAAAAAGAAGTTTTTTATTTCAATATCTTTCACAAACAAAATTCTTATTTTCTTGGCTAAACAAAATTTCTTTATTTTTTTCTTAAATTGCCTCTTTTCTACTTTTGTTTCGCTTAAATTTGTTTTCCTTCATTTATTCCTTTTCTTTCTTTGAATAAAATAAATAAATGATTACTAAAATGTGAAAAAGTTTTTTGATTAATTCTTTCATGAACAAAATTTCATTATTGGTTTTTCTAAAATATCTTTTTCTTCTTCTATTTCTTTGTTCTATAAATAAAAATAAGAAGCTTCTACAAAATTGAGCTAGAAGGATTTTTTTTAACTTCTTGTGTTAACAAAATTTCTTTGCTTTTTTTTCCTTCAATTTCTTTTGCTTATTTTATTTCTTTTTTTATAAATAAAAGAGAGAAGAAAATAAATTTTAATTATTGACAAATATCTATTTTACCTAATAGTTTGTATATATTTTAGTTTATTTATAGCTAATTTTGAACTCCTAAGACAATGTGAATGACCATTTTGACAATATTTGATGTCCTTGAGTAACTTTGAGAAACTTGTGAAATTTGCCCCTTTCCTTGTTAAAGTTCGTTATTTTTGTAAGAATGAATGGGTAAGAACAACACGGAACTGTTTACAAAAGTTATCACCAAATTGGATGAAGAGTATACGGGACCAGATAGTGAATTTCGAGTCAAATACCAAATTGGAATACCTGTTAGAAGGTTTTGCAAGAGAAAGGGTATTGAGCAGTATACAACGTTGGATTAAAGAAGTGAAACCAGATAATTGTGCCAGATACTCGTCAGTGAGTTTTCGAAGAAGAGTGTTTTAGCAGTATATGGTGCCAGATAGTAAAATTCGTTTCGAATACTGCGTCATATACTTGAGCAGGAAAAATCTGCAAATTGCACAACTTGCAGACATCTTTTCATCCTTCTTTCTTGCAGCATCCATGACGTTTTGGCTGCAACTTTTTGGGGTCAAGAGATCAACTTTTGTCAACTTTGTGTCATTCCATTTCACAATCTCGACTCTTCAAAACCAAATCAAGTTTCTTGCGGAAGATTCAAGGAAATCTTAAAGATTATAAATAGAAAAAGCCTTTAGTCTTAGAAGGAGCTTTTAAGAGTCTTTAGTTTCTAGTTAGTTTTAGAGAGGGAGAGAGCTTTGGAGCAAAAGAGAGAAACAAAAGGTGTTGTGTCTTGCCCTTTAAGGCAAGACACAAACCCACCACATTCATAGCTTTTTCCATTTCTATTAGTTTGTAGGATTAGATTAGAACTTGTGTTATGTATCCATTCAAGTAAAAGTTGAGCAAGGAGGAAGATTGGGATGAAAGAAGGGGCATGGTGGGAGGCTTTAGTGACAAGGGTTATCCTCTTTCCCAAACTTTTTATCTTGTATTTAACTCTATGTTTAGTGAATCTACTAGTTTGGATACTATGTTGTTGTTTTAAAGTTTATACCTTGGATATTTTGTTGAACTATCTATGATTGTTATATGTTGATTTCTTGATTATTTTGGGTTATGACAGGTTGTCGAGCCTGTGCAATAATAAATTCCTGCTCAAATTAAATATAAATTTTGTATCTAGTGGTAAGTAGGGTCGAATCTTCAGGGACTGGGTGCAATTAATTTCTTTTAGAGTTCAGAATATGGGAGGTTTTATAAAAATTGACAATAAACTATGCTACTTGAATGTAACAAATAGATAAAAATTGAATGACAAATTATAAAGGTGCAAATAATATTAGGCAAGCTCTAATCAAGAAGCAACTTTGGAAATGGTTCTTCTAATTGATCATGATGCAAGAATAATTCCATTTATAAACTGATAAACAAGTTATAACTGCCAAAACAAGTGACGACAGTCAATTTCTCCTTAAATTATCGATAGCCAAGATACGGACCGTTAACTATTACCCTAATTGCGAAATAACCCTAGGTACGACCGTAGGATTTAATTTCCCCAATTGCCTTACGAATTAGAGAAATCCTATTCTAACCAAACAACATGCTACGAAGGTTGTTTCGAATTAGCCCGTATATTTCCCTGACACAAACCCAATCATGCCAGTTACCACTAATTTAGAATAATTAAACAATTACTGATTTAATTACTCTAATTAGTTTTAGGTTATCGAATTAATCTAAAATCCGGATCCAAGATAATTGAATAACACAACGACCATAAGAACATAAAACAAGAAATATATGAATACCTGAAAATAATAGAAAAAAAGTAAAATCAGTTCGATCTCACAATTTAAATTGAACCAAGTCTCCGTTGTTTCTCGACTACAAAAAGAGATTTAGCTCATCTCCGTGTTGGACAAGTCTCATGCAAAATTGCAGAGATATTCGTTGAATGCATCGTCCTCAATTTAAATGATATAATTCGATTGAATAAGAGGAAGAAAAAACGACAAAGTAAAAAAGAATGACTAATGTCTCTTAATTGAGATTGTCCACCCGATGGGATCATCCCCCAGCCAGACCAAAAGCAAGTCTATATCTTGCTTGTGGCGGGTGACTTCCCAAAAAACCAAGTTCCCGAAATTAATCACAGTCCTAGTCTTAGTTGACTTCTATCTACCCTACTCAGCTACAACCAAAAAGAAAGGAAATATGTTGATTGGAAAGTTTCCTATTCTTGCTAAACTACTATTGTCAATTCATATCAAATAATCAACTAATCGAATATTTGCAGCCCCACGTTGCACTTTCAATTGGCAGTTAGGTATTGTGCGTCTTTCCCGAATTTCTTGAATACGTTAAGCCCTGAGTTGATGCGACCATGCTAAACAACAATTGTAGTGAGAAATTTGCACCTTTTTACCTCATTTGTTTCAACTCCCTGCGATCAGTACAAATTTCCAAAAGTGAGTATAATCCACCAATTAATGAACATTTGGTAAGATAATAAGAGGAAATTAATTATAAAATAAATGACAAAATTGCGACCTATCAGGCTATGATCTTGATTGAGTTATTTAACACTTTTTTGTTTTCAAAATCATGATTAACTGGCCATTGATTATGATAATTTCAAGGTGTTAGATTTGTAATAAAAATTGAAATTTGACACTAGTTCATGGAAGTATTAAATTTAGGGAGTATACCCACGAAAGTAAAGGTGCACCTTTGTGGCTTGTTTTGTAATAATTTCATAGAAGTAAATGAACTTATGGTTGTTTTCATAACCACGAAAATAGGTATGGATTAGTTATAGGCATAGTTGGTACACTGGCGAAAGCGGGTATTACGTATATAAGGAAATTACGCCATGACTTAACAGAGATTTTAGTACTCAATTAGTCGAGAAGTTGCACTAGCATGAGTAGATAGGGATTCCATTATCTGGGGAGCCTTTCATTTGTATTTTCTTTCCTTTAGTAGTTTAGATTTGTTAGTTTTAATTTGGTGATAGTTTAAATAATAGAGAAACTTTAGTAGTGCCGGTAATTATTCATCTTCCATGTGAGTTCGACCCTAATTATCCTATATTCGCCCACGATTCGTATACTTGCAAAAAATCGCATGTGGGGTAGTTTAAGAAATAATAAATTCAAAACTTGACTGCAGATTGAGTTTTATTGTTGTATGCATATCCCGCACACGTCAATTATCTTTTACAATTTTTTATTATTAGAATTTTGTGCACGCATCTAATGCAATTTCCATCTAATTCACATCTCATTTCATCTTGAATTCTTTAATATTACTATTTGAAAGCTAAGGGATCATATTGCTCGAAACTCCAAACATATGGACCAAAAATACAAAATTAGAACTTTTGACTGATGCCAATGTTATTTTGACCATTAGCCATTCTAATTTTCTGTCCATCGCCCTAAAATTGCACAAAATTCAAAACATTGAGACCATGTTTGCAAAGGCCAAAAATTTGTTGATTGCTTACGCAAAAATGTCATCGAATCGGGATCAAAACTGTAATTTTCTCAAAAATAAAATCCATTATATTTCTAATCCAATATGTAGAGAAAATGGCAAAAATCCATACTGATAGTGGTGTTTGTGATTTGAATTTTGATTGTAATCCCAGAATATGGATCAAACACAACTTAAGCTTTATTACCAGATTTGGTTAAATTAAATTTGGACAAATTATGTGCTTGAATGACATGAAATTTAAACCAAGAATTTTATGGCTGCTAGTTTAATTGAATACTCCAAGACAATATAAGATCGGCACCATTTATGGTAAAATGTAATCATAAAATTTTGGGATACGATTAGCCATCTCAATTGAGTTGGTAAGGGCAGTCATCTCGATGTTGGAAATACTAGTTCTGGACTATCCTAATTTTATGAAGAAAGCCTAAGTATATCATATAGAATTAATTAAACTCTTAAGGGCACATCAGAGAAAAGCTAAAGGTGCTCTTAAGAAACCTGGTATCCACCTACTATTTTTATATGACTTGTACCTATTTGAGTGTACACAATTTCTTATCTACGTGTAGTTTTCACCACATTTAGATTATTACCCAAAGACAAACGGAATTAGGACGGGCGCTGTTGTATTATGTTCGGCTCTATCTGGATATTATATATGTTATAATATTTGGTGTAGAATTGGATTATATTATACCGAATATATGTGAACTATTTTATTTATTTACACCAATTTTTTTACTAATATAATTATATAAAATTTGGGTGATGTGATTTACATTCCTCTTATGTTATTTACACTTCCACTATCCCATTTTTATATATTTACCCCTGCTCTAATTTCTTCTTCTACCCTATCTTGTGTTCATTGCCCGTATGCTATTCTATCACAATGAAATTCAACAAACAGCTTTGGAGCAGCAAACATTAATTCCACTTTCTTCTCTTTCATAAAAAAATTTTAGGTTCCACTTTTTTCTCTTCCATAAAAAACTTTAGAGCTTTCAAACTATGGAAGACAATTCTCCAGAAGAGTTGATGAATTAAGCAAGAAATGCAACCCGATTAAATCTATCAATATTGAAGATATTTCCACTTTTTATCAACATTGAATCCCTCAAATCCTGCTAATGAAGGTATGTAATGAAAACTATTTGAGTGCACTCCCCTTTTATTATTCATTGTCATCTACTAGTTACGTGTATTTTTGTGTATTGCTTGCATCCTTTCTTTGTCCATTACCAAATCAAGCCCTAGGGTTTGCCCTATTTCTCAATTAATCACTTTAAGCACTATTGTTTTATATATTTGAGCTCCTATAAGTTGGTGCTTGACTTTTCTTTTTTTTCTTTTACAGCAACGATAACATTTCGATAACCTAATCTATTCTAATATAAAGGGGAGGAGCCTAATCTATTCTAATCTAGGTGCTTGATCTATCTGTGTGATAGGGTGCATTTTAGTGGCATATTTTGGGTAATATTACACAATTGTTTGACAAAATATTACATTAATTGGGTGGATTCTACTCAGATGTGGTTTTTGGTGCTAATTGCAGGAATTGATGCTAAAAAATACTTTAAATCAAAATTCAGAGGATTCGTCGCATGTGGGCCACTTCAAGCAGCGGGGTCTGCTTAAGGAGCTGAAGGAATTAAATTGTAATAGATTTTATTTTATTGGGAGATTTTTTATTTTTTGAATACCAATTTCTGGAAAGATGAGAATTGGGAAAAATTGTTTTGCTCTCCTCTCTGGTGGGCCAGCCGAGAAGAAAAAAAATCACTTCCTTCATTTTCGGTGGCTACCAACGTGAGAAAGAATTAGACTCCGAGGAGGTTTGCTTGGTTTTTTAATTTTCGTGGGGCTTGGCTATGTAAAGACCATCAGGAGGCAAAGCCACGTAGGTTGACTTTTGGGGGGGATTGCTTTTTCTATCTTGTATTGACCGAATTGAGAAAACAAGAAACAAACTTCTCTCGTATGCTTGTGAGGCCAGCCGCCATTGTTGACTCATTGGCTTTTGCTTTTTACTTTTCTTGGATACAATTGGAGGGAACAATCAGACTCTCTTGTACGTTTGGCTTTTGGAGACAATTGAAAGCAATCGAATTCTTTGTTCTTTTTCTTCTATTGTTGACCGAAGTTGAGAGATCCGATTCGGCAATTTTCCCCAATTCTCCACGCGCGGTTTGTCCTCCATTAATAGAGAGCTAAATCCCTAATTCTAATCAAGGGGACAACTGATGATTTGATTCGGCAATTACTGTGAGATCTAAACCGTTTTTAATTATTTCTTTCACTTATTGGTATTTAGATGTTTTCTACTTTTAATTGTTATAGCTCTTGTGTATGATTGATTAGTGCACATAATTAATTATTCATATAGGCTATTTTGCTAACTAGGGGTAATTGAATCCGCAATTATTCGAATATCTCTATCTCAGTAGCAACTGGTGTAATTGGGTTTATGTCAGGGAAACATATGATCTAAGTTAAACAAACCCTCGTAGCGTGTTTGTTAGTTAGGATTGGGCATTTTTAATTATTAATGCAATCTAGAAATTAAATCTTACGGTCGTACCTAGAGTTGTTTTTAGGTTAAAGAAATAGTTAATGATCGTACCTTAACTATCGAGAAATTAAGAAAAGGTTGGTTGTTTATCGCGTGCATGACAACTATAACCAATCTACTAATAAATGTTGGAATTATCTGTAAATCGATGATCAGTGCATGAACCATTTCTGAAATGTACCATTGGCTAGAGTACTCCCAATTATTTCTTTTAATTAATTATTTTCTATATTTGATTTATTTAATTCATTAGCATTTTAATCCCAAACCCCCCATTTATCTTGATTCGAAAGGAAATAAATTTCTCTCCAGTCCCTGAGGAAACAACCCTGCTTGCCACTGTCTACTAGTTAGTGAATTTTCGTCAGATAATTAATTCGGGAATATCGGGTTCAGCAAACTCTTTGGGAACAGGGTAAATCAAGTAACCCATTGCACACCTAGAGTCCCTGCTCCAGTACCTAAAATTGATTGCTGATTACTTTTGGTGGTAGTTAGGTTTATTTATTATTATTGCACAGGTTCGGCACCTGTCACTGTGTATGGCATTTTGTTGGTTGGTGTCGATTTTCATATGGAAAGAAATGGCCAGTACATTTGGTTAGTTGGAGAGCATTTTGTTTGTTTGCTTGTGAACTACATTTGGTCCGTTCCTTTACCTGTTGCTAAATCCATTGTTCGTTTCGTGTGACTTGTATTTGGTTAGTTGTCCTATTTCTCAAAATGTACTGGAAAGCATTTTAGTCTCTTCTCCAACTACTCATTACAATTCAATTGATTAGAATCCTTGATGCTATTAATTTTTATAGAGGAAAACATGTCATTTGATTTGGACCAATTGTGTGATAAAAATACTACTAGCAATGACCTATTCTCTCTATTATCTAAAACTTTTGGAGATCATGAATTAGTTCTTGATAGTGTTCGTAAGAAAGCTTTGGCTCAAGCATGCATATTCAACGAAGATTAAGCAGTCAAAAAAAGATAACTCTTGCTTCTCTCTTTTCTAAATCTACATAACTGTTTTTTAATTTATTTTTCATATTCTTATTTCAATTTCAATTTTACAGATTTTTATGAGCACAATTGAGGTTTGCATCATCTGGACACTAGATGCTATTATGCTTTTGTTGAAATATGCTAGAAAGTTTCACTCCCTCTATGGTGGCTCTATAAACTATTCTTAGTAGACTTTTTGAAATATTAGTATCCTATTTATGAGACATTGCAGTTGTACTCAATTTTTTATCATCTTTAAAGCTTGGCATTTTTTATTTATTTATTTTGGGACTTAAAGTTTGGAATCTGTTCCTATTACATTGCTAGATTGATTTTTGGTATCATATAATTTCATGAAGTTTTGTAGGAAAATACATAAAACATATTAGTGACAATTTTAATTTAGCCATTTTGATGTGCAATGGAATAATTAATTGGTTTTAGAATGTAAGAGAAAATTCGGTAAAGTTGGCTCACAGGCAAGGAGATGAAATTAGGGTGGGGTATTATGGTCTTATCAAAATAAAAATGAGATGGGAAAATCGTTCAAAACGTCCCTCATATTTTACAAGATGACTTTTTCATCCCTCACTTTTAAAAGTGTAATTTTACGTCCCTTACAAATTCACATTGACCAAATTTGGTTCTTACCTAGGTTTTTGACTAGTTTTTTGCCGGAATCCACCACGTGACTTGCATATGATTATTTTTTAAGAACAAAATTATCAAATCAAATTTTTACATAATCTGATTCATAGTCCCTCACATTTCACAAAATGAAGTTTTTCGACCTTAACATTTTACAAAATAAATTGTTTCGTTCCTCACATTTAAAAAAAAAAGAATTTTTCCACCCCTCACATTTTTCAAAATAAATTTTTTCATCCTTCATTAATCATGTGTATGAATAGCTTTTTTTCTATAAACCCAAGTATATGTCTATTGGATTTTACCTGAACAGTACGAATAACATGTAATTTATCTCTATTGGATTTCATCTAAATATGCTAATCGTAGTTATACACATGCTATTCAATATATATATATATATATATATAGGGGTTTAAAACTAATAATTTTGTTTGAAACTCATATATATATTTATATGATTTTACCTAAACATAATAAGCAAGTACGACAACCTTACAAGACTGGATATTATGTTTTAGTGGGAGTACAAATAACATAATAAGAGTGTCAATTACATTACCCTAAAATTATTATGCATTAAATAATATAGCAAGTACGACAACCTTACAAGACTGATAAACGTACAAAGGCATTGTCCCCTATCCAAGAAAAACACAAAGCTGAGCTTAACGAAGTATGCAAGGAAACTATTCCAACAAATTGAAGTGCAGCAATATAGCGACGCAGCCACAAATCTTACATCCTACTCTCCACATTAGCAAGCCAAACATCCTACTCGGTTTGTCCAGGAGAGGCTTTAAGAGTCTTGAAGGCTACATGATCTGCTGGCCAAAATGATGTATCCATGTGACACATTGCGATGATTCTATCATTAATAGGACGTCTTCTGTTAATAATAAAAGGCGATCTTTTTCAAGTTCAACCAAATCAACAGCATAAGGACGAGTTGAGAAAAATGAATGGCACAAGTAGGCCGCAAATGGAAAGCAAACTTCACGGCATGACACAAACTTTCAGCATCAAATTGCTTTGTATTTCCAATTATTAGCTCCTTTCCTAACCCTTTTGTAATTTTGGATGTTAATGCAACCAAATGTTCTACACTTAAAAGTTTCTTTGAGAATTCTATCATGTCTTCCAGTGATTTTGGACAGCTCTTAATCTCCCCTTTTAGAGCTGGTTCACTACAGTATAGAAGGCTAGTTTCAATGACTTCTTTTGTTGCAGGAGAAGTAAAAAACTCAGGAAACATTTTCTGGAGATCATTAGAGCTAGTAGATATCTTTGATGCAATTTGAAAAGGAAGAAAAGAGCGAGGAGGAATTTGATCATTCAAATTTGGGAGGTGAACTCTATTCCCTTGTTCCAGGATTGAGAGCCTAAAGAAAGAGTTGGGTTCAGGCTCATCAGAGGCATGAAAGATGCTCATCGTGACGCATTTATTGTTTAACTTTCCAGATAAAATAAACAAGCTAAATCAGCCATGGAGCAAAATTTGGCAATGGCGATAATTATGCTTCTACATCTGTAGCCTCCAATCAAGTCAATTTTCTGGTCTAAAAATGTACTCAACAATATGCCTGTATCAATTTTTTATCGCCATTATGATTCAGATTATTATGCTTCTTTAGTGCAATTATCTAAAAAACCAAAAGAAGTTCTAGTGCAAGAAGATGTTAAAACTAATATATGTATGGATGCAACACTTACTTTGTGGTCACATATGTCGTATTACTATTGAAGGGAACCAGAGAAGAAGACACTATAGAGGAGTGAAGCAAAGACCATGGGGCAAATGGGCTGCTGAAATTCGTGATCCCAAGAAGGCGGCAAGGGTCTGGCTAGGCACATTTGAAACTGCCGAAGCTGCAGCTCTTGCTTATGATGAAGCATCTCTAAGATTCAAAGGAAACAAAGCAAAGCTCAATTTTCCTGAAAGAGTTCCAAGGGAAAACCGAGTATGGTTATCTTGCAACTCGCCAAGACGCCCGAGTTGTTGCTGATCAGCAAGTTTCTCATTCTCCTTCAAATTGATCATTTCCTCCTCCTCAAGAGTATCCTCATATTCTTCAGTATGCTGAGCTGCTTAGGAGTGGAGATCAAAATAACTTGCATGATGGAAAGAGGATGGATCTTCCTCAAGAAAAAAGCCAATCGAACTTTTTCCACTTTGAAAGCGGGAAGAGAAGTATCCGCTTTGGTCGGGATCTGTCTGTAGATCGTATTGCATATCTAGTCCAGTGACTCCAGTCCACCAGGCCTTAGCCAGAACATGCTCTAATTGGTGAAGGAGGTACCGCTAACCAAAGACAAACCAAGGTTCGTCGAGAAGCGAAGAAAAGGGTATTTGATCAAACAAAGACTTTAATCTTGGTTGCTAAAAGCCCTAAAAGGGTTGGCCTTACGCTAACAAGGGAAAACAAAAGACCTGCTACGGATTCTCCACTCCCAAGCAGTTATTTTGATCTCCACGCCTAAGCAGCTCAGCATACTGAAGAATATGTGGATACTCCTGAGGAGGAGGAAATGATCGATTTGAATGAGAATGAGAAACTTGCTGATCGGCCACAACTGGGGCGTCTTGGCGAGTTGTAAGATAACCATACTCAGTTTTCCCTTGGAACTCTTTCAGGAAAATTGAGCTTTGCTTTGTTTCCTTTGAATCTTAGAGCTGATTCATCATAAGCAAGAGCTGCAGCTTCGGCAGTTTCAAATATGCCTAGCCAGACCCTTGCCGCCTTCTTGGGATCACGAATTTCAGCAGCCCATTTGCCCCATGGTCTTTGCCTCACTCCTCTACAGTGTCTTCTTCCCTGGTTCCCTTCAATGATAACACGACATATGTGACCACAAAGTAAGTGTTGCATCCATATATATATTAGCTTTATCATCTTCTTGCACTAGAACTTCTTTTGGTTTTTTAGATAATTGTACTAAAGAAGCATAATAATCTGTATCATGCTTAGACAATAGCGATAATTTTGACAAAATTGATTCAGGCATATTGTTGAGTACATTTTTACACCAGAAATTGACTTGATTGGAGGCTACAGATGTAGAAGCAGATGATGCAATAGCTGCAGGAGTTAAAGCAAGACCCAGAGAATGGAAGGTAAAGACTAAGGAAGATGTGAAGGAAAATGTAGCCGTGTTATCTTAGCCGAGGATAGTTCGTGGAAAAAGGATTGGACTAGCTCAGTATTTATGCTTGAGGAAGATGATACATTTCCAATCAGACGCCTCCTAAGATTGAATATGAACCACAGCTGTCCAAAGGAAATAAAAATTGACATGCCATGTTAGAAAAGGACAATAGCAATGGGATTCACGGCAAATTGAGATTATTTTTTCTTTTCCTTGCTACGAGATCTGTCTTCTCAATGGCATGTTGACATTATTATGTCTTTCTCTCAAACAAAACTGTAGGAAATTGGAAATGATTCTGTAAATAAAGGATTAAGAAAAATATTAGAAATTTCGAAGGGCTACATTTGAATTAAGGGATTTGATAAAGGATTTGAAATCCTCTCAAATCTCTTTTAGTTATTTGGATTATTTAGAAGATATTTGAATTTATAAATTTATCAATTATTCTAGTATTTAAAACATATTTTAATAATTAGCATATTAGAAACCTAAGTGTTTATTAAGCAATCCAAATAACTAGAACAATTTGAATAGATTTTAAATCTTTCATTAAATTCTTCAATCCAAACAAAGTCTAAAGAACCTGATGAATCTAAAATAACCAACAAAGATTTGCTGAACAGAAAATCATATTATTGGGAATTTTGTTTCAAAACTTTGCATAACATAAAGCTAAACACCCACGTACGTTATACACATATGAGTATATCAAATAAAATTTGAAATCATCTTTATAAAATGAATATGTTAAAAGTTGGATTAGTCCAGAGCAATTTTAGTGGTACTAAAGGTTTTCTGCAATCACATTTTCCATTTTTTTTTGTTACTTTCTATATGATATGCTAAATTAAATTGTCAAATTGCTAATTAGTGTTATAATTGTGGAAGTTCTCTCCCTTTCTTTCATCTTTATTACTCATGGATCAAACCTAATTACTCCTTCCATCCCAATTATTTAGTTATGTTTCGCGAATCCAATTTTTTAAGAATAGTGATTTGATTGTGATGTTTGTATTTCTCTTTCTAATTTTACCTTTACAAATTTAAAATTTAAATTTGAATGGTGACATGCATATGATTAGAAAGAAATGTCATATTGAAAAAAGAGATTAAAATGTATTTTAACTTTTCCGACAGAACAAATATTTTAAAATATTTCAAAATAAAAAATATGACATTTTTAATAGAACAGAGAGAGTATCATTTTTTTTTGTTACATTTTCTTATAGGAAAGGGCAAGATTTAAAAGACTAGAAAAGAATAAGAGAAATTGAATTCAAAACCTCTAGCTCCGTTCGCTCTTTTATATTTAATCTGAATGACAAACACGTGGGAGCTAGGTTCCTAGTGCGATTCCTTTATGGTAGTAACGCGTTGAACATTCCTACCGTAGGTACGTCTGCCAGAAAATGACACGTGTTGTATTCTAAGTGCCGGTAACGTAGACATTAAATCAGAGAGGGATGTCCCACGGGCGTGTACATGGAACAAAATGGAACGCGTCCGGATACACGGAAACACCAACGAATACCGTATGCCGGTGACCGCTGAGGAATGAAAAAAATGCGTCAACCCCCTTTAAAAGTAGCTTTGTTGCAAGAAAGTACTGAAATTAAAACAAATAATAATTAAAAATTTGACACGTGTGGGGAAGAAGAAATTGGAAGAACAAAAATTTGATGTCAATGTATTAGTTGTGTGTCGACTTAAAAAACAAAAGAGGTCATCTATCTACATATTATATATTTGAAAATAACTTTTCAGCCTGATCATCCCAATGAGCTTTTCAACTCTCCATTCGTTTTTCTCAATTTTTTTGATTTATTTTAAATGATCAAAATATCATTAAGGTCTCTTTATTTGGATTGAATCTAAATATGTGCTCTTATTGGTTAAGTTTAGTCTTAAAACTATACACTTCCACATGTGGCTTATCAAAAATAGGAAAGAAAAGTTATTTGCCTATAATTAACAATCTAAATTTTTTTTTTTACTAACGTTACCAAAATTAGAATCAACAAATTAAATTTTATGAACTCATATTGAGGAAACATTTCTCAATTCCTTTCTTCTTTTATTAACCTTACCAAAAATAAGCATGACAATCTAATAACTATGACACGAAACTAGAGAAATATATTTGGAAATGGTTGATTTTACTGAAAATGACCGTGAACAATTTAATGATTTGAGCACCATATTAAGGAAATTATTAATAATTAAATGATTGAAAACTAAATTAAAGAAACTTCTTCACTTATCATTATTTGAACACCATATTTGATCTTAGAAAAAATCATAACAAATCGAAAATTTGTCTATTTCTTGATGTTTCCTAGCAAAATCTATCATTCTCCTAAGAACATGGCTCCCTTGCTTCTCAATTCCCTCTCTTGCTTTCTGCATTGAGATTTTTGCTACTTAATTTAAACAACTACATGCATTTTGATATCATACAATTAGGGGTTGGCAAAATTATCTGCTAACCCGAAAATCCGTCATATCCGATCCAATTCGATTCGAAAATTAGAATACCCGATTTGTATTATTTGATCGGGTTAAAAGAGGCTCAGGTACCCCGCTAAAATGCGGAGTGGGTTAGAGTCACATAATTAAAAACCTGCAGGTACTCGACCTGTCTCGCATATATATATATATATATTTTAAATATTCTCTTCGCATGCTTATTTCTTGGTGAGAGACTTTTTTTGTAAAAGAAATTTTTATTAAATCTTAGATGAATGTGCAAAATATAAATCTTAGATGAATGTGTAAATTAGTATAAATAATTTTTTTAAAAAATGAATGATTAGTGGGACAGAGCGGATATCCATTGATCCGACCCTATTTCAGTAGGTACTCGCTGATATGTGGGACGAATAAGAATCAAAAAATGGTTAATCCACAGGATGTGGTCGGGTCAGTCAAATGGTGGACGGGGCGGGTACCTGACTCTCGCCCACCCCTACATGTAGCTTGCATAATCAAATTAAGCATTTTATGTGTTTGTTATATTATAAGATGACATGTATGACATTACAAGATGACATGTAACTTTTTTCAGAATTCTTTTGTTATGACATTTTATCTCTTTTGTTTAAGACTACACAAAGGAAAGTGGTTATCGATTATATGTTAAACTTTCGACTCAAATTTTTTTTTTTAAACTCATGCAATAATAACCATAAGGCAATCAAGAAATTCAGATCTAATACGATATTATTATAAAAAATATATATAAACAAACTAAAAATACAATCTTAAATTTTCCTTTAATCATGATTATTTATCATAAGATTTTGCTGTTATTTTTGCCTCTAAGCAAACATTACTCCTAAAATTAAGTTATTTTTTATTTAGGTTCTTTTGAGCTTATGTTAAGTATCAAAGTTGTCAAAAAGCTAATGCCTTTATTTTTTACTTTTGGATGATTTGGACAACTAAAAAAGGTCTCATGAACTTATTTTAATTTCAAATACAGTCTTATTTTATATAGTTTGTCAAATAGGTGTTGTAGATTTAGTTTTAAACTCATCAAAATCTTTTTGAAGTTTAAAAACACCATAAAAATATTTTATATGTAATTTTTGTTGTTATATTATATACATATATATAATTAAAACATAATTACGATGTCATCTGATTTTCCAATTTTTGAACTCTGAATCAACCATCGAACTAATTAACCCTTGTCCCTTATACTCAGTCAAGTTGTTATTTGGATGAAATTGAAAAACACCAACTGCATCGAAGCGAGACATGGGGCTGCATAGTAGCGAGAAGGAAAAGGGAGATGTGTATATTTGGTGTAATTTTTTTGATGTTTCTCCATTTTTTTTGTAGCATTTGTTTTGAATGCTTTTTAATCTTTATTGAAGAATTAATTAATAACGAAAATATTTTCTGACAGCATATTAGAATTTTATTCTTTATTTCTTCATAGGTAGTTCAAGAGCATATTGAATTCTTAGGTACAAGATGATAAAAGAATGTAATATTCTAGAATGGGACAAATGATAAGCAATTTAACCCAATTTCTTGGTAATTTTATAGTTTTTTCAGGTTGATGGGTTGGGCCATTGCCTACCTTCCATGAGCGAGAATTTTTTTTCTTTGCTTTTATTTAAAACAGTACATTTGATAGAATTTGGCACTAAAATTGAGACTATCTCAAACTTTTATATTTTCTTTCCAAATAGCTTCTTTCCAATAGCAATAATTTCACAATTTTAGCTCTGATTTTGGTAGATTGTTGAGCTGGTGATTCTAACCTTCTGTGAAGTGAAATATCTATCCTCTCGCCATGTGAACGTATTTAATGTTTGTCATTTTTGTATTTTTTATCCTGTCTATATTTTTTGATTAAAAATAAATCCCTTCCTTTTTTACTTGCTTATTTATAGCATGGTTCCTAATTTATATTCAATTTCAACAAGTTTACTAATGACCTACCTCATATAAATTTGTATTAATCGTATCTTCTATATTTATTGTCAACAAATCATATGTATTGTTCTCTAATCAAATTGATTACAGTCTTGCATTACTAATATTGGTTTGATTTTTTATGGCTATTACTAAAATTTGGACAAAATATGTGACATTAATGCCAAGGTAGATAGTGTTTCCTTACCCCTTCATCTTTAGAAGATTGATATAAATACATACATACAAAGACACACATACATGTGTGTGTGTGTATTTGTTGACAACTTTTCGTCCTAAGCCACCCATTGAGCTTTCAAGTCTACATTTGTTTCTTAATTTTTTAAATTTATTTAATTGTTTAAAATGTCATTAGTACTTTTTGTTTGGATTGAATCCAAAATAATGCTTTTATTAGTTAAGTTTAGTCCCTAAAATTAGATTCTTCCAAATGTAGCATACCAAGAAACAGAAAACATTGCCAATGATTTTGCAATCTAATTTCAATTTTATTAACTTACCAAAATAAAATATCATCATGTT
The DNA here is from genome assembly GCA_023065735.1 of Coffea humblotiana. Lineage (NCBI taxonomy): Eukaryota > Viridiplantae > Streptophyta > Magnoliopsida > Gentianales > Rubiaceae > Coffea > Coffea humblotiana. The sequence continues at coordinate 21,508,475 of CM041210.1, forward strand.
TGATATTGGTTAATTTTACCAAAATTAGAATGAGCAATTAAATGCTTGAACCTAACAATAAGGAAATCTTCACCAATTCCTTTAGTCTTTTTATTAAACTTAACAAGAAAATAAATTCATCTATTTAATGCCTATAAAAAAAAAAGTTACAGCAATATCCTTGCAATTTGTTGATTATATTAAAAATAAATATGAACATATTAATGGTTTGAACATCAAATTAAGGAAATTATAAATGATATGATTTGAAACAAAAATGATAGTCTCAACTTTTTCTTTTTATCACAATTTTTCCTATTGTGACCTTTATTTTATTTTTTTATACTCATGGTAGTCAATTATTTTTCTTTTTACTCTACTATCCTTAGTTTGAATAGAGAAGTTAGTTCCATGCTCTTTGTTAGCAAGTTCAAAAGTAACTATACAATCCTAATTATTCTTATGATTGTTTAGTATCTTTTTTCATAAGTATATATCTTGGTATGTTGTTTTTCTTTCTCTTACATTTTTGGTATATTAGGTGCTCATAATAATATTTTGAGAACCTATTCAATATAATACTCTTATAATGAGTGTAAGTTTTAAGATGAACAAATTTTATTGATACAAATTTATTTATGATATAAATAACAATGCATTTGGATGGTTAGGCAATTCATAGTTTCTTTCAAGTCCATGAGTAGGGGTTTTTTTTCCTTTGTTTTTACTCAAATAACACATTTTGATAAAAAAAAAAGACACTAAAATTGACATCATCTTAAACTTTCAGCTTTTCTTTTCCAAATAACATCTTTTGACAAAAATAATTTAACAATTTTGATTTAAAGTGTTAATGCACGGGTCAAAATTCTAGTGTATAGAAATTAAATTAAAGAGATGCATTAAAATTTTTGTTAATAGTCATTTAATTTGTATAAACAGCCATTCATTCCTATAAATTTTTATTAATTCTTATGCTCTCTCCTTTGAAAATGGATGTAGTCCAAAGTAGTACGCATGTAATCATGGTGTTGTAAGTACTCTCCAAAATTACTATTCTTAGTATTTAATACTTTGAACAGAAATTCAATTCACCAAACATTAGTTTGCTTTTGAATTTCCTTTTAGTCGTGAAACAATCACATATGTAATTACACTTATTGTGTACTACATATCCTTCACTTATATGTTGACTTACCACTATTAATTAGAGTAAATATAATTCAATAACCGGATAATATTCGATTACAACTAAATATTAAGTTGTTATAAGTCAACCATTTTAATGTGTTTATTTTGAATCCTTGTTTTACAAATACCATATTCACTTTTTGTACACTAGCATTTTAAGTTGTCTTATTAAATTTTTTGTTAAATAAAAAATAAAAAATATGATGAAAAATACAAAGTGCCCATGTAAATGAATCGGGAACGAAACTAGTACTGTTACAAAATAAATATTGTTAGGGAGCATGAGTGTAAGTGAGACCTAGTGTAACATTGAATGATCACATTAGAATTTAGTAACATGGCAAGCCTTTCATGAAAGTGTTGCAATTACCAAATTGGGAGGAGTGAAGACAAAATTAATTAAATTTCGAATGAAGAATTGGACGTACAGTTTCTATAGTGTAGGATTTGAGTATCCTTTCCCTTCGATTTTTTTCCCAGGCCTGGCGAAAACTCCTTGCCTAGCGCGTGGTCTGTGCTTCCAAGTCCAAATGGTTTTGGACCACAAACAATTCAACCATGGCCAGTCCATGATGGGGTCGATTTCTCGTTTGCACACTCACAGCAGACCTACTGTAGGAATGGTCAATGCGTTCCCGTTGGAAGAGTCCTTCTTGTTCTTTTGATGAATTGCTGATGGTAAATTAAATTGATAGCCCCTGAATTTTTTTGGGTTTTTCAAGGAATTGTTAAAAAACATACTCTAATATGGTAAATTAATCTTTTTTTTTTTGTTTTTAAGAATAGTTGGAAATATTTGCTAACTTTTTTGGTTTGCAATTGAGTCGTTTTATTACTAATTCAAAGAAAAAGGGAAACCTACTTGATTTCATGTATGCTTCACTCATAAAATCTGTGGTGCTTCAAGTTCATTTCAAGCCACTCTCGATCAATGTGAGAAGCGGAAACCACAATTGGAGATAAAAGTGCAACAAGAAATGAAAAGATGTTTAACTTTTGGTAAAACAAATTAATGATGTTTAACTTTTCGTAATCATTAATGGAGATGGCATTTAACAATTACAATTTAACTATCTGAATTTTATTGTGTACTTAAAGCATAAATGTACAGAGTTTTTAAGATAAGCTATATTACAATTCATCCCTAAGTATAAGTACAAGATGTTGTGAGTCCACATATGCATGCCATTCTAATACCCTACAACACACGTCAATCTTATATAATTTTCTTCATCTTTGTGTACCATTTAGCATCGCATCAATAGCTATATTGGGCTATTTTTGCCCCAGTTCCTGCTCAACTCCCAATTCCTCTTACTTTTAACTACTCCTCTAGTATTCGTCAAAGAACACTTCATGTCCAGGATCACCTTCTGAACAACAACCTTACAAGGCATCTGTATGTTCTGAAATATCAACTGATTCCTAGCTAGTGAAAGCTTACAAACTTTATCAGCAAATGAGTTGGACTTGCAGTAACAGGGGCGGATTTAAGGTGGGGGCACAGCCCCATTGCCCCCCTTAAATTCTTATAATATTTATACAATTTTAACGTAATTTTGAGTGTGCCCCCACTCCCCAAATTCCCTTTCCTCATCTGTCCCCAATTTTCCCCCCACAACCGATGGTCTCTCTTTTCTTAATCCATCATTTACTTCCTTTGTCCCCACTTCCCAATTTCCCTTTCCTCCATCATTTATTGCTCCTCCGGTTTCCCATTTTCCCCCCAACAGAGCCACAAATCTATCCACACTGAACTTTGCTCATAAGCACATCCCATCTGTCGTCCCACACTGAATTGGATATTCTAAGTGGATATTCTTGCACTTGATACTGAATTGGATACTTATATTAATGACTTGAAATCAGCTAAGGAATTCTCGATTTAAGAAAAATCTCTGATCTAGCTCAAAGGTTGGTGGAGACTAAGAGATATTGTGTATCTATTGGTTTATATGCTTCTTAAAGTTGGTTTTGATTTTACCTGTTGCTACAGTTACAGTAGAAAGGGCTTTTTCAGCTATGAATATAGTGAAGAATCGATTACGAAATAAAATGGGAGACACTTGGATGAATGATTGTTTAATTACTTATATTGAGAAAAATATACTTTGTGAAGTTCAAAATGAGAAAGTCGTAAACCATTATCAAAATATGAAAACTCGTCGTGAACAATTGTAAATAGTTTAGTTTGTTTTTGAAATAAATTATTATTACATTAATAATTTTGAGTTTGTCTTTTTATGTTTTTCATGGAATATACGTATCATTTGTACTTGTTGGTGAATTCTTTTTTTTTTTTTTTGCTTAAAAAACTAGAAAAAGAGCAAATAAAAAATTTTAGTGTTATTTTTTGACCCCACTGAGATTTTTTTCTGTGGTGCTTCAAGTTCATTTCAAGCCACTCTCGATCAATGTGAGAAGCGGAAACCACAATTGGAGATAAAAGTGCAACAAGAAATGAAAAGATGTTTAACTTTTGGTAAAACAAATTAATGATGTTTAACTTTTCGTAATCATTAATGGAGATGGCATTTAACAATTACAATTTAACTATCTGAATTTTATTGTGTACTTAAAGCATAAATGTACAGAGTTTTAAGATAAGCTATATTACAATTCATCCCTAAGTATAAGTACAAGATGTTGTGAGTCCACATATGCATGCCATTCTAATACCCTACAACACACGTCAATCTTATATAATTTTCTTCATCTTTGTGTACCATTTAGCATCGCATCAATAGCTATATTGGGCTATTTTTGCCCCAGTTCCTGCTCAACTCCCAATTCCTCTTACTTTTAACTACTCCTCTAGTATTCGTCAAAGAACACTTCATGTCCGGGATCACCTTCTGAACAAAAACCCTTACAAGGCATCTGTATGTTCTGAAATATTAACTGGTTCCTAGCTAGTGAAAGCTTACAAACTTTATCAGCAAATGAGTTGGACTTGCAGTAAAAACACCATCAATTCAGCTCATCAGTCCAACACAAGCTTCCCCATAAATCATACACACATGCCAGGTATTTCCCAAGAGATTTCAGAAGAGAATTGGCAGTGAAAAAAGAAGTGCTCTACTGATTCATTTGCAATGCCACCGAAGACACATATAACTATCAAATGTTATTAGACCTGAAGACTTCAATCTAGTGACAGTGGACAGCTTATTATTACATGGCAACCAGATTATACATGCAAAACACGGAATACAGCCTTGAAACCATGGTTCAAAGACTTGGCCGAGTCGTCACCATCTCGGGCCCTCCGGACACGATACCGGAGTAATACGATTCCGAAATAGTTAACTCGCCGAAACGTTACCGTGAAGGATTGAAAGGGTTGAGTCACACTGAATCATTCCGAGTTATCCTGAGTCAACTCAAATTTTCATTATTTTTACTAATTTTTAATTATTTTTGTTTATCATATTTTTTTAATTTTAGAATATTAAATATTTCAAAAATTTGTGTCTCGCCGAAACCGTGACCGATATGCCAAGACCGATGTGGTACGGTCCGGGGCTGCGACCGCAACCGCTACGGTGACTTTGAACCATGCTTGAAACCCAACGACTCTAAATTAAGCACCTTTGGACAGTTTTCTTGCAGAGCTTCATAAGCAGATCTAAAAGCGAAAACCTCCTGCTTACTAGGAATCCAAGTATATTGATCCTCCTGATCACATAAAGCGGAGAACTCTGACAGAGTAGCATCCATCAAGTGCACTACTTCCATAATCCCCTTCCTCCCGTCACCCCATTTCCATTGATCCCCATGTATAGCATAAGACACATTACTATCTCTTAAGAAATTATCAGAAAATTTGTCGGCTGGAACACCAATTCGATGCCATTTATCAAGCCATACTCAGGTGTCGTTGCCATTTCCCACTTTAACTTCAACAACAAGGCCTAAAAACATACCTCATCTGCAGAATCTTTCTCCAAGACCAGCTACTATCAAGAACTTGAGATTGTTTTGTCATTATCATATTTACGGAATTTAAGGTTTTTATACTTTGCATTCTAAGCTTCTTTTTTTTCTCACAAGTTAGCCACTTAACTATTTTTGGGCATTATGATTAATGTAGATGGTAAGGGATGACAGCATGTTAGTATTGATCAATGCCCTTGTATCACTGTATGTATGAATTTGAATCTTGTCGATTACCTTGCTTTGTCCTTTAAAAGATGTACAAGTATTAATGAGCAGCCCCTCCTGGGGTAGCTCGCCTGGCCAGCCACTGCATCATTAGGCCGGTTGGTCATGTTTCCAGTCCGGGAGTTTATCGTGTTTGGAAGGATGGGACTTTTTATCTTGGGCCACAGGCTGCATCAGCCAAAAAAAAAAAAAAGTATTAATGAGTGTCTTTACCCCGGCAAAGTGTCTAAGATAAAGTATCTAGTCAAACACTATGAAAATCTTTATGCTGACTAGTGCCCATGTGTGATCGATGCAACTTTGTGATGGGATAGCTCGTGCGATATTAGTACATTTAGGAATAATGAAATTCAGAAGAAGGGGAAAAAATAATAAAAATGCCATATAAGTATTTTTCCTGATGACAAAACTAAGATAATTAGATAATAATTTACCAGACGAGTATTATATAAGTAAGCTTGGCAACTGCTACTTACTCTAGTAAAATTTTCTTAAAACTATAGACCAATTACTCTAAAGATTCTCACGGTAAAAGATTATTGAGAGATGACATGAGATAATTTTGTAGCTCTTCAAGAGATTTGTCTTTTGGCTCTTCACTCTAAAAATTAATTTATGTTCAACTTGTGCATGAAGCAGGTATTCAAAAACAATGATCAAGATTCCTCCACGACTGTTGAACTTTTTATTTAGTATCACATTCAACTAATTAATCTTATTAGTAATCTAATCTTTAATTTGTTACAATTTAGTCAATACACTTCTAAATTTTCCATTGGTCCTCTCCCTTCCCTTCTAGCCCCTCCAAAAGAAGCAAAAAAAATAGAGTTATGTGAAACAATCAAGATCTTTGCACTCTAACGAGATTCAAACACACACTCTAATTTTATTCATAAACCCTTGTTAACTGCAAGTATATAGGTCAATACTCGTAGTATTGAGGAATTAAAATCGATTCTACGAAGATCACTACCAACTATTAAGACTTTTCACTTACTCTATTATCTAAACCAACAATAATACTTCACTAAATCAAATGACAATACTGTACAACAATGCAGAAGTGAATTAATAAACTTGAAGAAACTCAACTAAATGTAATGTTCTAGGACATAGAATCCACTAAATGTAATTAACTATGGATGAACTAGTCAATTATTACTATACACTTGTCTTGTTAAGGATGTATTTTACTAAAGCAATCGGAACTAGCTTTTGCCAATAAATCGAATATAGCCAATAGTACAGTTTCTCTACTTTTGTGGTGAAATCACAAGTGATGACTTAATCAAGATCGGGGAAATGCTAAGAACATCCATTTAAGTGTACCATTGCCTTCGTGTGTCTACTCCTTAGATTCCACCTATTCTATTTCCATTATTATCAACTACTTTCATAGATTAACAATAACTATCATGACTTGTAAATGGTGATCAAGCTATAAAAGTAAGAATTGGTGAGCTAACAAATACAAAATATAGCAACAATCAACAACATTTAACCATAATCAAACACAAATGGTTTTTCTATTTGTAGAACAAGAAGATTTTGCTAGACATAATAGATAGAATAATTAAGCTCAAGTCTTTAATGAAACTAAACAAGATTCCAACAATAAAAAAAATAGGGATGAAGAAAATGCTCATTCAAATAAAGAAACAAAATCAACAAGTTTCATCATTTTCATTGCCATCAAAATGTTGAATTTAATCAAGAGTTCTTCGATGGTTCTTCGAGAAATGAAGAACAAAACTAAGCTAACAACTGAGAGAAAAGTTGTTCTACTTCTAAACTACTACACTACTTAGAGAGAGTAAGAGACTTTAATTTTCTATTTCTTTTACTTTTTCTATTTACAAGGCAAAAGAAGGTATTGTCCGTAATGTGAACACAAGACTAAAGTTTCTTCCAAAAGTCAACAATTGTAGCTATAATTGAATCAAGAAAAGTTGAAGCGACAAAAGAGTTTCTTGTTGATGTTTGAACTCACCTTCTAGCTGTCACAATGTCTTGTCAATCTTTGAAGCATGAGGAGAGAATATTTCACAGGAAATCAAGTTGCATAACTCGTGCAAGTGGTTCAGAAAATATGGCTGGATAACCAATCTTGGAACCAGTGCAAACTGTTGAGGTTACAAGGCCGGTTATCTTGCCCTATTTAACAATAATTTTTTGTCAGCTTCTACCGTGTAATCGGTCCAGTAAACAGTCCTGCCTCCTGAGGTTACTCGGCCAGTTACATTCCCCTCACTGCAAAAGATCATTAGGAAGATGTCATGAGATTATAATTTTGTAGATCTCCAAGGGATTTGTTTTGTGCGTTAAAAAAAAAATATTCCAAAGACAATGGTCGAGATTCCTCCACAACCAAAAATAGCATTTGCGAGTCTCTATACGAGTTAGAAAGTAAATAATTAAAAGCAAGCATTATTTTACTGGATAAGCTTTTCCTATTATGATTCCTCCGCTTGATGGGTTTTTCATCATTTCGAGATAAGCAATGAATTTTGATCAGTAGTTGCCTACTTATAAGTAACTATATTATGACCCATGCCTTGCTATTTAAGGAAATGGCATCAATACTCATTTTTAATAAACATGACAAGGAATCACTTGGAAATATACATGTTTTACTAAAAGTTTAGTAAAGACAAACGATATTTACACTTCAAATTGTTTCAAGCACTTCATCCTTCTTTTTCGCTTAATGAAATGGCACAAAAAAAACTGTCAAATACTCTAAGAGACAAAATTACCCCTCTATGTATTCACCAATAATTACAATCAAAATAAATTTGTGCAAAAAAAGAAGTTTTTTATCTCTTCATGTGAACAAAATTTCTTTATTTCTTTTTCTTAATTTTCTTTTCTTCTTCAAATTAAACAACAATGACTACTAAAGAAAATTTTGCACAAAAAAAGAAGTTTTTTATTTCAATATCTTTCACAAACAAAATTCCTTCATTTCTTGGCTAAACAAAATTTCTCTATGTTTTTCTTAAATTGCTTCTTTTCGACTTATTTCTCTTAAATTTGTTTTTCCTCATTTATTTCTTTTCTTTCTTTGAATAAAAAATGATTTTAAATGGAAATTTACTTGAAATTTTTTATTAATTCTTTCATGAACAAAATTTCATTATTGGTTTTCTAAAAATCTTTTTCTTCTTCTATTTCTTTATTCTTTAAATAAAAAATAAGCATTTACTACAAAATTGAGCTAGAAAGATTTTTTTTACTTCTTGTGTTAACAAATTTCTTTGCTTTTTTTGTTCAATTTCTTTTGCTTACTTTACTTCTTTTTATATAAATAAAAGAGAGAAGAAAATAAAATTTAATTATCTTTTACAATTAATTTATTATTAGAATTTCATGCACACATCTAAAGCAATTTCCATCTAATTCACATCTCATTTCATCTTGAATTCTTTAATATTACAATTTGAAAGTTAAGGGATCATATTGGTCAAAACTTCAAACATATGGACTGAAAAATACAAAACTAGAACTTTTGACTGATGCCAATTCTATTTTGACCATTAGCTATTCTATTTTTCTGTCCATTGTCCTAAAATTGCACAAAATTCAAAACATTGGAGACCATGTTTGCAAATGCCAAAAATCTGTTAATTGCTTATGCAAATAAGTCACCAAATAGGGACCAAAACTGTAACTTTCTCAAAAACAAAATCCATTATATTTCTAAGCCAATATGTATTGAAAAGGGCAAAAATCCATACTGATAGTGGTGTTTGTGATTTGAATTTTGATTGAAATCCCAGAATACGGATCAAACACATCTTAAGTTTTATTACAAGATTTGGTTAAGCTAAATTTGGACAAACTATATGCTTGAATGACATGAAATTTAAACCAAGAATTTTATGGCTGCTAGTTTAATTGACTATTCCAAGACAATATAAGATCGACACCATTTATGGTAAAATGTAATCATAAACTTTTGGGCTATGACTATGTGAAATTTTGAAAAAATAAATAAATAAATAAATAAATTTTAAATTCTTTTCTCGTTTTGCGTGCATTAAAAAATATAATTTGACTTACTCTAGTTTAAATCCTTTAATTTCTAAGGTATTTTTATGGTTCAGTTAAATTTTAATTGTTTGTTTTTATATTGTGGTGCATATTTAGTTATAGTGCATTTTGGTAGTGTGGCTCACTAGTAAGTGTGTATTAAATTTAGTGGACATGAATAGATGTTATATACCAAGGAATATATGCCTAGAAGTGTTAAGAGTGAATTAGAAGAACACCACATAGATGAGTGATTAGAAACTAAAAAGAAAGATCAAGAGATAAGCATTAGTCAAAGTAGTGCCACGTGTCACGTTTCATTTAGTCTTGGAGCACTTAAGTCTTCCTCCTTATCACTTCATTTGGAGCACAAAACACCCTTCATTCTTTTCTTTAAGCTGGCCGAACCTCAAGAGGAGCAAGACCGAGCAAGCTAAGTCCATTTTTCCTTTGATTTTCTTCACCAAATCTTGAGAGATTTCTTCCAATTGCCAAAATCTACTCTGATTAACTTCGCATTTAAGGTGATAGCAAGCTAAGGGTGGAGTGTTTTGAGAAGAAAAGGGGTTTGCTGTGCTTGTTTTCAAGGTGTTGGAGGGTATAATCATTAGAAGCTCCTTTTGTTCTTTAATCTTGCAATTAAGTTGTCAGATAACGTGATTTTGATTGATTTTATGGAGATTCTTACGATTTTAGGGTTAGGATGATAAATTTCAGTTTTATTGATATTTTTCAAATTTTATGTAAGTTAGTTCATCTTTGCTTTGGCATTTATATGATTAGTGGAAGCTAGTTTAGTGTTAAGGTAGAATTTCTAATTTTTAATCGCAATTAGTGATGGTTATATGCAAATTTTAGCTTAAGAAGTGTAATTTCAGTTCTGCCTTGTTTTTGGAATCAACTTGGGTTGCAAATTTCTCCATGTTTTAGACTGAATTAGCTTTTGGACAAAACATGAAAGTTATAGGGATTTGAGTTCTTTCTATCTACAAAATTTCAGATCAATTGGATCATTTTAGCTTATGATTTGGGCAAAGCATTCCTGACTGCGCAAAACCTCTAATTTTCCTGACCTATTTTTCATGTGCTTCTGACAGTCCATTTTTTATCTTGAAAATGCAAAAATTGGGTGTCGATATCTTCATAGGAAATGTAGGTCTATGTCTTAGTTTCGAAACGCCATAAAATTTGCCTCAATTCGATAAGTGTAGCTGCAGTTGTGATCAAAACACCAAAGGATAACAAAACTGCCATCTTCATTGTTTCTCGTTGCCTTTCTCTTGTTTTCTGTTTTCTTGGTCCAACTTAACATGTATTTCTCAAGTGTTCTAAACCTGATTTCTAACATTCTAAACAAGTATTCAAAACATGGTATTTAGTTGCACATATTGGCTTTGAACTTAACCATTTTTGATCATTTTCTTTTACAAATTATGCGTGCATCTTGCCTATATGATTTACTATACTTTTCATGTCTTTTTCCTTTGATATAGACATATAAGTTATGCAACTTGCACTCGTGTATGATTGGCTCTTTGTGGACAATATTTGACTACAGATTTCGAGAATGGCCAAGGTGCCGGTCTTGAACTGAATTTTGATAAAACGTGACTTGTTTAGAGTGAGTGTTTCTTGCATGTTTGTGTATTAAATGATTGTGTACTTGTTATGAATATTCGATTGAATGTTAAATGCCTTCCAATGACTGTTAAATGAATTTTCAATTGTCGAGTGTGTACTTTATCACACTTGACTTAAGTGAAAGTGAATTTTCAAATAATTAACGGACTCGAATATTACTTGTGCATGAATGTAAGCTATGTGGGCTATATGGTACCGCATTGGCTGTAAGCTAGTGTTAAATGCCTTCATTGCCAGTCGACTCGAACCAGAAATGGATTTGGTCGGGCGATTAGTTGCCCTGGGACAGTGTTTTGGTATACTTGAGTATGATCACGAAGTTTGGTGGAGAACTGGCCAGTGAATTGGCTAGTGGCGGGAAATGAAATGAATGAATTGAAATGTTGAACTTATAAGGGAAGAAATGAATGATTGAATGAAGGAGAATGACTGGCTGAATGAATGAATGATTGAACGAATGGCTCCACGTGAGCATGTATCCTTTTAATGAGTGTGTTTTCATTGTTTTTATATTGTGAATATTTTCTCGATTGATTGTTATTAAATGAATAATGTCTTTGTTTCAATTGCTTGGTTATGTGTATGGGAACCTCATTGAGTTTTAACTCATTCCTTTAGTTTTTGTTTTCCTCACGGGGTTCTTAAGCAAGGACGGGTGATTAGAGAAAAACTAAACTTTTGACTAGAATTTTTGTTGTGTAATAGTGATAGTGTTAGTAGTTGATTGGATCCTGAACTTTTGTACTTAATCTTGAGGATTATATATTTGTGTTAATGATTATATATGTTAAGTTTGATTGGCCCATCTTTACTTGCTCTTGAAGTAATACATGAGTGAATCCCAACGAGAGTTGGGCAGGCGGTCCACCGAATCTTTTGATTCGCCTTAGGGGGAGGTGGGGTCATCACAGACTAGCCATCTCAATTGAGTTGGTAAGGGCATTCAGCTCGATATTGGAAATACTGGTTCTGGACTATCCTAATTTTATGAAAGAAAACCTAAGTATATCATAAAGAATTAATTAAACTCTTAAGGGCACATCAAAGAAAAGCTAAGGTGCTCTTAAGCAATCTGGTATCCACATACTTTTTTTCATATGACTTGTACCTATATGATGAGTGTACAAAATTTCTTGTTGTTAGGTCTGGCTCCAAAAAATTGGCAAAAAGGATTTTTGACAACTCCAAAACACAAATAACAAAGCAAAAATAAATAAAATAGTAACACAGAAATTTACGTGATTTGATCAAATTGACCCTCATCCACAAATGGAGGAAGAGTAATATTTTATTATGAAGAAGAAAGTACAAAAATACTTTAGGAAAATGTTTCTAGACCCAAAATACCTAATACTTAAAATACAAGAGAATCCAAAATATTTTACTAAACAAAAAGTTTAATGACCCAAAAACCCAAATAACCCACTAAAACTCTCTTGGTTTGGTGTACTTAATTCTATCATAAGCCCACTATATTTATAAGCAACTAAGGAAAAGGCTCCCTTATATAAAAGACGACGTGGGACAAAGCCACTTTAACAAATCTCCACCTTGGCGTATCCCTAACATCAACAATAGTAAATTTGCTCCACCTTCTTCACATAAACGCCAATAGACCTAAATCACCAACAATGAACACCAACCATGTCCAAACATTGTTTGAACTTGTAAATTGGAAGAGATTTTGTGAATATGTCAGCAGGATTCTTCTTGATACTGATTTTCTGAACTAGGATTTTTCTCTCAACAATAGCGTCTCGAATGAAATGAAATTTCACATCAATGTGTTTCATTCTCTTATGATACATTTGGTCTTTAATCAAATGAATGACACTTTGACTATTACAGTAAATAGTAGTAACACCTTGATATAGACTGAACTTGCCAAACAAACCTTTCAACCACAAAACTTCTTTGATTGTCTTGATCATGGCCATATATTCTGTCTCCATAGTAGATAAAGTTATAACATATTGTAAAGTAATTTTCCAACTAACTGCACAACCACTAATGTAGAATACGTAACTTGAAAGTGATTTTTTCCTGCCAAATTCTCCAACATAGTCAGAATCTACAAAACTAACCAAAATGTTATTATTTCTCCTAAATTTCTGACAGGGTGTCGAGCCTGTGCAATAATAATTACCTACTCAAGAAAAATACAAATTTTATATATAGCGGTGAGCAGGGTCGAATCCACAGGGACTGGGGATAATTCGTTTCCTCTAGAGTTCAGAGCATGGGGGATTTTTGAAAAATATAAAATAACTAATTAACTAACTAATGAAACAACTAATAGAAGTAAACAAGAATTAATCAATAACCAATACGACTCTAGTCAAAGGTGCAACTTTTCAGATACGGTCCATTCAACTGATCATCGATGCAGAGATAATTCAATTACTCATTACTAGATTGGTTATAGTTGTCATACATGCGATAAACAACCAACCTTTCCTTACTTTTTCGATAGTCAAGGTACGACCGTTAACTATTTCTCTAACCAAGAAATAACCCTAGGTACGACCGTAGGATTTAATTCCTCGATTGCATTAAGAATTAGAAAAGCCCAACCCTAACTAACAAACACGCTACGAGGGTTTGTTTAAGTTAGATCATACGTTTCCCTAACATGAAACCAATCACGCTAGTCGCCACTGGAATTAATTAATAGAACAATTACGGATTCAATCAATTAATATGACAGTAGATTATTAGGTTAATTCAAATATCGGGCCCTTGACATTCAAATAACAAAACAATCATAAGCAATTAAACCAGAAAACATATGAATACCAATGAATAAAAGAAATAAGTAAAATAATTCGATCTCACAGATATTTGGAACCGCGTCTTCAAACTAACCCTTGACTAGAAAATAAGAATCTAGTTCTTCATTGTTGAGAAAATTACCAACGTGATACTCCCAAAGCCGGAACAAGCAAACGAAAACTAAAGCTATCGCTAAAAGCTATTCCTCAAGCTATATATTGGCCTCTGTACGTTTCCTCCTAAGAGCCCAAAAGTGATTCAATGCTTTGCCTTCCGTGGTCCCCACGAACTAAGAGTCCAAGTACAAAAAGTGAGGCTCTCTGCCGAATTTTTCTCTTTTGTTTCCTGTTGCTAATCAAAGATTCCTCGTATCAGGCAACTCTTCATCAGCCAAAAGGAAAAGGAAATCCCTTTCTTCTCTTCTTGTGGGCCAGGTTGATGGAGCTTTTAGAAGTCTCCCACGTGTGGAGCAATTTTCTCTATAAGATCCCTACTTTTGTGTACTTTTCTGCTCCACTCCCTGAAATTAAGTCCATATGCCAAATATAAGTATATATTAACAATTAAACAATATTTGGCAAGGATAAAGAGGGAAATGAACAATAAAATTACTAACAATTAACACCCTATCAATTTCAGACAATAGTTTGAAATCCTTTGCAAGTATCTGAGAATCCACTTCACAGCCTGTCAATGTGCTTTTTTAGGATAAGACATATATCTGCTACCCATACTGACTGTTTGTGCAATATCTGAACGAGTACAAACTATTGCATACATAATACAGCTGATTCCACTGAAATAAGGAACTCGTGCCATATACTCTTTCTCTTCAACTGACTGTGATTACTGAGCAGCAGATAGTCGAAAATGACAAGTAAAAGGAGTAGTCACAAGATTAGTATCTTTCATGCCAAATTTCTCCAAGAGTTTCTCAAGATAATTTTCTTGGGTCAAGTATAACTTTTCAACTCCTCAGTCTCTCTTGATTTTAATGTCAAGAATTTTCTTAACTGCTCTCAAATGTTTCTTTTCAAATTTATTATTTAATTGCAATTTCAAAATGTGAATTTTTGCATATTCTTGGCAGCAATGAACATGTCATCAACATAAAGTAGCAAATAAATGAAAGAACCATTATCTAACTTTCGAAAGTAAACACAACTATCATACATGCTCCTTGAATAATCATGACCCAACATATAAGTATCAAATATTTTATACCATTGTCTTGGAAACTATTTTAATCTATATAATGATCTCTTCAACAAACAAACATGGTCTTCTTTTCCTTCAATTTCAAATCCCTAAGCTTGTTTCACTTCAATTTCAAATCCCTAAGCTTGTTTCATACAAATTTTCTCTTCCAGTTCACCATGTAAGAAAACTGTCTTAACATCAAGCTATTCCAACTCCAAATCATACATGACAACTAAATCAAGCAAAACACGAATAGAGTTATGCTTAACAACAGGTGAAAATACTTTATTAAAATCAACACCTTGTACCTGACTATTTCCTTTTGCAACCAACCGTGCTTTATACTTTGCATCTTCAACCGTTGGAATACTTTCTTTCTTCTTGAAAATTCATTTGCATTCAACAATTTTCTTATCTGGAGGCAGCTTCACAAGAATCCAAGCTCCATTTCGATGGAGAGATTCAAATTTTTCATTCATTGCAATCAACCACTTAGCAGAATCATCACAAGAAACTGCCTCTGAATAAATAGTAGGCTCACCAACTATATCAGTTTCTTCTGCAACAGACAAAGCATATACAACTAAAATTGCATATCTTTGTGGTGGTCGAATATCTCTCCTTGATCTGTCTTTGGCAATGAAATATTTTTTTTCTTCTGAATTATTTTCATCAGTAGATTCAGATATATCTACTGGTATTTGTTGAATAGAAGGATTAGAAATATCAATCTCAATCTCCACCTGCTTCTGCATACTATCATCTGCATGACAAGAATTAGAAGACTCTTTTTTGAAAGATAACATAGAAAATTCATTAAAATATAACATCTCTACTAATTATAAATTTTGAAAATTTGGGATCAAAACATCATAATCTGTACCTTTTTATCCCAAAAGCATTCCAAAGAAAATGCACTTTTAGATCGGAGATCTAATTTTTCATCATTTATATGCATGTATACTGGACATTCAAAAATTTTTAAATCATAATAATCAACAAGAGTACTTGACTAAACTTCCGTAGGAGTTTTGAAGTCAAGAGCTACAGAAGGAGCAAGGTTGACAATATGGCAAGCCTAGAAATTGCCTCTACCCAAAAGTCCTTTGTCAATATTGCATTAGAGATCATACACCTCACTCTCTCCAAAAGCATTATATTCATACATTCAGCCATTCCATTTTGCTGAGACATCATATTGACAGTACGATGCCGAATAATCCCTTTATTCTTATAAAATTCATTAAATTCTTTTTCACAAAATTTCATACCATTATCTGTTCTAAATCGTTTGATCTATTTACTTGTCTGTTTTTCAATCGAAATTTTTCATTACTTGAAAGTGAGATAAACATCATTCTTATATTTAAGAAAATAAATCCAAACTTTTCTTGAATAATCATCAAAGTCAACATATATCTAGCATCACCCTTAGACAGAACATGAGATAGACCCCATAAATTTAAATGAATATAATCAAGGGTACCTTTGGTCTTATGGATTGCTGGTGAACTGAAATTAACTCTTTTTTGCTTCCCAAAGACACAATGTTTACAGAATTTCAATGAACCAATATTCTGACATCAAAGAAGTCCTCTTTCTATTCAGTATACCTAAGCATTTCTCGCTCATATGTTCCAAACGTATATGCCACAATTTGGTGATATTAGAATCAGATAAAGATGATGATGACGAGATAGCAACCGAACCTGTAATAGTAGATCCCTGCAAAACATATAAACTACCAAATCTGCAAGTTTTCATTACAACAAGAGCACCTTTAGAAACTTTCATAATGCCATTTTTACCAGTATATTTGCACCCAAGAGCCTCTAGGGTACCCAAAGAGATGCGATTCTTTTTCAAATTAGAAATATGTATAACATTAGTGAGCGTCCTCACAATGCCATTATGCATTTTAATTCGAATTGTACCTTTACCAATAATATCACAAATGATATTATTGCCCATCAAAACAATTTCACCATTTTAAGATTCATAAGTGGAAAATAAATCTCTGTTGGGACACATGTGATAAGAGCACCTCGAATCTAAAATCTATTCATTTTTAGATCTTGTCCTGTCATCGGTCACAAAGAAAATATTTCCTTCATTCTCATCAGTTGCAATACCAGATTCGGCAGTCTCAGTATTCTTCTCACAAGATTTTCCCTTTTACTTCAAGCTATTTTTAATTTAAAATAATTTACCTTAATATTCCCCAGTTTGTGACAATAATTGTATTCCAAATTTCTATGTCTAGATTTAGATATAGATTTAGATCCACTATTGTCAAATTCTCTTTTTCAATTCTGTCCCTAACAACCAAACATTTCACCTGATCTCCACTAAATTTTCCTGTAATATCTCTGTTTATCTACTCCTTAGATTTTAATGCAAATTTAATTTTTCCATATGAAATTGTTTCTTTTCCATAAATTATAGTATCGCAAAAATATTTAAAAGATTAGAGAAGAGAACATAAAAGTAACAAGGCCTGATTCTCATCATCAATTTTAGAATCTATATTCTCGAAATTCATAATAATGGAATCAAATTTATCAAGATACGAGAGTATAGATGTACCTTTAGTCATGCGAAACATATACAGACTTTGGTTTAAATAAAGTTGATTATCAACTGTTTTCTTCATGTACAGGGCCTTAAGCTTGTCTCACATAACCTTTGCCAAAATCTCATTGGCTACCTCCTACAAAATCCAGTCAGAGAAATTTAAAATAATACTAGACCTTGCGTTCTTATCCATCTCAACAAAATTTGTATCTATTAAATTCTCTGGCATTTTTTCAATTCCCTGTATTGGTAAATCTATTCCGTCTTGAACCAAAATGGTCTCTATCTTGAGTTGTCACATCCCGAAGTTGACATTCCTATCAAATTTCTCGACAACAGTCTTTGTTATTGCCATTATTGTTACAAAATTCAAAGCCTTCGAAGAATCTCTAATACCATTTTGTTAGATCTAACCCCAAAAAATTGACGAAAAGGATTTTTGATAATCCCAAAAGACAAATAACAAACCAAAAATAAATAAAATAGGAACACAAAAATTTACATGGTTCAGTCAAATTGACCTACGTCCATGAACAGAGGAGGAGTAATATTTTACTATGAAAAAAAGAGTACAAAAATGTCTTAAAAAAGTGTTCTTAGTCCCAAAACACCTATTACTTAAAATACAAGAGAGTCCAAAATATTTTATTAAACAAAAGGTTTAATAATCCAAAGGCTCAAATAGCCTACTAAAACTCTCTTAGTTTGATACATTTAATTCTATTATAGGCCCACTATATTTATAGGCAACTAAGGGAAAGGCTCCCTTATACAAAAGGCGATGTGGAACAAAACTACTTAACACTTGTCTATACTAATTTCTTGTCTATGTGTAGGTTTCACTACATCTGGATGATTACGCAAAGACAAACAGAATTGGGATAGGTGCTATTGTATTCTGTTCAACTCCATCTGGATATTATATATGTTATAATATTTAGTGTAGAACTAGATTATATTATATCGAATATATGCGAAATATTTATTCATTTACATCAATTTTTTTTGCTAATATAATTATATAAAATTATTATGCACTAAATAATATAGCAAGTACAATAACCACATAAGATTGGATAAAAGTACAAAGGCATTGGCCCTTATCAAAGAAAAACATGAAACTGAGCTTAACAAAGCATGCAAGGAAACTATTCTAGCAAATTGAGGCACGGTGATATTCCAACAGAGTTACAAATCTTACATCCTGCTCTCCATATTAGCAAGCCAAACAAGATCAATTTGTGTTAACCAGTGGCATGCCTCGGTTTGTCCAGGAGAGGCTTTAAGAGTCTTGAAGGCCACATGATCTGCTGGCCACGATGATGTATCCATGAGACACATTGCGATGATTCTATAATTAATAGGATGTCTTCTATTAATAATAGAAGGCAATCTTTTTTCAAGTTCAACCAAATCAATAGCATAAAGACGAGTTGAGGAGAATGAATGGCAAAAGTAGGCCGCAAATGGAAAGAAAACTTCATGGCATGACACAACCATTTCAGCATCAAATTGCTTTGTATTTCCAATTATTAGCACTTTTCCTGACCCTTTTGTACTTTTGGAAGTTAAAGCAACCAATTGTTTTACACCTAAAACTTTCTTTGAGAATTCTATCATGTCTTCCAATGATTTTGGGCAGCTCTTAATCTCCCATTTTAGAGCTGGTTCACTACAGTATAGAAGGCTACTTTCAATGGCTTTTTTTGTTGCAGGAGAAGTAAAAGACTCAGGAAACATTTTCTGGAGATCATTAGAGCTAGTAGATATCTTTGACGCAATTTGAAAAGGAAGAAAAAAACGAGAAGGAATTTGATCATTCAAATATGGGAGATGAACTCTATTCCCTTGTTCTAGGATTGAGAGCCTAAAGAAAGAGTTAGGCTTAGCCTCATCAGAGACATGAAAGATGCTTATTGTGACGTGTTTATTATTTGACTTTTCAGATAAAAAGAAACAAGCTAAATCAGCCATGGAGCAAAATTTGGCATCAGAGGAGAGTGATTGTTTGGATACTAAAGAAGCATGATAATCTAAATCATGCTTTGACAATGGCGATAATTTTGACAAAATTGATTCAGGTGTTATAAAACTAATATAAACTACTATAATAAGAATTGAAATATTAGAAAAGGAAATAGAGAAATAGAAAATGATGTTCTTATTGTTTTAACTAATCAAAAGTACACCCAAGAGATACCAAGGTACCTCTATATATAGGTACTACAAAATTAAAGTTACATTAATTCTATTAAATACTCATTACTAGAAGAACATGAATAGTCATATGAAACGGTTCATCCAATACATGAATAGCTCTTATGGATTGAAACCGTTCATTCAATGTAATTTCTTTATATAATGTAGCAATGAATTATGAATTAATCCTCTTGGAATCAATGAATTATGAATTAATTCTCTTGAGAATACAAATGGACATCCACAGTTTTAATTGTTTCATAACACTCCCCCTTGGATATCCATTACACAAAGAATATTTCTCATTAAAACCTTACTAGAAAAAAATTCAATGGGACAAAAACTCCAGTGAAAGAAAAGAGTACACTATTCTTGTGTATTGATTTCTCTTTCTGATGCAATTATCATTTGAAATCTTTTAGCTGACGCATTAATATTTTTCACCAATTTCTCAAATATTGCAGTTGGCAATACCTTGGTAAATAAATCTGTCAAATTATTACCTAATCGGATTTGTTGCACATCAATTTCATCATTCTTTTGCAAATCATGAGTAAAAAAGAATTTTGGTGACATATGTTTCGTCTTATCTCCTTTAATATATCCTTCTTTCAATTGAACTATACAAACTACATTATCTTCACATAATATAGTTGGAGGATTTTCTTTTTCGGAGGATAACCCACAACTCTTCCGGATGTAGTGGATCATTGATCTTAACCAAACACATTCTCGACTATTATTTCAGCATGATTCGATGAAGTGGTGGCTAATGATTTCTTTGTAGATCGTCAAGAAATGGCTGTACCTTCATATGTAAATAAATAACCAATTTGAGATCTTACTTTATACGAGCCAAATAAATATCCAGCATCAGCCTAGCCAAGCAATTTAGACTTGGTTTTATTTGAATAAAATAAACCAAGATCAATTGTTCCTTGGAGATAGCGAAAAATATATTTAATACCATTCCAATGTCGTCTTGTGGGTAAGGAACTAAATCTTGTTAATAAATTCACTGCAAATGATATATTAGGTCTTGTACAATTAGAAAGATACATTAATGCACAAATTGCATTGAGATATGATAATTCAAGACCAAGTGTCTCTTCATCTTCCTCTCGTGATCTAAAAGGATTCTTATTAGAATCTAATGATCTGATGACCATTGAGGTACTTAATGTATGTATCTTATCCATATAAAATCGCTTTAATACCTTTCGGGTATAAGAAGTTTGATGGACAAAAATTTCACCTTTCAAATGCTCAATTTGTAAATCAAGGTAGAATTTTGTCTTTTCAAAATTTTTTATCTCAAATTTCTTCTTCAAATTTCAACACTATTTTGAATCTTTTAGGAGTTTCAATCAGATTTAGATCATCAACATATACAGCAATTATCACAAAATTTGACTTATTTTTCTTGATAAAAACACATAAACATATTAAATCATTGGTATAACCTTCTTTAGTTAAACATTCATTAAGGCAGTTATATCACATACGTCCAAATTATTTGAACCCATACAAAGACCTTTGCAATTTAATAGAATAAATATTTTTAAGATTTGATTTGCATGCTTTAGGCATGTTGAATCCTTCGGTATTTTTCATATAAATATCATTTTCAAGATTTTCATATAAATATGCAATAACGACATCCATTAGACGCATATCTAGTTTTTCATGTATAGTAAAACTTACAAGATATCTAAATGTGATAGCATCTACTACAGGTGAATACGTTTCGTCATAATCAAATTCACACCTTTGTGAAAATTCTTAGACTACAAGTCTTACTTTATACCTCACAATTTCATTTTTCTCATTTCTTTTTCTTACAAATACCCATTTATATCTTATTGGTTTTACACCTTCAGGTGTTTGGACTACAGGTCCAAAAACTTTTCTTTTAGTCATGAGTCCAATTCAGATTGGATCGCACTTTCCATTTTGGCCAATCATTTCTATGTTGACATTCATCAACCGATCTAGACTCGTGATTCTCGTCCTCTACCATAATATTAAGTGCTACATTATATATAAAAATACTATCAATAATTATTTCTTTTCGGTTCTAACCTTTTCTTGAAGTGACAAAATTTATTGAATTTTTTATAATTTCATTCTTTTTAAGAATTGGCTCTTTAGGAGCGACCTCTTCAGGAAATTGAATTTTGTCACTAATTATTGATTCATCTACTCCTCTTTTCTTTCGAGAATTTTTATTTTTAGAACCAAGAGGTCTCCCACGCTTCAAGCATGCTTTAGACTCATTAGCACTTATAATTTGTCTTTCAAGGACATTAATATTAATCGGAACATTTTCAGTAGGAATATGTGATTTAGTAACTTTTCTAGAGTCATTAAATGCGTCCGATAATTGATTTGTAATTTTTTATAAATGTATAATCTTTTGAACTTCTAGTTTACATTCTTTAGTACGAGAATCAAAGAAATCCAATGATATTTTTCATGCAATTTCCTTTTTTGGTTGATTTTTATCTCCCCCTAATGTCAAAAAATGTGATTCATCAAAATGACAATTTGCAAATCTTGCAATAAAAAAATCACATGTCAATGGTTCCATATACTTAATAATTGAAGGTGATTCATATCTGACATATATCCCCAATCTTCTTTAGGGGCCTAATTTATGACGTTGGGACGGTACAATTGGAACATAAACCGCACAACCAAATATTCGTAAATAAGAGATATTAGGTTCGTAATCAAAAGTTAATTGTATGGAAGAATAAGTATAATAACTTATCGGTTTAATTCTCACAAGTATTGCTGCATGTAATATAGCATATCTCCAAGCAGATGAAGGAAGTTTAGACCTCATTAACAATGGTCTAGCAATTAATTATAACTGTTTAATAAATGATTCGGCTAGACCATTTTGTATGTAAACATAAGCTACAAGATGTTCAACAGTTATTCCAATGGACATACAATAATCGTCAAAGGCATGTGATGAATATTATCAGTATTATCTAGACAAATTTTTTTATTGGATAATCTGAAAATTGTGCTCGCAACTTAATTATTTGAGCAAGCAATCTCGCAAAAACCAAATTGCGAGTAGATAATAAACATATATGTGACCATCTAGTTGATGTATCAATTAACACCATAAAATATCGAAATGATTCATATGGTGAATCTACATGTCCACATATATCACCATAAATTCGTTCTAGAATTATAGGAGATTTAGTCTCAATTTTAACTGGTGATGGTCTAATAATTAATTTTCCTTGGGAACAAGCAGTATAGGAGAATTCATTTGCTTTTAATATCTTTTGATTCTTCAATGAGTGACCATGTGAATTCTCGATTATTCATCTCATCATTATAGATCCAGAATGTCTGAGCCGATCATACCAAATCATAAAATCATTGAGACAAGTAGACTTTTGGTCTACAAGGTGATAAATTTTAACTACACTAATTTGTGCATAATATAAACCAGAAGAAAAAGAAAGTAATTTTTCTACTACGCATTTTTGCCCAAAAATAATACTTATGATTAATAAAAATTCTCCATTTGTTTCAGTCATTGTCTCAATATGATATCCATTTTTGCGGATGTCTTTAAAACTCAATAAATTTCTCCGAGACTTAGGAGAGAGTAGTGCATTATTTACGACAATTTTAGTCCTTTTAAGGAGAAATAAAATGGCTCTTCCGGAGTTTTCAATCAATTTTATACTACCATTGATGGTATTAATATTTGTCTCTCCTATTTTTAAATAAGAAAAATATTTTTTATTTTTAATATAGTGTGCGTAGTAGCACTATCAATGAGACAAATGTCATTATCACCATTATTTAATTTCAAATATTTGGCATCTATTTCTTCTTCAGAAAAAAAATTTCAAACAAAATAAATATTAATAAAGATGCGAAAATAAATATTAAATAGAAAGAAAATTACATGAAAGATATAAAGCATGATAAAATATCTAAACAATCATATGGTATTTGTTGACATCTTCAGGACGCTCAAAGAAATCAGTTACATTGAGGTGTGTCATATCAGCATCATCACCAACATCATGATCATCATTCTTTTGATCAATGAAATTTGTCTCAGCACCTTTGTCTTTTTTTTTTTCAGTGATACTTGATAGAGGTCAACAAGATGATCAGCCGTACGACGAGTACGGATCAATGACCTTTCATATCACACCGGTAGCATTTTCTTCATAAACTTTCTTTTCTACATTTTTTTATCATAATTATTATCCCTCTTTTGGAAAATATTTTATTGTTTCCCACAGTTATAATTTTCATAAGACACAAATCTACTACAATCACGTCCACGACCTCTTCCACGACCATCTCTACAGTCACGTCCACGACCTCTTCCACGGCCAGAATTTTGAAATTCAGTCGTATTCGTTTCAGGGAATGGACTTGCACCAGTTGGTTGGGACTTATGATTTTCAACAATAATTCATTATTTTGTTCAACCAAGAAAAAGACATGCAATAAGTTCAGAATATTTTTTAAATCTCTTCTCTCAATATTACTGCTACAGAAGCATATTAATGACATGAAAAGTAGAAAATATTTTGTCTAACATATCTTCATCAGTGACTTTTTCATCACATAATGATAATTGAGAAGTAATTCTGAACGTGACTAAATTATATTCATTAACAAATTTAAAATCTTATAGTCGTAAGTGAAGCTAATCATGTCGAGCTTTTGGAAAAATGACTAACTTCAGGTGGTCGAATTTTTCTTTCAAATCGCTCCAAAGGACAAGAGGATCTTTGATAGTAAGATAGTCTATTTTTAATCTTTCATCTAAATGATGACGAAGGAAAATCATAGTTTTGGCACGATCTTAGTTTGAAGATTCATTTTTTTCAACAATAGTATTACCAAGACCCATTGCCTCAAGATGAATTTTAGCATCTAATACTCATGATAAATAATTTTTTTCAAAAATATCAAGAGGTACGAACTCTTATTTTGTAAGGTTGGCCATAAGAAATTAAAATAAGTTCATGGGTTAGAAATTTACCTCAATAAGTAGACAGAAGTGGCCGGAAAAACACAATCAGAATTTCTACAGAATCTCGTGTTTCACTCTTACTCAAGGTAGATGCCCCGTTTTCACCTTTTGTTCAAAAGTAGAAACTCGTACTGATAACGTATTATAAAACTAATAAAAAAAACTACTATAATAGGAATTGAAATATTAGAGAAGGAAATAGAGAAATAGAAAATGATGTTCTTATTGTTCCAACTAATCAAAAGTACATCCAAGAGGTGCCAAGGTATCTCTATATATAGGTATTATAAAATTAAAGGTACATCAATTCTATTTTTTTTAATCAAAGGTCTGATTTTTTAAGCAAATAGCCAGTGCCGAAGGGGGGCATAGACCGTACCTCCTAAGAGGCCAATGCATGTATTAAAACTAGGGTGGACCTAACATTTTCGAAAGGAAGGGAGGCCAAGCCTGTCTAGCCTAAATGCCCCTCGGGCTTGAGTAGGGAGCTCTGAAAGATGGTGATAGGTTCTATCACAGCCTTCATCACAGCCAGTATTAGATAAGCTATCAGCCACTTGATTACCCTCTCGGAAGCAGTGAGTGATACTGGCGACATGGGGCAGCAGCTGAAGAAGGGACCAGACTTCCATATCAATACTCCACCCTAGGTACAAGAACATCAATTCTATTAAACACTCATTACTACAAGAACATGAATAGCTATATGAAACGGTTCATCCAATACATGAATAGCTCTTCTAAATTGAAACCGTTCATCCAATGTAATTTTTTTACATAATGTAGTAATGAATTATGAATTAATCCACTTGGAATCAATGAATTATGAATTAATCCTCTTAAGAATACAAATGAACATCAACAATTTTAGTTATTTCATAACATCAGGCATATTGTTGAGTACACTTTTTGACCAGAAATTGACTTGATTGGAGGCAACAGATATAGACGTAGATGATGCAATAGGTACAGGAGTTAAAGCAAGACCTAGAGAAAAGAAGGTAAAGACTAAGGAAGATGTGAAGGAAAATGTAGCCGTGTTATCTTAGCCGATGATAGTTCGAGTATAAGGATTCGGCTGGCTCAGTATTTATGCTTGAAGAAGATGATACATTTCCAACAAGACGCCGCCTAAGATTGAATATGAGCCACAGCTGTCCAAAGGAAATAAAAATTGCAATCGTGATTCCTTTCATATGTCATGTTGGAAAAGGACAATAGCAATGGGACTCATGGCAAGTTGCGACTATATTTTCTTTTTTGTGTTAGGAGATCAGTCTTCTCAATGGCAAGTTGACATTATTATGTTTTCCTCTCAAACAAAACTGTGGGAAATTGGAAATGATTCTGTAATGAGCTTTACTTGTGACATAGTAGCCCTGGCTGCGTTTGGATTGATACATTATTTAGGATGTATTTGGATTTATAAATTATCAATTATTCTAGTACTTAAAATATATCTTAATAATTAGAATATTACAAGCACAAATTCCTATCAAGCAATCCAAATAATTAGAACGATTTAGAAGGATTTTGAATCTTTCATTAAATTCTTCAATCCTTGTTTGGAATCCAAGTTTTTTGCCAAGTTTGTCTGCTACAAGTCTTTTAAAAATTTTAGCTACAGTAACCTTAAAAAATTTCTTAAAAATTTTAAACTATACACTTCAAAATATTCAAAAATCTACACATTTCAAAAATTTTTTTAAAAATTTCTACAATAAGTTACAGTAAAGTTTTAGACAAACTCCCAAAAAACTCACATTCTAAACAGGGAAGTCTGAAAGAGCCCAATGAATCTAAAATAATCAACAAAGATCTGCTGAACAAAAAAAATCATCTTATTAGGAATTTTGTTTTGAAACTTTGCATAACATAAAGCTAAACACCCGATACATTATATGCATATGAGAAAATCAAATAAAATTTGAAATCATCTTTATAAAATGAGTGTGTTAAAAGTTGGATTAGGTCAGAGCAATTTTAGTGGTACTAAAGGTTTTTTGCTATCACATTTTCCATTTTTTGTTACTTCCTATATAATATGCTAAATTAATTTGTCAATTTGCTAATTAGTGTTATAATTGTGTAAGTTCTCTCCCTACCTTTCATCTTTATTATTTATGGATCAAAATTAATTATCATTTTTTTTGTTTCTTTTCCTTATAGCGGAGGGTGGGATTTAAGAAATTAAAAAAGGACAAGACAAATTGAACTCAAAACCTCTAACTCCATTAAACACAAATTTTAGCCTCAATGCTTTATTCCTTTTCTATATGTTCATTGCATGTAGTATTACGTTTGGTGCTGGTTCAACTTTTACGTTACCCTCAAGTGTTTTATCTTGACTCTTTTATATTTAATCTGAATGACAAGTAGGGCTGGAGTTGGCGGAGTCCTTCTTGTTCTTTTGATGAATTGCTGATGGTAAATTAAAATTGATAGCCCCAGATTTTTTTTTTGGGTTTTTCAAGGAATTGTTAAAAAACATACTCTAATATGGTAAATTAATCTATTATTTTTTTGGTTTTTAAGGAATAGTTGGAAAATATTCGCTAACTTTTTTGGTTTGCAATTGAGCCGTTCTATTTTCAAAGATGAAGGGAACCTTACTTGAATTCATGAATGCTTCACTCATAAAATCTTTGGTGCTTCAAATTCAGTTCAAGCCACTCGATCAAGTGAGAAGCGGAAACCACAATTGGACATAAAAGTGCAACAATAAATGAAAAGATGTTTAACTTTTTGTATAAACAAATTATAGATGTTTTAATAAATTTTCATAATCATTAATGGAGATGGCATTTAACAATTACAATTTAACGTCTGAATTTTATTGTGTACTTAAAGCATATATGTACATAGTTTTAAGATAAGCTTTATAATTAAGGTTGAAGTAACCCTAAATATTCTCCAAAAAGGGTTTTTTTTTAATGATTTTATTTCCTTTTAAACATTCTTTTAATTTAAAATGAACTTTTGGCTGAAATTCTTGCAATTTAAAGTAATTTTTAAACATTATAATCTCTACTTACAACTTCACCTATGAAGGAAATTTAAAAAAAAAATGTAAAGCCCACTTCTAATTTGATAGATGCAAGAATGGGATGGACAATGTATCTAAGTATTGTCAAAATAAATAGATAAATGAAAAGCTGAAAATGAAGAAAAAGGTTCCTCACAAGAATTCTAATTAACTAATGACGAAACTTGGATTAATTTACACAACTTACCAAATTAGTATAGTAAAGATAAGCTAGGCTGCTACCACCAATTTTATTGAAAAGATTCCCTGAAGAGTAGATCAATTACGTTAATGACTCTAGGTGCCGAAGATTATTAAGAAGATGGCAAACCATCGGTCCATCTGAGGTGTTGGTCAGATTTCAACCTTACCAACATCATTTTCGCCAGGATCAGTAATAGCAGGTAGGCACACCATAACAACAACAACAATAGTAGGAGGCATCCCCTCCTTCTTCTACCATCTCCTCCCTTAAGACTGTTGGCCTAATCAGCAACATCCCTCAGATCCCGACTCGAAGAGACGAACCGCCCAGCCCGTGGCACCCAAGGGTGCAGCCCCGCATGCTGGCTGAGCGTGGTACGGTGTTTTGCGTTGCCATTATGGTTAAGGAAATAAAGTTGCGCTTTCGCTAACAGTTATAGCTTTTGGTGCAATGGTAAGCGCTTGATCGTGACAAGTGGTATCAGAGCGAGGTCGCGGGTTCGAGTCTCCCTGGCTGTTGCTGGGGGAGGGATTGTTGGCCTAATCAACAACATCTCTCAGATCCCGGCTCGAAGGGACTAACCGCTCAGCTCGTGGCACCCAGAGGTACAGCCCCTAATGCTGACCGAGCGTGGTACGGTGCTTTGCGCTGCCTTTATGGTTAAGGAAATAAAGTTGCACCTTCACTAACAGTTATAGCTTTTGGTGCAATGGTAAGCGCTTGATCGTGACAAGTGGTATCAGAGCGAGGTCGCGGGTTTGAATCTCCCTGGCTGTTGCTGGGGGAGGGATTGTTGGCCTAATCAACAACATCCCTTAGATCCCGGCTCGAAGGGACTAACCGCCCAGCCCGTGGCACCCAGGGGCACAGCCCCTAATGGTGACCGAGCATGGTACGGTGCTTTGCGCTGCCTTTATGGTTAAGGAAATAAAGTTGTACCTTCGCTAACAGCTATAACTTTTGGTGCAATGGTAAGCGCTTGATCGTGACAAAGACCCCTCCTTGTGATAGAATAGAATTCGAAAGAAAAAGGGTCAAGATTCTTAGGATTTCAAAAAACAAAAAACAGTGGTCAAGGTTTTTTTATGACCAATTACGGTAAGATGGAAAGCAAACAATCAAAGGAAAGGACATTTTACTCCACAAGGCTTATGGAATGGTTTCTCCTTTGTTATTTTGTTTCTTTTTTCTTTATTTTGTTTCTAACGTACTTTCTTGGACTATAAATATATATCTAGTTTGTGCATGCTATGTGTTATAAGATTGTAGAATAGATCTTCAACAGGGATCTATGCATCTCTAATCCATAACACTATCTCGAATTTTGATTGTGGATAATTATATTTTAATTCAACCCTAAGTATATGTACAAGATGTCGTGAGTCCGTATATGCATGCCATTCTAATACTCTACAACACAGGTCAATCTTATTTAATTTTCTTCATCTTTGTGTACCATGTAGCATCGTATCAAGAGCTACTATATTAGGCTATTGATTTCTTTTTTCAGCCTAACTGAATTTTGTTTCACTATCTAGTTTAAATTGTCCACACTATTATTTTCCCATGAAAGGCAAAATCTTATTTCTTACTATTTGTGTTTCGGTTGCTTACTATTTGTGTTTCGCATGGGATAGCTCATGCGATATTAGTACATTTAGGGATAATGAAATTCAGAAGAAGGGGGAAAAATAATAAAAATGCCATATAAGTATTTTCATGTTGACAAAACTGAGATAATTAGATAATAATTTACCAGACGAGTAGCATAAAAGTAAGCTTGGCAATTGCTACTTACTTTAGTAAAAATTTTCTTAAAACTATATGACAATCACTCTAAAGATTCTCAGGGTAAAAGATTATTGAGAAATGACATGAGATAATGTTGTAGCTCTTCAAGAGATTTGTCTTTTGGCTCTTTGCTCTTAAAATTAATTTATATTCAACTTGTGCATGAAGCAGGTATTCAAAAACAATGGTCAAGATCCCTCCACGACTGTTGAACTTTTTAATTAGTATCACATTCTACTAATTAATCTTATTGCTAATCTAATCTTTTATTTGTTATAATTTAGTCTAAACACTTCTAAATTTTCCATTGGTCCTCTCCCTTCCCCTCTAGCCCCTCCAAAAGGAAAAAAATTGAGTTATATGAAACAATCAAGATCTTTGCATTCTAACTAGATTCAAACCCACACTCTATATTTTATACCGAAACCCTCGTTAACTACAAATATGCAGGCCGGTACTGATAGTATTGTGGAATTAAGATCAATTCTGTGAGGATCACTACCAACTACTAAAACTTTTCACTTACTCTATTATCTAAACCAACACTAAATCAAATGACAACAGTGTATAACAATGCAAAAGTGAATTAATAAACTTCAAAAAAGTCAACTAAATACAATGTCCTTGGGTGTAGAATCTACTAAATGTATTTAACTATGGATGAACTAGTCAATTATTACTATACACTTGTCTTACTAAGAATGCATTTCACTCAAGCAATTGAAACTAGCTTTCGCCAATGAACCGAATACAACCAACACTATAGTTTCTCTACGTTCATGGTAAAATCACAAGTGATGACTTAATCAATATCAAGAAAGGCTAAGAACATCTATTTAAGTGTACCATTACTTTCGTGTGCTTACTCCTTAATTTCCACCCATTCCATTTTCATTATTATCAACTACTTTCATAGATTAAGAATAACTATCATGGCTTGCAAATGATGACCAAGCATTCACAAGTATAAAGGTAAGAATAAGTGAACTAGCAAATACAAGATATAGCAACAATCAACAACATTTAACCATAATCAAAGCACAAATAATTTCATCTATCTCTAAAATAAGAAAATTTAGTAAGACATAATAGATAGAATAATCAAGCTCAAGTCTTCAATGAAACTAAACAAGATTCTAACAATAAAGAGAGTATGGATGAAGAAAATGCTCATTCAAATGAAGAAACAAAATATCCAAGTTTCATTATCTTCATTGCCATCAAAATGTTGAATTACACCAAGAGTTCTTCAATGGTTCTTCATGAAATGAAGAACAAAACTAAGCTAAGAACTAGAGAGAAAATTTGTTCTACTTCTAAACTAGTACACTACTTAGAGAGAGCAAGAGACTTCACTTTTATATTTCTTTTACTTTTTCTATTTACAAGACAAAAGAAGGTCTTGTCCATAATGTGAACACTAGACCAAAGTTTCTACCAAAAATCAACAATTGTAACTATAATTGAATCAAAGAAAAGTTGAAATGACAAAAGGTGTTTCTTGTTGATATTCAAACTCTTCTTCTAGCCATCATAATGTCTTGTAAATCCTTGAAGCATAGGGAATTCACAAGAAATCAAGTTGCACAATTTCTGCAAGTGCTTAGAAAATATAGCTAGATAATTAGTCCTAGGACTAGCTCAAATTGTTAAGGTTACAAGGCTGGTTATCTTGCCCTATTTCACATTAATTGATTGCCAGCTTTTTGCCTTGTAATCGGTCTAGTAACCAGTCCTACTTCCTGAGATTACTGGGCCGGTTACATTCCCCTACATCTTTGACAATGTTCTCATTTCTTTGATCAACTTCGCAACCAATATTCGTTCAAGTCTTTTGCTCTTTTCCTTACAAAATAATCAAACTTAACAAGTAAAAGAAGAACAAAAGGTTGATCATTAATCAACAATACTAACGCATCAACTTTTACTATCTACAACCACTTCCTTTCTTGATTTCGGTAAAAAGAGCATAAAAGTCCATAAAATAACCACAAACTACACTACATATTAGGCACTTATCACACTCAAAAGAACATAAGAATCAGTTCATCCCTATCAAGTGTCTACACCTTTCTCTCGCTCTTGCATTGCATTTTCCAGCAGAACTTTCACCTAAGTTTTTAGGTTTATCATGCTAAAAGCATTACAGAACAAGACATGAAAAAAAAATCTATCATAACATACACAGTCAAAAGGGATTAAAAAAAAAGTAGCAATCAAATTAAGATACTAGGCTTCAGAACATTCCTTTTTGTCGGGATAAAATAAAATAAGTAACTATGCTAGAACATTTGCTATTATGACCCCAATGATTCGGTTTTAAACATGACCTCCAAAAGAAAGTTTCCAGAAATAGTGTCCAGAAATAAGCAATACACAATTGAAGATAGATAAGAAGGAAGAGTGATAGATTTACTTATACAATATTTACAGAGCATCGGTGGCATAGCTACATAGCTACGCACCAGTTTTCGTCCTCTACTTGTGTGTAACTTCTTGAATTGGAGAATGACCAGTTGATTGACCTTGAATGCCTCCCTCTAATAGTCAATAAAAGAGGAACAATTAGTAGAATATGGAGATCTAGAGGCCTTGCTTTGTCCTCGCAAAGGTTAATAACACTTCACACCTTGAAATTTATGAGATGGAGAAAGGCAAGATGGAGGCAAGAAGAGGTAGTTTTGGTGGATTTCAGGTGGCGGAGAGCCGGAAGTCAGAGAGATGAGAGAAGTCAGACAGAAGTGAGGGACTTAGGCTAGTTAAGGTTTCTTTTTGATCAACTTTTTGGTTCTAAAAAGATTAAAAATGAAAATCGGATTTATAGAAAGTCAACCAGTTAAAAGAAAAATTGGCCAAAAAGAAACATGAAAAATATTGGGTTTTATTCGGTTCTAGCGATTCCAGTTGAACTCAATTTTTTATCGGATTTGACTAATTTTTTAACATCCGAGTTTTCTAGTTGACTTAGACCGAATGTCTAATCAATTTCTGATTCAATCAATCTGACCGGCTAGTCCAGTCCGATTTTTAAGAACACATGTTGTTTCTATCATTGAGTCGCTAGTTTTTCTTTACTATAACAATAAAGGGGCTATAACTCAAGCCAAGGAATCTAGGTCTCGTAAAAAATCTAAACACATTGAGTAGCACTTTCATTTGATTTAAGAAATCATTGGAAGAGAAGATGTTAGCATTTGAATGTTGTATTAGATAATGTAGCTGACCCATTTGCTAAAGCTAGCACTTACCTAGCAACAACTAGATCATCATCTTGAGAAGATGTATATGGGCGATTGTCTTTTAATGCAAGTGAGAGACTATTAGCCAATCGTGTGATGATATTTTTGAGATACTTGTAATTGCACAAAGTTTGTTGCCTGTCATATTAATTATTCCTATGATAAATCCTTAGAATTAGACTTGGGAGTATCTGTTCTCAACAGTTCAGATATGGGATTAAATTTACTCTACAATGGCGCTAATCGTAGGATTATTAATTGGGCATTAGTAACTCAATAAGATTGGTTCATTTTTTTTCAATCTACCCAATTGAGAAGATGAAGAATTTCAATCATTCGTTTAGAGACAGTAAGATAAAAATGTGGGTGCTTATTAGAGAATAATTTCACTAAATATGATCCAAAGAAAGAATACAATATGGAATTATGACTAATCTGACAATTGGTTGTGCTTAGTTATAGTTGTACATGTAATCATTAGATTTGAGACATCACGGTTGTCTTTATATATAATTCATATACTCTAATAGTACAATGTACTTATATTCTAACCAAGTAACATAAGTGCATATTATTAGGTATATCGAATTATATAAAGAGACACGTGAATAGTCAATATAGAATCTATCACCGATGGTAAAAGGGAAAATATCCTATGTCAAAAGATATAACTCGGAAATTCTTGGCTAAGGCGAATGAGAAATTAGAAAAGAGTTATAATTTGATAAAGTTTATTTTGTAGATTGGACACATATGATTAAGTCTAAGGGTTTGGCAGTTATAGTTTGCTCTAATAGAGTAATCATGATATTGTATATTCGAGGGATTGAATTGCATGCCGAACATCTCTAAAGAGTTAGAGCATAGGCTAGGGAAACTTCGTATTCCTAGATTATTGCGTGTGGATATCTCTTGGAAGGTGGACGCATGTGCAGCTTTTGTGATAATTTTGTAAAATGCACAACATATTCTTGTAGTTAATTCATGATTTTTTTATTATCACAGATTATATTCTCGTTAAAAAATTGAAAACTTATTATTTTTCAGCTACATACAAATTGTTGTTTGTTGTTTTCGCATCAATTCCTTTCATCTTGCACATATAATATTTGTATGCAGTAACACAAATTGTTAGTCCGTTTAGTTATTATTGTTTAATTAGACAAGTTTTGTACCATAACACGTCTCACATATAATGTGATGTTTATCAAATGAAAATATTGTGACGACCCCACCTCCCCCTAAGACGTACCCTAGGGTTCAGTGAGTCGCCTATCCAACTCTCGTCAGGACTCACTCACTTATAATTCGAAGCAATAACTTTCATCCAAAGAATAATAAATAACACACCAATTCAAACTTAATATATACATTGATGTTCAACCCAGATACAAGGCTTCGACCCACCAAAATACTTTAAAGTGTTTACAATTTCAGTACAAACAACTCTAGTCGGGTGCTAGCGCAAGTACAATTTCAAAATTCAAAAACAACTAGACTACGTTAGTCTTTACAAATCTCGCGCCACACTCGTACCCCCTATAAAGAAAAACAAAACTAACGGAGTGAGCTAAAACTCAGTGATGTTCCAAATAGCAAATTGACCATTAATTAACAGTGAATGTAACACAATAGTGAAATAGCGAGAAATACGCTTTGTACAGTCAACAATTCATGTTTAGTATTACACGTAAAAGGATACAGTTGCCTTGGTAAATCAGTTCCACCATAACTTGATCAAATAGTAGTTAACGCTCCGTCAACTTTTAAGTAAGGTAACTAGTCCAGTAGTACACCACTTAACTCCAATCTCCGTCCACCATCAAAACCCTTTACCTGGCCCGAACTCCAAGATAAACACTAGTGGTAATACTCGAGTATACCGATTAGTCGAGGAGATAACACTCCACTCGACAACACTAACTACCCAGGGTTCATTATCTAATAGACCAGGCCCTTGCCGGCTCGACTTGATTAACTAGCCACAGGGTTTCTAGAATTCTAGACAAGATATAATTCATATGCATGTATATCAATTCAACTAAAATCAATGACCAAGAACAAATCACATTAGGGCAAGTGCGGTAAAGTACACGCTTGCCCTATCAATCCACTCATATATCATGTAATCACATTGTTCAAGTATTAAACACAAGTGTCAAGTGCAATCGGGTATTTGGAAGCACTCACCAAAAGATGTAGTGCTTTTACGGGTCACGTTCGGGTATTACTCCGCGTTTGGAGTCCAAATCTGCGAGAAAATATTGCTTAAGAGTTTTGAAATTTAACTAAGGTTCGAAACTTAAACGTTTCGTTTAACGAGAATCAAGTACTTGAAACTCATTTAGGGAATATTCGTAAAACTCTTACTCGCTCTTCAAATAGTGAAACTTTGAAGCAATTATACGTTGAAATACCATTTGAGTCGACGAAACGAGGAAAACGTATTTCTATTAGTCGTAAATTCCATTTTTCCAAGGGTACAAGTTTCGGCGAAATCCAACTTATATACCTCCACAAAAGGGGACTCAAATAACCTAGACAATCCGAGTTAGATTCGTCCTCAAATCCTTACTCAAGTCGCGAGTATCTCTACCTAGCCCTCAAGTGAAAATTTGGGCAGCACGCCCTTTGGTTTTACCTATTTTCCAGCCATTTATGACTTCATTGTTTCTCACTTTAGCTCCACCATCACACACAAGTAATGTTACTAACATAGCCCTTCACCAAAATCATCCAATTACAACACAAGTGTAATAACACAATCGGAAATCAGTTTTGAAGGCAAAAAGCTAAACAGCAGATTTGACATCTTATAAAGTTTTGGTCACAACTGGAGCTACGTTTATCGAATTGGAGTGAACCTTATACTGTTTCGAAGCTAAGACAAAGGGTTACAACTTTCATGCAGACAACTTAACCCAGTTCACATTTGATCTAGGTCGAATTTGCAATTTACAGAACCAGAAGTTCATGGTCAGTCTGGTTGTCAATACTGAATTTAAACGGCAATAACTCAAGCTACACAATTCCGTTTGAGGCGTTTTTCAGGTGCGTTGGAAAGATGAAACATAGGGCTAAAGGTTTTGTGTTTGGCCAAAGGCTGATTTGATACGGATCAAGGTGAAAATGAAGCCAAACTTGTGAAATCTCAAAACAGTCCACAAAAGGAGGCTTTTGGCAGTCATGGGTATTTCGGTCATTTCACATGATACAGTGTTCCGATTGAGCTGAAATTTTACAGGAAGCTATATAACATCATTTCCTATAACTTTCATGTTTTAACCTAAGCCTAATTCGGCCTCCATCATGTCCAAATGAAACTGGTCAGAACAGGGCAGTTTCAATCCTTAAAACTAGAATTTGATGAAACCAAAGTAGAAAATGCTCATTCATGTCTTACACCACTATCCCAACTCCCTATCCAAGATTATAGATATCATATGCTATCCAAAAAATAAGAAATACAACTGAATAATACAAACCCTAACTCAAACAAACTACCATAATCATCAAAACTACTTAAATAACTCTCATTAGCCAAGAATTTAAGTTGCTATACAAACTAAACAAGCTTAAGGGAAAGTAAATGGAAAAACCAGCCTTAGTACCTTGCCCAAGATGCTTCCAAGAGAAACTTCACCCTTTCCTTCCAAACTTTTAGTACACCAAACTTCCCAAGTGCCCAACTAGGAGATTAATCGATTTAGATTCTTGATTTTCACTCAAAACAAGCTAAGCCCCAAGATATAAAGGAAGTTTTCTTCTCTTGTTTTTGTCCCTCAAGGTTTGGCCACCATAGCTGAAAATGAAGAAGAATGAAGTCCAAGAAAGGTTAAGAAGGTTGGTCTTGGTTTGAGTCAAAGATGGTTGGATTCCTTCCACTTGTCACCACAAGGTTTCATCTTGAATTTTTTTCTTTTCCTTTCTTTTTCTAGTCAATATTTTCGGCTGTCTCACTAGGATAATTAGGGTTGATATTTTGGCACTAATGACAATGAGATTAAGTTAATGAAGTGGTGGTCAAGTGGTGTGTTCAATCGGTAGTGAACGGTACACGTCGGTTCACACCGTTTTTCTTTAACTCGCACGTACTAGGGTTTTCACTTATAATTCACTAACTTATTATTATTACTTCTAATCACACATTTAATATCATCTAAAACTCACTCTTAATTACTAAATTTAGTACACATTCCACACCGATTAATCACACTATCAAAAGATGAAAAAACCCTAGTTTACCTCAACGATGAAAGTAAAGGGAAAACCCTTGGTTCTATGATTAATTGTAACTATTGGGGAAGTGAATGAGTAGTAAAACTATTGTAAGGTAATAATTTCCAAATTAAAGGG
Source organism: Coffea humblotiana (assembly GCA_023065735.1). Taxonomy (NCBI): domain Eukaryota; kingdom Viridiplantae; phylum Streptophyta; class Magnoliopsida; order Gentianales; family Rubiaceae; genus Coffea; species Coffea humblotiana. The sequence goes on from CM041210.1 coordinate 21,545,875, forward strand.
AATTTTAAGAAAAATATAAGGGATTTTACAAGTCCTCACAAATATAAAGAGGCAATCAACAAGCACGTTTAAGGAAAAAATATTGAGAAGTTTTTCTTTTTCCAAATAATGCTATATGCAATGATATTTCATGTGTATGATAATATAGTGTAATTGTACATCAAATACTATAAAGAATATACAACTTTATTAGTCTAAGTTCATAACCAAAAAATAATAATATTTTAGTAAACCGAGACAAAAGATACCCTGTATTACAATCAGAGATCATATATGCTTCACTTTTTCATGGAACTATTGTTTATATAGAATCTTAAAATGGACTGAATTGTGGAAATGCTGATCATTTGAAGTTTTAGAAATCACTCAAGAATTTGGCCAAAGCCTCTTAGCTTTTATGCGTAATTAGTTCTTGCCTTGCGTATCCAGTTTGGAAACGGGGCCTCACAAGTTTTCCATCAAATTCAGAACAGTTAAAACAATTCTTACATCTTTTAGTATAAACTTGAACTATTTGGATGTAAATGTGAATTTGTCAACTTATAAAACTAAATTGGTATATAATTCATGATTACACTAAAAGAATATGAGTTTAAATTAAATATAATAAGAATTATAAGAACTAGTTTGAACTAGACAAAATTTAACTTGTGAAGCCATGAATATAAGGAGTGGAGCACTTCCATTTAGATAGTGGGCTACATGACATAGCTTTCACTACATGAAGACAACTACATAAAGCTAGAATTAGCAAAGCATGCAAGGAAATTAATTAAGAAAATTCAAGAGTAATCATTTTCCAATACTGCTTTCCACATTAGCAAGCCAAACAAGATCAATTTTTGTAAACCAGCGGCATGCCTCAGCTTGTCCTGGAGAGGCTTTAAGAATATTGAAGGCCACATGATCTGCTGGCCACGATGATGTATCCATGTGACATATTGCAAGGATTTTATTAACAGGAGCTCTTGTTTCAGGTTCAACCAAATCGACAGCATGCAGGTGAGTTGAGGAGAGCAAATGACAAAAGTAGGCTGCAAATGGAAGGAAAACTTCATGGCATGATACAACTTTTTCAGCATCAAATTGCTTCATATTTCCAATTATTAGCTCATTTCCTGACCATTTTGTACTTCTGGAAGTTAATGCAACCAACTGTTTGACATGTAAAACTTTCTTTGAGAATTCTATCATGTCTTCTAGTGATTTTGGGCAGCTCTTAATTTCTCCTTTCAAAGTTGCTGCGTTACAATATAGAATGCTAGTTTGGATGGCTGCTTTTGTTGCAGGAGAAGTGAAAGACTCAGGAAATATTTTCTCGAGATCATTAGAACTAGTAGATATCTTTGACGCAATCTGAGAAGGGAGAAAAGAGTGAGGAGGAATTTGATCGTTCAAATTTGGGAGGTGCACTCTATTCCCTAGTGCAGGGATTGACAGCTTAAAGAAAGAGTTGGGGTCAGCCTCATCAAAGACACGAAAGGTGCTGATTGCACCATATTCATTGTATCCATTTTTAACTAATTGAATGCCTTCAGATAAAGATTAACAAGATTTTAGATTCTCAACTACTTGCAGAATAAAGCATTCTCTCCCGCGTGAGAGTTCAAAATTTTCTCTCTATTGCGAAGTGTGCGGATCTCCCTCCTTGGGAGCTTTCTGAAACTTTTTGTCTGAAATCGAAACACCACCAAGCTCCAAACAAACACCTTGAAGACAACAAAACCCACTTCTTCATTATTAAAAGTCCGTTCCGACAGAGTTAAAAGCTAGCATTAAAGACAATAGACAAGATCTTATTTTCAGTTCTGATTGGTGGATCCAAAGGAAATGCAACCAGGAGGAACCCCACTTCTACTTATGTCAGCAACATTGGCTCAAGCTTAGACAAGTAATTTTAAAGCCTTTACCGTAAGGATCTAGCCTGTATCTATAAGTACTCTGAGAAGAAGCAAATAGAACTTCTGCTTATTTCTTCTTAACCTCTCTGTTATTATCTGTTTTTGGTTTTCCAAAAAAAAAGGGAAAACGTTGGACAAAGTAAGGACTTTTTTAAAAAAAGGAGGCCTCTGTTTAAACTGGTAAAAAAAAACTGTATTTCGTTTCAATTTGGTGTTGCTGAACTGATGCAGGAACAGTGTAGCTCATAAAGTTTCTTTGGGTCGCTAGCTCCTGACCTGCTTTTCCTCAATGGATGCTTAAAACCTTGAGCGGTGAGAGTTGAGGAGTACACCCCAGCCTAGTAAAATTAACTTTTGACTCATCTTCCTGGTTTGGTGCTGGTCTGTGATATTTTCCTTCATAGAAACCTAGTAGGAGCTCTATGGCCGAGGAAATAGCTGAGATTCTGCAAAAATTTGTGTTATCTACTAAAGAGATGGGTGGCACAAAAATTGACTTGGGGGATATAGGACCTAGTTTCAAGGAATGTGAAGAAAGCCTGGTGGGAAAGATAAAAGGGAGAAAAAATCATCAACTTTGTAGGGGTGAAGAATTTTGTCACCCTAGCATGGGGCTACCCAAAAGGGTTGAGGGTGGTGGAGGTGGGAGTTAATATCTACCAGTTCTTCATACCTAGTGAGAAGGATAGAGATAGGATCTCTAAAGGAGGTCCATGGATTATTGACAGCCAAATGTTAGTAGTTAGACCATGGTTTGAAGGTTTGAAGAGGAGGATGCTGACTTTAATATAGCCCCATTATGGATTCAGGTTTGGAATCTTCCAGTACGCTGGATTTCGAAGGAAGTGGGGTAAAAGATAGCTTCAGTTTTCCAGGAAACAAAAGAAGTGATTATACCTCAAGGAGGAGGAAAGGAAGGAAGGCACATTAAATTGCTGGTGATGGTAGACATATCACAACCCCTTATGAGAGGTACTATGGTAAAAAATGGAAGGGAAAGTGAAATGGTTAACCTTCAGGTATGAACATTGCCCTGATTTTTGTTATACTTGTGGCAAAATAGGACATAGTGAAAGGAATTGCTCAGCTAGTGTGCAAGTGGGAAAGGTCAGATGGATAATCAATTTGGGCCATGGCTTAGAGCAGGAAGAGGGAAGATGTCACCCCAGAAAGAAATGAGAGATAGATAGCCTGTCAATATTTCCCCTAATAAATAGCGATGGAGCTTTAAAGATGGGGAGCTTGTTCCAAAGACAGGGGGAAGAGAACTGATAGAAAGAAGGCAGCCAAGTGATAATGAACTAGGGAGAAGGGAACATGGACAAAATGAGATTTGCAGACAGGGAGAAACCAACTTGATAACCAATGAAAAAGAAAAAGGAGAATGGAAAAGAGGTGAGTAAGAACAATAAAGAAGGGAAAGAGGACCAGGTAAAGAAAGATACTGAAAGGAAAATTGGTGAGGGAAATCTGAACATTGTGTTAGAAAGGCCCGTGGAACAAACTATAAAGGAGCCAGAAGCTAAGAGCATGCATGTGGAAGAGCATTTGGAGGTCCCAGAGGTTATAGGCATTTAGAAAACAGCTAGAAGGACTAGAAAACAACTAAAGACTCCAAATGTCAAAAGAAAACCAGTGAAAGATATCCAGAACAAAGGTAATAATAGAGAAACTGGAGGAAAGAGAAAATTTCAGCTAACAGATGAGGATATGGTGGATGTTGAAGTGGCTGAGGCAGTTGGAAAAAAGGGTAGAAAGGAGTCAAATCAAGAAAGCTGTGCAAAATCAGGAGAGGGGGAGGTGACCAGCCCTACCTGGTCCCTAATGGATAAATGAAAGTGCTGGTGCAGAATTGTCAACGTGTTGGGAGCCCCTTGACAATTCCCCAGTTGAGGGAGGCTTGCAACCTCCTCTCCCCAAAAATGATTTTCTGGTGTGAGACCAAGAGTAGGCAACAATTCATGGAAAAGGTTAGAAGACAGCTGAGGTTTGAGGAAAGTGTGGTAGTGGATTCTATGAATAAATCAAAAGGAATGGTAGTAATGTGGAACATTGAGGTGAAGGTGTTAGAGGTCATTATTATTGCCTTCACTATGGAAATTCATACATAATGGACACAGATACTAACTTGGACTGGTGGTTGATAGGAATTTATGCTAGCACTGAGGATCAAATCAGGAGAAATCAATGGAAAGTTGTGGAGAGAAGAAAGGACTTATAGGGCCTTAGATGGATGATTACAGGCGACTTTAATGATATTGCTTCAAATGAGGAGAAATGGGGAGGGCAAAAGAAGGGAGGAAGGAACCTTCAAGGACTTTAGGAATTTCATCAACCAAAATGGATTAATAGACTTAGGTTTTGAAGGTAACCCCTGGACATGGAGTAATCATTGGGCTCAAGAAGGGGAAATCAAACAAAGGCTAGATAGAGCTTTGGGGAGTAGTGCTTGGAGCCAAATGGTTGACAGAGTAATAGTTAAACACATAGAAAACTTTGGCTCAGATCATAGCATGATCTTACTAAATTCCAACCCTCAGAAAAAGAAAAGAAAGAAAAGATTTGATTTTGATAGAAGATGGCTAAAAAAAAGAGGGGCTGGAACAAGAAATCAAACAGGCTTGGGAACAGGAGCAAACAGGCTCGAGGATGTATAAAATGCATAGGAAAATTGCACAATGTAGAGTAGCTATAGTCAAATGGAGAAATAACTTCCAAGAAAATACAAGAAAGAGAATTGAAAGCGTTAAAAAGCTCCTGGAGGAACTCAATACCACTAAGTGTCAAGATAAACAGGGAAGAAACAAGGAGCTTAAAATGTAGTTGAAGGAGGCCTATGATGAAGAGGAGTTCTTTTGGAGCCAGAAATCTAGAATCCAATGGCTTCAGGAGGGTGACAGGAATACTCATTTTTTTTTCACTCTACTGTGAAGGGCAGAAGGAAAAGGAACAAGATCCAAAAGATACAAAGAGAGGATAGCTCTTGGACTAAAATAGAAGAGGAAATTGGAGAAGAAGTGGCAAAGCAATTTAAAGACCTTTTCTGCAGTAAGGGAGTGGATCAGGCAGATATGGTTCTAGAAAGAATATCACAGACCATCACAGACCAAATGAACATAGAACTCATTGAACCTGTTAAGGAGAAAGAAATCAAAGAAGCTTTGTTTTCCATGAATCCAACTAAATCCCCTGGACCTGATGGCATGACACCAATTTTCTTTCAAAAATTCTGGCATATCCTAAAAGCAGATATCATACAAGCCATTAAAAGTTTCTTCCAGTTTGGTCATATGCTAGAAGCAGTAAACCATACCATCATATCCCTCATACCTAAGGTTGAGAATGCCACTGAGGTCAAGCAGTTCAAACCAATAAGTCTTTGCAATGTTCTGTACAAAATCATTTCCAAAATTTTATCAAATAGATTGAAAAAAGTTTTGGAAAACTGCATTAGTAAAAACCAGGCAGTCTTTGTGCCTAGAAGGCAAATTTTGGACAATGTTATAATTTCTCATGAGTACTTGCACTACCTCAAAAACAAAAGGCAGGGATCTCAAGGTTTTATGGCTTTAAAATTAAATATGTCAAAAGCTTATGAGAGGGTGGAGTGGGGATACCTGAAAGCAATCATGGCAACAATGGGGTTTTGTGACAAATGGATCAACTGGATAATGGAGTGTGTCTCAACAGCTACATTTTCTTCAATATCAATGGGGAACCTAAATGATATGTGATACCTTCAAGGGGAATTAGGCAAGGTGACCCTTTATCACCTTACCTATTCCTACTAGTATCAGAAGGCTTTTCCAACTTGTTGGCTCAAGCAGAAAGGAACTACAGGTTGACTGGAATGAAGATCAGTCGAACTGGTCCATTAATAACTCACCTCTTCTTTGCAGATGACTCATTGATATTCTGCAAAGCAGAAAAGAATCAAGCTGAAGAAGTGATGGGAATATTGAAGCTGTACGAACAAGACTCAGGACAGATGATCAATATGGAAAATCTTCAATTTTCTTTAGCAAGAATGTGGAATAGGATGAACAAAGTGAGATTTGTAGCAGATTAGGAAACATAAAAGTGGTCAAACAAAGGAAGTACCTGGGCTGCCAATGGTCATCACAAGACCAAAGGACCAAATCTTTGGCTTTATCAGAGAAAAGTGTCAAAAAACAATCTCTAACTGGTGCAACAAAAAGCTCAGACAAGCAAGGAAAGAGACCTTGCTGAAAGAATAACCATGGCAATGCCAACTTACGCAATGTCATGTTTCAAGCTTCCAGTGAAGTTATGCAAAGAAATAAATGCATTGATGGCAAGCTTCTGGTGAGGAGAAGACAGTGGAAAAAGAAAAGTTCACTGGTGGTCATGGAAAAAGATGACAACTGACAAGAACACTGGTGGATTAGGTTTCAAAGACCTCCAACATTTCAATAAAGCTTTGCTATAGATTAGGAGGCTCCTTACATGCCCAAACCTATTGTTGAGCAAAGTGATGAAAGCTAAATACTATCCCAAGGAGTCACCACTGAGCTGTGAAGTAAAAGGTAACTCATCCTGGACATGGAAAAGCCTAATGGGAGCAAGAGAGGAGGTGCAAGAAAGAAAATTGGGAATGGCAAAGGTACTAGAATTTGGGAGGATGCATGGATACAGGAATGTAAGGGAGGTAAACTTGACTCCCCAAAACCCCCAAGTGTCAAGCTTAGCAAAGTGAGTGAATTGATATCCAATCTTAGATGGAATTCACCATTAATATTTAGGACCTTTAGCCCAAAAGAAGCTAGAAAAATACTCAAAATGCCCGTCAGCTTAATTGGTCGACCTGACTGCTACTTTTGGAGCCATAGTAAGAATGGACAATACACAGTCAGGTCAGCTTATGAAGCAATAGCAAGAAAGGATAGGCAGATAGAAAAAGATAGGAGAAATAAGGGACAAATAAGCTGGGCAGGAGGAAATGAAAAAGTTTGGAAACAGCTATGGAAGATGAGGATAAAGCACAAGCAAAAGCTGTTTATATGGAAGAGCCTGAACTAAACTTTGCCAGGAAGGGAACCAATATATAGAAGAATAAGGAAAGGTGATATGATCTGCAAGTTGTGTGGAGAGCATAGTGAGACAATGGAACATATTTTTTTCCAGTGCAGAAGAGCAAAGATGATATGGCAGATGGCACCTCTCCAGTGGGATGGACTTAAGGAATATACAAGTGACTTCAGAAGATGGTGGAGTATGCTAATGGAAGTGAAGGCCAGAAAGGATGGAATGGAACACATAGCTCTAACGGTAGACATACTTTGGTAGATTTGGAAAGCTAGGAATGAAGCAGAATTTGATGAGAAAGATAGACATCCTTTGGAAGTAATCAGAAAAGCAGTCAAGGATTGGGAGGAATACAACTAATCTCAATAGACAGTGCATCAGATGAGCATCTCAGAAACAGAAACAGCACAAGAACAAGAGGAAAGGGTGGGGGAAGATGATAACATGCTGAACATTTGTGTAGAGGTTGGACAACATGTGGAAGGTCAGAATATGGGAATTGGAATCACAGCAGAAAACAACATGAGCCAGATATGTGCAGCTTGGATACTAAAGGAGAGAAGGACTGGATCAATCGAGCTGGATAATTTCCTTGCTATAAAGTTGGCTCTATGCAAGATCAAGGGGCAAGGCTAGCAGTACATCAAGATCCAAACACCATGCACTCAAGTCCTAAACTTGATAAGATGTCAAGCTTCAAGAGACATACGCCTGGCAGCTCACCTAGAGGACATAAAAGACCTTAACTCAATGTTTAGGAAATGCTCATTTGATAGTTTGCCTGTTGAACTTAATAGATTTAGCAAAAGACTGAGTGAACTAGCAATGCATATTCATTTTGATGAGGAATTTATAAATCCTCAGTGTCTTAGTACACTTTTGTAAAGCCAAATTTGAGCCATTGCTCATATAATGTAATGTTTTCTTACTATTAATAAATCTATCTATCATTTCCTAAAACAAAAATAAAGATGAACAAACCAAATTAGCCATGGAGCAAAATTTGGCATCAGAAGAGAAGGATTGTTGGGATGCTAAAGAAGCAAAATTATCATAATCATGCTTAGATAGTGGTGATAATTTTGACAGAACTGACTCAGGCATATTGTTGAGTACATTTTTGGACCAGATGAAGAAGCAATTGCAGCAATTGTTTCCCCATAATATTTGAAAACAAAATGATATTTTCCCCATAATCTGTACATCGAGCGCCCATGACGAGGAGATATCCCAAGATTGAGGTTAGAGCATACCTGCCCAAAAGAAATCAATAACACTACCATGAATCCTTTCACATGCCATGTTAACATAGGACAAAATTACTAGAGCTTTAGTCCTTATCTCAATGGCAAGTTGAGATTAGTTTTCTTTTTCTGTTTCTTTTATTGCTAGGAGATCAGTTTTCTCAGTGGCAAGTTGAGATTGTTTCGTCTCTCTCAAACTAAAATTATTAATAAATTTAGGATTGTTTTGTGATGAGCTTTATTTGTAACAAATTTGCCTTTTTAACTAAGTATTTTTCATTAACTAACCAGTAGTACCACAGACACTGTAATTTTGAATGTTAATAACCAAATAAAAAATGTCACCAACCGTTACTTTTCATCGCGTAAGATTTTAGACATTTGTATGAACGTCCAAAAGTTAAGAAACGGAAATACCCAAAATTTAGGGATAAGGCTATAGAATAGCGATATGTTTATTAAAGATAGTCTGTAAGTTTCAAAGTCAAAACATCTTTAACTGTCTCATTTTTCCTTTACCTTAATATGGACAAAGTGATTAGTGATGAATGTTCTAATGTGTAAATTCTCTCCCTTTCTTCCATCTTATTACTTTTGGGTCAAACCTAATTAGTCTTCCATTAAACACAAATTGTGTCCCCAATCCTTATCTATATTTTCATTCCATGTAGGATTGCATTTGGTTCTGTTTCAACTTTTACTTTTCCCTCGAATATTTCCCCTTGACTCTTTTAAGGGTGCACAACGGAAGGATCAATCAAATTAATTTGAATGACAAGTTTGAGGGGGACGAGTCTTTCTCGTTCAATAATGAATTGCTGATTCTATGTTAAAGTGATCCCTAATAGTTCTGAGAATAATCTCTAACTTTTTTACATTCAAGTTGACTTTGCAGTTGAGTCGTCCTATTAATTCAAAGAAAATGGGCAATTCTACTTGATTTCATGTATGTTTCACTCAAGAAAATCTTCGGTGGCTTAGAGTTCATACCAAGCCAATTAATCAAATGAGAAGAGGAAACCGAAATGGGAGATAACAGCACAAAAGAAACGAAAGGTGTTTGACTTTTGTTGTGTCAAACTAATGATGTTTTAATATTTGCGAAAATTATAAATTAATTATGTAGGCGAGTACTCAAATTGAAAACTGGAGTTGGCATTTGACAACTACAACTTAACTCTCGTCTACTCAAAGCATATATAAGTAGGCTTTAGCCATAATCCTTCTAAATTCTAATTATGTAGTGTCAAGTGACGCTAACTAGTCCCCAAAGGGGTTTTTAAATGCTTTCATGATTTTAGACATTCTTTTAATATAGAATGAACTTTTGGCTTAAATTCTTGCGTTTTAAAGTCAAAATTATAATCTCTTCCTAGAACATCTTTAAACTGAAATTCTTGCTTTTCTTTTTGTTTGTTTCTTTTAAGCAACTGTAAAGCCTAATTAATTCTAAATGAAAGACTAGCCTTATAGGCGCAAGACTGGATTTATATCAAACTTTAGGAAATGTAAAACTAATAAATGTAAGGAATTAAATAAATTAAAGCATAAAATGAAGAAAAAGTACTACATGCAAGTATATATCTTAATTAACTCATGACGAACCTCATATAAAATTGTATAATTTATGAGATTCTATTGTAAAGATAAGGCTAGGCCGCTACTTCTTATTTTAAAGAAAAGATTCTCCGAAGTGCAGATCAATCACACTAGCAATCTATCTGCAAAAGATTATTAGGAAGGTGGCATCACATAACTTTGCAGCTCTTCACGAGATTTTGTCGTTTGGCTCCTAGCTCTTGAATTAACTTATTTTAACTTGTGCATGAAGAAAATATTCAAAGACAGTGGTCAAGATTCGATGCGGACATCAAAACTTGTGCTAAATGGATTAAGGAGCCTTTTCAACCTTCCATTTATTTAATTCAAATGCAATGAGATTTAGGCGAGAAGCTTGGAAGACGTTGGCTTAACTCGAGAAAGAATATTAAATTGCTGTCCACAAACCGATCCACTTAACTGGTGGAGTTTATGTGCAATCTGTCCGCAATTTCTATGTCATTAATTTTTTAAGGATTTTTCCAATTTTTGTTTGTTTTAATTAATTAGTATTTGAATTTTTATTACGTCGTTTGGTTAGATGTGTTTAGTCAATAAAAGGGCCAATCTTGTGTTAAACCGTGAGTTTAATGGGCCATTAATTTAGTTGAATCGAATAGTTTAGTTATTAGATAAGTGAAATTAATCCAAATCTAGTTTGGATTTTGGTTTAGGTTAGGATTTTGCCTATATAAGGGTTTAAATTTCATTGTAATAGACAATTGAGAGTTTATGACATTGATCCTTTAAGGTTTCCCCTAAACTTGAGTGGATTTTCTTACTTAACTCCAAAACTTGATTAACTTTAAGCGTGTTCTTGAGCAGATTGAGTGTCATATCAATTTGATATTCACCCAAATTATGGCGGTCTACCTAAACTCCATCCAAATTTCGTCCAAATCTATCTCCTTATGAATTGGAGTTTTTCTGCGGGAATGCAGATTTCTCTCATCATAGGGGAGTTCATATCAAGATTCTTCCATGACCAGACACAGTATTCAAGTGTTCCAGGGAATCATCTGACTTTTTAGCTCTAATTGGGAAGCTTTTTTTTTTTTTTGGTCAATTATCAATTCTTACGTTACTTCTATTCTAACTCATCTAGGGATGGAACTAGAGGAAGTAGTTCCTATTTTTAAACCAAAAAAATACACTACTACACATCCTTTAGATTTTAAAGCAGGTGCAGAGGTTTAAACTTATAACCTAAAGCCAGTCTTATACCTTATTCTTCACTGGTAGCCAACTCACTTAAAGCAAATCGATCGCTTGAATTGGAAAGCAAACAATCAACAGTTAGGGATGGTTTCTTTTTGTTATCTTGTTTTTTGTTTTTTCTTTTGAAATTTTACATCTCTACATAACTATAAATAGAACTTTGATTGTGGATAAATATCATTAGAATCCAACCCTAACTTTTTTTCTCTTTATCTTTTTTCTTTTGAACAAAACATCCCTAACTATATCTACAAGATATTGTGAGTGCACAAGTACACGCCACACCACACATCAATCTATATAATTTTCCTCGTCTTTGTGTACAAGTTGGCATCGAATCAAGAGCTATCTTAGGCGATCGAAACCCTTTCTAGACACAACTAGGCTATTGAAGTTCGTTGCAAAATTTAGTTTGGAATTGTCCAAAACATTATTTTTTTTATTCACAATCTTATTGCAGATTGTTTGTCCCTGATTTGGAGCCCAATGGGCTGGGTTTGGTGGGATTTAAATTGAACAGAAATAAGTTATGTGTTCCAACCAATCTTGTACTGGAACCATGCAATAAGTCATGGAACCATGCAACGTGGGCGAGAGTAATATGTGAGGCCCGCGATCCCTGTCCAATATCAGTGTTGATTTGAACGCACAAGTACACATGCAGACGTGTATACAAGCAAAACCTTGTTCACTGGAAAGATAAGCATGGTTATCGTGGAATTAGTATCTTCAATTGAACCATGCATAAATTTGAACTGGTAGTACTACAATATCACCAATTATACAAAAAAAACTAGTTCATTTGTTTCTTTTGGGCTTGTTCTAGTATGTTTTGTAAATCTAATCATTTTTAGATTAGTTTATTGATTGTATTATTTTTACCATTGCGGATTTCCAGTAATCTAATGAAAAAATACATTCCGGTTTTAAAGGGACTACATTGCAAAAAGATGTACAGAGAATAGTAAGAGTCATTCAATTCCCAGTTTGCTTGGATCTTAGTGGCTACTAGGAGATTAAAAAAAAATAACTGTCCTATGATTTTAAAAATCATACATAACCCCTTATAATTTGGATTAAAAATCTCAGCAAACTAGAAATTGAATGACTCTTACTGTTCTCTGTACATCTTTTGCAATGTAGTCCCTTTAGAATCACAATGTATTTTTTTAATTAGGTTATTGTAAATCTGCAACAGTAGAAGCAATACAATCAATAAACTAATCCAAAAATGGTTAGAATTACAACTTAATAATACTAGAACAAACCCAAAAGAAACAAATTAACTAGTTTTCTTGGTATAATTAGTTATATTGTAGTACCACGAGATCAAATTGTTTTGCTCATAAAGAAACAAGGAATGGTCCAAAACTGATGCATAGTTGAAGATACTAAAGCCTAAATTCCACCATAACCATATTAATCTTTCTAGTGAACGTTTGCACGTGTCCATGTGTACTTGTGCGTTCAAGTTAGCACAGTAATATGATACGGACGAGGATGGAGGTCTCACAAGTTAAATTCTATTCTATCTAACTCAAACTGGTTGTTATAACTTTCTGTGTAAATTAAACAATTTTGGTGTAAACGCCAACTTAGTTATATAAGTTGACAAGTTTAAATTTGTATCTAAGTTGCATGAATTTATACTAGAAGTTATAAAAATTATATTTGAAATGGACAAAACTCTACTTGTGAGACCCTTGATCTGATATTGATTACTAAAGTGCTCAACCCAATGGATTAGGGGTCTCATAAGTTGAGTTTTATGCAGTTCAAATCGGTTAGTATAATCCTGACCATCCATCCAGTTCAAATCGATTAGTGTAATTTTTGCTACTTTCACTACAAATTCATACAACTTGGATACAAATTTGAACTTGTCAACTTATACAACTAAATTGACGTTTACACCAAAACTATATCAATTTACATAAAATGTATCAAAAGAATATCAACCAGTTTGAATAGTACATAATTCAACTTGTGAGCCCCTAATCCAGTAATGTAGTGTTGCTACCTATTAAGGAATTGCAGCATGACAGTGGAGGGATACCGGTAATTCCAGTAGTTCAACTCGGAGGGACGAAATAATATTGCAGTGAGGATGGGTGATATTGCAGAATTTAAGGAATAGCCTTGAAAACTTAATAAATATTTAGGTTTTTGTGTTGTCACAATTGTTCTCCCTTCCCTTCCATTTCTCGAAAATACCCTTCTCCCTTGCAATTGTCCCCATATATTTTGAAAAAAATTCCCAACTCCTCTTGCATTGGCCCCCCTAAAAAGCCAATATGTTACAATGGTTTCAAAGCTAATTAAACGCAAACTTGAGCACTATTTGAATAAAGAACAAATTTTAAAAATTCAAACAATAACTCAATCTAAATTCATAATTTTGAATTGAATACCACTATGAATTTTTCAAACTTGGACTGATTTTGGCCGTTAATTTGAAATCCACTTGCAATTCAGCTGTTAAATGCTGTAAAAGTTGCAGAAAATCCGAATCTGGAACGAATGAAACCATTCACAACTATTAGGTAAGGAGGTAGGTAATAGTTACCATCCAATTAAAGGTTTTAACCGGGGAAGGTTCTTTCTGAGCCAATACCGAGGAGTTCTCAACCATTATTAAATGTTGACATCAAGATAACAAAACCAATATATAATAATACATTAAAATAATGAAATCCATGCTGTTGCATACTGAAAATAAATTATTAAGTCCCAAGTCTTCATTTCCAATTCGCGTTTGTCAGATTCAAAAGTGGTGGGTAAATGCAAGCATGAATTCACATGGCTGACACCGCTTTTACGTACTAAAAATTTATCTGAATGACTGGTCAGACATTAAAATAGTTTTAAGCATAATTCATATAACCTTTTACTGGGTAAATTTGCGAATAAATGCACTTTGAATCACCATTCAGACTTTAAATTGAAACCAGTATGATTTCGTCTAATTGGTACATTGACTTAATTGGTAAGGATGTACATCGTGGTCCGTGATTGTAAATAGAAACTTGAATCATATAAATTTTTTGGTCTGCATGCTAAACATAAATATTTAGGCCGAATTTTCTTAAAAATCCACCTTAAATCTTGAAATTCAATCCAATAGCTGTAGCTAAAACATTAGGTCCTGGTTGGATTGCATTTTCCGTCATTTTTCATGGAAAAATTACTGTAGCGATTTGATGCATGTGAGAGAAAAAAATAATAGGGAAATGTGATCACGGAAAACGATGCAATTTTCTGGCAGAAAATAGCAATCCAAATAGGGCCTTAGACTTTCTTTGTTTCGGGTTGAAAACCGAAAATATGCAGTAGGTAGCGTTGACTAATTGTATAAAAAGCCAAAAATTTGAGTGAAGGAAGTGGAAAAGTAATTTAGAGAGATTGTTCTATATAGAAACTTTAGGACATAAATGGATTTTGCTTCTGCTGCTGGTGCTGCTTCTACAAGTCTGTATCGCCTTAAAAGAATCGGTCAGACTTCCTAATGAAAGTCTCTGATGATTGGGAGCTTTCGAGAAAACTTTGGGAATCCGCTCACAAGGGGAGTGATCATGCTGCTGCACACGAGAAGCAAAATATGCAGTCCTGCCTCAAGAATATTGAAGCTACAGCTGAGGAGATTGCCCGGGAAATTATTCGTTTCTGTGAAGGAAGGATGAAGATGTTGGATGGTCGCCGGGTACAAGATCAAGAATTCCTGAACGAATTAGCCCATGATTGTGAATCAAAAACCAAGCGCTTGATTGCTGACGTTGAAGAAGCTCTTGACTATTTGTACTTGATGTGGTCAAGAGGCGGAGGCAACAGCTCATCCCAATTCCAACTCCACCCGCTTCCACCTCTTTGATGTTTCCTTTTGCCCAGATTTACTAAAACATGTTCGATCAATTGTGTTGACAATCAGGACTATGGTGGCTGATCACTTGGGTTATAAAGATTCTACCGTAGAGATCCATGTCGACTCCTTGTATGCTACGGTATGGTCCATCCAAAAGTACCTTGTTGCATTATTTGACGGTCGAAAATTCTTTAGAGCAGGAGCAGCAACAGGTGATGTACTACAACATACTCATCATCATCATCATCATACTCCTTGTGTACGGCCTAGTTGTGATGCTTGGGTTAGCCATGTTTTGTCTGTGGCCCCATGGATTGCAAACCGGTGTAGTGAATAGGAGTTGGAATGCAACACAGGCCGAACCCAAGTGACAAGAAGTAAGCTGATTGAGTTCCAGGTGAATTTGCACCATGAAAATTCATCCTAGTAATCCCAAATTCACGAGTTTCCATCTAAATTTCCTTGTGGCTCTGTACTGTAGTTGTACTGAGAAGGCTGCTTGGAAATATATTCTCTTGAGTTTTTGCAGCAATCTCTTCAATCGTGAACGTGAACATTTTCAAACGAGGCGTGTTCCCTGGTAAACCTTTTTTTCTACACAACTGCTATACTAGATGACAAGGACACAGCACAAAGTTTCTTTCCAGAAATTAATGCAGTGCTTGCAGAGACAGCATCTTTGATTGAGTCAACTGGCATCTCCATTCTAGACAATTCACCTTGGTGTTCTGAGGTACTTACAAAGATTTGTCATCTTAAAGCAGAGCTTTTCCTTGTGGTGCAAATCCATAACATGAAAAACAATGCTAACACTTCTTCACTTTCCTCCAGTTCGCTTCCCAATTTTAAACATACTAGGGATGCGTGTAATCAAATCCGCATGAGTCTGCACATATAATCCAAGAAGTTGCCCCAAGAAACGAGAGAAGATAGGAATAAGTTGTTGGCGCTCATTGAATCAGCATTCAAGGAGGAAAAATCTCTATATAAGTCATCTAGGAACGAGATCATCACAGCATCTGCGGTGAAAAACTCACTTCTGCTACTTCATTTTAAGATTTCGATTTCCAAGGAAGAGTCATTTCTAATGGAGCTGTTACTACAGAAGAGCGGGAATGATGAAAGGCTTATGGCTCGTGGGAAAGACCAAATCAAACTCCACCTTCAGACGGTCGAGTTTATTCCACTAAATCTCCCAGACAAGAGAATTATGGACAAAGAGGATGCATTCAAAGCCTTTGGTACCAATTGCTGTATTGTTTAGGAGGCTGAAAAATTACGTACTCCATTGAGCATCTACCTCAATTGAATCAATTACATACTGCACTTTATATGCTGAATCAGTGACTAGATCAACAAGATCTTCTAGCTCTGGATGCTCTTCAATGTCCAATTCTGAAACATTCTCGAAAAAAGACATCAATGACTTGAGATGTGTTTGAATCTCTTCAATGTGGTGCTTCACCAGTGCTGTTGAGGCAGGATTATATTTCAGCAGCTCCCCAATGTTTCTCCATAGATAATCAAGGAACTTCAGTTTGGAAGTCTTTGGGAAATTAAACTTTGGAAATTTAAGAATAATCTCTGTGAGTTTTGCCTTGGTTTGCTTCACCTTATCTAACAGCTCAGAAAATGAAAGGGTGGTCATTTCATCTTGTGTGACAAGGAAATAATGAGAGAATACACAGAAAACTTCAGTTTGGAAGTCTTCGGGAAATTAAACTTTGGAAATTTAGGAAGTATAGAAATAATCCCTATGAGCTTTGCCTTGGTTTGCTTCAACTTATCTAACAGCTCAGAAATTGAAGGGTGGTCATTTGATCTTGTGTGATAAGGAAATAATGAGAGAGAACACAAGATGAAATGACCACGCTTTCAATTTCAGAGCTGTTATATAAGGTGAAGCAACCAAGGCGAAGCTCACAGAGATTATTCCTAAATTTTCATAGTTTAATTCCCAAAAACTTCAAAACTGAAGTTCCCTGATTTTCTATGGAGAAACCTTGGGGAGCTGCTGAATATAATCCTGCCTCAACTGCACTGGTGAAGCACCACATTAAAGAGATTCAAATGCATCTCAAGTCATTGAGGTCTTTTTTTGAGAATGTTTCAGAGTTGGACATTGAGGAGCATCCAGAGCTAGAAGATCTTGTTGATCAAGTCACTGATTCAGCATATAAAGTGGAGAACGTAGTTGATTCAATTGAGGTTGATGGTCAATGGCAGGATTTCTTCTGGTTGGACAATGTGCTGGAGGAGTTCAGACTTCTTAGCACGAAAGCCAGGGCAATTCGTTTGACAACCCCTGATACGGAAGTCCAAGATTCCAAGAAAGTCGCCCAATATATATTTGGGAGGTCATCAAGAAACAGTACACCAGCGATCCAGGAAATTGTGGTGGATCTCAGCAACAGAGAAAAAGAAACTAAGAAGAAGAGCTTTGAAGATGCAGCCAAGGATTTCTTGATGGATTTGATTGACAGAAGCTTGGTGATAATCTCCAGAAGAAGATCCAACAGCAGGGTTAGAGCTTGTCGCCTCCATGATCTTGTCCTTGATTTCTGTAAGTCTAAAAACCAAGATAGAACTTCTTTCAGCTGATAACCAGGTATGACAAACCATCTGCCTCTTTATCTAGTACTGATTATTGTTTCGCGTTTGATTTTTACCATCATGCATCTCCTGCATCATTTGCATCCAATCAGTTGGCTATATTTTTGAAGCGAAACCATTTTGTTGAATCAAGATCTTCTAGCTTCGCCACCTGCTCTTTGGTGTTCTCTGCATCTACAGATTCAAAACCCAAACGCCCTTATGACGTCTCATTCATTTGGCACAACTTCAAAATACTTAAGTGTGTTGGATTTTGAATGCTTCAATTTGGGTCTTTCATTTCCCGTTGAAATTAGACTCCTGATACAATTGAGATATTTAGCAGTTGGAGGCTATCTGAAATCCACTCTACAAGCAATAGCCAACCTCAGGAAACTGGAAACTCTTATTGTGAAGGAATTAATTGGTAAGATCATCTTACCAAATACTATTTGGCGCATCACAAGTTTAAGGTATCTTCATGTAACCCTCCACGTTTCTTTCAACTCAGATGATGAACAGTTTGGTGATTGCTCCGTATTAGAAAATTTGGGCAGCCTTTCCAGCCCATCTCTTTCTTGTGGTGAGGATACAGAGAGGATAATAGAGAAGCTTCCAAATCTTTGCAAACTTAGTTGCATATTCTATGATTCTTCCACGAATTGCAATCAGTTTCCAAGATTGAACTTTCTAACTCATCTAGAGTCACTCAAAATATTCTGCTATGGGAACCTCTTAACAATGGCGAGTTCAATCTCCCATTGAATCTAAAGAAATTGACTTTATCAAACTCTGTCCTTCCATGGAGTCACATCACCACAATCGGGAAAATACCAACCTGGAAGTTCTCAAGTTACTTTCTGGTGCCTTTGAGGGCAAAATGTGGAAGAAGAGTTTCAGAATCTCAAGTTCTTGAGCTTATACAAACTGAACATTCCTCAACGGAAAGCCTCTTGTGATGATTTCCCCAAGCTTGAAAGACTCATCTTACTAAATTGCAAAGACCTTGAAAAACTTACGGAGGATTTTGTGAACATATACACACTGGAGATGATTGAAGTGCATTGGTGAAGACAATCTGCAGAAAAGTCAGCAATTAAGATTGGGGAAGAAAATAGGGAAATCAAAGTCCTTGTTAGGAGTTTACATTTGAGATGATGGGCATGATTTGGATCAAGTTACTTTATCCTTGCTCTGATCATTTGTAAGTCTATTTAATCAAATTTCATCAGTTTATCCATTTCCTCAATTCATTTCTAAGAAGATATACTCAAATATATATTTTGTATCTAAATCTACTAATGGACATATCACACATCACTTGCTCAAAGATGTTAGGAACTTCTAACTGCTGGACAATGAACTGGAAAATTTTGTTAATTCTGGACAAACATTTGCTTTTTTAAACTTTTCCTTCATCTCTAAATTGCTAGTGATTAGTTTCTTGATGATGTTGCGTCCCAGTTTGTTAAATTCGCATTGCTCAATTTGGCACTTCATATTTTCCAGTCTTCTATAGGACCCTACTAATTTGCATCATCAGAGCAAACTAATCTAAGGAGCCTCTTCTCCATTAAACCTTGGAATGGTCACATTCTTTACTAGATCTCTATCCATCATAGAGAACAATCATCATCTTTTAACTGCTGCAATTCACTACTCAAGCAATGCAGAAGCATGATTGGCTGCATTTTTTTTCAAGGCAGTGAGCTCCACAATAGACGCTGTTCTGAGTAACAGAGCGTGCAGCTTAAGAACACTTGTTCATTTTGTTTCGAAGAGCCGATTCAAGTAAAAGATGACAATTTCCCCAAAGATTTCAATGGCCATGACACGATATCAGATATGACTACTTTTATGCAACTTGGGAAATTTTTCTTTCTGAAAGAAATTATACGTAAATTTAACTTTTTTGAAACATGAATAACAATTGCCAAACTGCTGAATTATAATCATCCACCCACAAAATTATCACTAAATTGTAACACAAATTCATGGAAAGCAATCACTATTAAGCTTTCAAAGTCTAAAACATGAAGATGAGCCATCCAAAATTAAACATTTGATATCCTCAATTCTTCCAAGCCACTCTTCCCACAAATTCTTCAATTTTAAACAAAAATTTGAATTTTATTAACAAATATTACCTCTGTTAGAAGTAAAAGGATCATTCTACAATCTTCACTTCCTACTGAGCCTTGATTCTCCAAGATTCCACAATACAACGAAGAACGAAGAAGGGATAGTTTTCATGTGGCGAACGACGACGTTGAGAGCGATCTCCTCCTTTAAGATATCTAACAACGCCCACCCCGACCAATCCCCACGGCCCGGGCCCCAGCAAAAAAAAAAAGGCAAACAAATTCGTTGGTTTCTGATGTCAGTGTAGAATTAGAAAACAAAACGTCAGTTAACCAATCACTACCTAGATAACTAGTGCCAAAAATTTGTTCTACTATTAGAATTGAAATTTAAGCATGGAAGTAGTGGCATTCACTCCAATAGCTTAATAGAAAAATAAAAGGAAAAATGAAGTAAGAAACAATAGAATTTTATTATCAAATGTTAGGAAAAATCGTTAATTTTGTTCCTAAACTTTTTCACTAACACCAATTTGATCCCTCAAAGTGTTTTTATATGCAATTGATCCTTAAAATAAAATGTTTGTGCCAATAAAGGATCTATTAGGCGTCGCCACCCAAATATCTTTTTTCTCACCTAGTGGAGCGGCCATTCAAGGGCATTTTACGAAGAAGAAATGGGGCCCTTTTACTGGCGAGATACCAAAAAAAGGGCACCATTAAATGGAGAAAATGCATGGTGGGCCGTCAAAGAGCTGATGTTACGCTAGTTAATGTTGAAGATTTTGGCAATGCAAAGAGCTTTGGGTGGTTGAAGAAGACGGTGTCGTTCTAGACAAAGGCTCTATGGGCCAAGGAACTTCCAATGAATATGAAATGGCGAGATCCGATTCTGAGAGTGATGACGGGACCTACTTGGCTTTCAAGTTTTGAAGGATAGATTCTAATTTCGAAAAGGGCTTGTCGAGCCATAAGAAGTTGTCAATGATTAGGATAGTGGAGGTCCCGGAGGGAGCTTCACTTTGGTATTGTTAGAGGAGGAGGAGGAATAGGAGGAGAGTATATGGAAGTGGTATTTAAGATTGCAGAGATGTAGAGGGAGACGATGATGATGAACGAATAATTCTGCATTGTTTTTCCGCAACTAGTACCAGTTCAAGGTTTAAAATTAGAATTGAGGCAGCTTTCTAGTAGTCTATTTTTTTAGTCTCGTAGTTGAGTGGAGGACAAGACAAATGGAAACACACACCAACAGGAAATGTAGCTACTAGTCTAATGACTATACTCAATTCTCTTGCCTAGAGAACATAATTATGCCTAGAGAACATGGCAGTAAGTGGGCTCGAGTTTCCCAACAGCTATGACATGACCAACATAACAATGCAACAAGCTTAAAACAGAATTTCGCCTGCTAAAACTACCATACCTCAGTCCTCAAGTTTACTTCTATGATGAGTTTGGCCCCCTTTTCTTTCCAAAGCCAACAATGGCAGTGATGAAGCAGCAATTGTATTGCATACACTTGTAGACACGGCCGCGGGGCTTCTTCTTATCTTGCTTTGCGACCTAGGGAGTTTGACGTCTCACCTTACCTACACAAGCTAATGAATTGAAAACCTTACCGATGATTAGCTATGGAGTTTGAACTGCTGAGAAATCTTGAGATACCCCGACTTTCAGGATTTTTTTTTTATTTTTTTTAGTCTCAACGAGAATATTATGGTTTCTTTATTTTATTTTTGTTTTAAGATGTTGTTTTAGTTCAAAGACTAGAAACCTACTTGTACTCAAAATCCTAGTTTTACTTGTGATTAACCGGTTTTTCTTAAATCTCTCATATTTTAATCGAAACCCTAATTTTAATCTATGGAGTTGCAAAATTCCTTTTATTTTTCTTAAAATTCCATTTTATTTGGAATTTATTCCTTTAGGATAGCTTTACTACTCATTCACTCCCTCAGTAGTTACAATTAACCATAGAATCAAGGGTTTTTCCTTTAGGTTCCTAATTCGGGTAAATTAGGGTTTTTACTTCTTTTCGTAGTGTGAGTAATCGGTACGGAGTGTGTACTAAATTTGGTGATTAAGAGTGAGTTTTAGATGAGAAAATGTGTGTGATTAGAAGTAACAATAATAAATTAGTGAATTATAAGTTAAAACCCTAGTACGTGCGAAATACGGAAAATCGGGCTGGAACCGACGGGTACCGTTTGTTATCGAGTGAGTGCACCACTTGAACACTACTTTATTACCTTAATAGCCATGCTTTTACTTCAGTTAATTAACCCCAAAATATCTCTTACATTAGCCACAAATTTTGACCAAAAGAAAGAAGAGAAAAGTCTAGAAAGGCCAAGAGTCACCACCTTATTGGAAGTTGGACTTTGACTAGGATTATTTCACTTTACTAAAACCAATTTTTGACCAATTTTTCCTCATTTTTGCACCTCCTTGGCCGAATCTCTTGAGGAAAGAAATAAGGAAGACTTCTTCAATTTCTAGCTACCAATCTTGCTCAAATCTTGAGTTTTAGCCAACTAAATTGAAAACTACACCATACAAGTGATCACTAAGGAGGATTAAAGGTTTTGGTGGAGTTGTTTTGGAGGAGGAAAGACTAAGCTACTATTTTCTTTGAGGTTTTAAGGTAAAGTGCTAAGAACATCTCTCTTTGCTTCCAATAGTTGTAATTTAGTGGCTTGTGGTTGTCATTTTAGTAGTTTTGTGCAATATTTCTTGGTTAAAAGTGATGATGTGTAGATTTCAGTTTTTTAGAGAATTTTCTGCCCTGTTCTGACCAGTGTTATTCGGCCATGATGGAGGCCGAATTGGGCTTAGCTAAAAACATGAAAGTTGTAGAGAATTGAGTTTAGATTATGCCTGTAAATTTTCAGCTCAATCGGAGCAGGATAGCTTGTGAAATGACTAATTTACCCCTGCTGCCCTGTTTCTGTCCGAAATGATAATCAGCCTTTGTAATTGGCTCCTTTGACTGGGAAAATGAATGAATTAGATTTTGATGCCTTCTTAAGAATTGTAGCATTGTATCTTATATTTCAAATGGCTTTGGAATCACCTCAATCAGAGTTGTGTGCGCTGAGATATGATTGAATAAATCAGGACTGCTAGTTGAATTTCACAGTGAGCTTCGAACTGGAAAATCTGGGGCTGTTTGGGTAAATTTGACTAGGTTAAGTTGAGAACTGGGTTGAGGTGTCTTCATAAGAATTGTAGAGCTATGTCTTAGCTTCAAAGTAGTATAAAGGTTACCCCAATCCGATTGGTGTAACTTCAGTTGTGACCAATACGCTAAAAGATGTCAAACCTGCCATTTTGTTCCTTGTCTTAAACCTTAATTCCGGTCACTTTTCTAGCTTGGCTTTGTAATTGAATGGCTTTTAACCTATTGAACGGCTATTATAATGAGATTATTTGTGTGTGTTTTGGGGGCTGATTGAGGAAAATAATGAAGCCATAAATGGCTGGAAAATAGGTAAATACAAAGGGCGTGCTGCCCAAATTTGCACTCAAATGGCGATTTCAAAATTTTAAGAGCGGGCATAAGTTTTACGACTATTTTACTCATGTCTTTTGGGCTAAATGTACTCTTTTCACTTCCAAAATCATACGTATACATTGTACTATTAGTTATTCAGATTTTCTTTGATTCACTTAATCTTGGGTTGGTTGAACCGTAATATTTTCTTATGATTATTCCTAGGGTTTCTTGGTGATTAAGGGTGTTATCCGAAAGGAATTTTAGACGTTATTTTGCTTATATAGGTGAGTGTTCCACTACTTGCTACCTGCTTATATGAAACATCTGAATAGTTGAATTTCGACTGTTTGAGCCAAATCATGTTTTGATAAAATGGAGGCGAGCGTGTACTTTATCACACTCGACCTCCCTCATTTCCACTGTGGCTCTGTATACTGCAATTATGAGATGTGAATTCTCTATATGTGACTGTATTTGAGTTGTTGGATGATACCCCATCAATTACTGCTACTGTTTGGGTACCCAACCTCATAGGTGAGTCGGTTGGATCGAGCCAGCCAGGGCTCGGTCGAGACGGCCGATAAACCTTGGGGACTGTTTACTGATAACTGGAAATCGGTATACTCGAGTATTACCCAACTACTGTTATGGAGTTCGGGCCCGGTAGGGGGTTGACTGGTGGACAGAGAGTGGAGAAAGTGGTGTTCTACGGACTTTATATTCTTTGAAAGGGTACGTTGACGGAAAGTCAACGAACCCTGGTATGAACAAGCTCAAGAGGATTTGGCTTTTGGAAGCCATCCGTATCCTTGAATTGCACTGTGATTAAATTGTTATTGTACTATTCGGTGTTTACTTGATTATATTATGCCCTTATTTGGCTATGTGCTTACTTGTTTTACTTGGAACCTCACTGAGCTATAGGTCACCCCACTCGCTTTGTTTTCCTTAACAGATCGGGGATGGATTTTTGGTCGAGAGCTTTCTTAGATTTATTTTGCTTGAACTTGTAACCATTTTTGTTAAGTTAACTTTACTTTTGATTTTTGTAAGATTGAATACTTAAGTTCGACTTATGTTATATAATTGTAGAATGGAATGGTAAGTGTGAAGTTTAGTTTGTCTTTTAAGTTTGGAAAGTGGGCTTGTCGATTATTTGCCATTAGAGTTTATACCGTTGATTTGAAGTTATTCCACTGGGTATTTTGAGTTGTTAGTTCTTTGACCGATCGAGTCCTGACGAGAGTTGGGCAGACAGTTCGCTGATACCCTAGGGTTCGCCCTAGGGAGAGGTGGGACTGTCACAAATCTACTTGCAGCAGGTGAGACTACAAAGAGTGAAAAGAGAAAGGACTGTTTAATGGTGCCTTTTTTTGGTATCTCATCATTGAAAAGGCTCCAATATCTTTTTCCTAAAATGCCCCTGAAAGGCATCTCATTTGGGTGAGAAAAAAGTTGTTTGAGGTGGCGCTGCCTAATAGGTCCTTTATTGGCACAAACATTTTATTTTAAGGACTAATTGCATATAAAAAAAACTTTGAAGGATCAAATCGGCATTAGTGCAAAAGTTTAGGGATGAAATTGTCGATTTGTCCTAAATATAAATACAAGAAAGATATATATGTGTGTGTTATATATATATATATAGTGATTTATATGTTTTAAATTTTCATTTCTATATAAAAGTATGAGCAGACCTTATTAAGAGCCTACTGGAGGTGACCTCCAATTCTACTTTCGTCCAATTTTGTACAATCATTACTAAATCATATAGTATAGAATCCTATCATATTTTTCTACAAATTATTTTATGAAATGTCAATTCTTTTTGCTTTGTAGTTTGTATGGCAACCATAGTTGGATGATGTTTTTGTTTCTCTTTCTAGTTATTGTACTATGGGTCATGACATTTGGAGGTATGTGGTGTACCTTATTTGTTGGAAAGTCATTGAGCCTTACCTTCCTTATTGAGTGATGAGATAGTTCGGGTTGTATTGAGGCCCCGCCCAACTGTAGGTTGATAAATTGATGGGATTCAATACGCACTTCAAGTTAAATTCCAAATATCTCTGTTTACCTGCAAGTATACAGGTCGCAATTAGAGATAGTGAGTACAAGGTAGATCCCACTAGGAGCTTATTTGTTGGGAAGTCATTGAGCCTCATCTTCCTCGTCATCAATCAATACGTACTTCAAGTTAAATTCCAAATATCTCCGTTTACCTGCAAGTATACAGGTCTCAATTAGAGATAGTGAGTACAAGGTAGATCCCACTAGGAGCTTATTTGTTGGGAAGTCATTGAGCTTCATCTTCCTCGTCGAGTTATGAGATTGTTTAGATTGCATGAGGCCCTGCCTAATCGTAGATTAACTGATTGACGAGATTCAAATACGCACTTCAAGTTAATTTCCAAATATCTCCGTTTACCTGCAAGTATACAGATTGCAATTATTGTTAGGGTACATGCATAGATCCCACTGGGAGCTTATTTGTTGGGAACACTACAACAAAAATGGCCTATATACTTTAATTTTTTTTTATTTTATCTGATATAAAAATAATAATGTGTCTTTAGATTCCCTATCATGACATTTGAAAAAATGTGAGATACACAAAAAAAATTAAAACATAAAACGATGTCGTTTGATTTTGGCGGAAGATTCCTTTTGCCAAAACACTTAGTGAAATCTCAAAACATTCATTTTGCCGGCCAGCAAAATTTTGATTTTTCTCATCTCTCTCACAAACTCTCTCTCTCGACAAAGTATCTCTCAAAACTCCCCCATTTTGGTTCTTCCATCTTCCCACCTTAGCCGCCTCCCCACTCCCCCATTTTCAGTTGCTAACTCGGCCGCTTCTCTGCCCTGTTCGGTCAACCACGACACCTGCACCAATAAGGCTTCTCTCTCTTTGCTAGGACAAAAAGAATAAGAAAATAGATACTCGTGCTCTTTCCTTTTTCTTATTTCCTCTGAAACCGATCCCCATGCTTCTCCTTACTGACTAGATATTCAGGTTGAGCATGCCGAGGAGTAGAGTAGGCGAACATTGCCACCATCGTCTCACTGGAGTCCAGCCACTACAGCAGAAATCATCACTGTAAAGTTTCCTGCACTCTTATACCTTTTTTCCCTTAATTGTATTGTTTTCTTCTTTGTCTGCAATCATGTCGGTTATGCTTTACTTTCGTCTTGTTAATCGATTTTAAGTGGCTGGAATTGATCATAGGTTTGAGTAGAGTTTTAGATTTAAAATTCAAGCTCAGGCTGTATAAGGAATTGATGAAAAGGAAATTTCAAAACTTTTCATGCTCACTACCTGTTTGTCGGAAGGTTTGAATAAAGAAAGAAGGAAATTTGCAAGGAAGTGAATAGACAGATGAGAGTTATTGGAGAGTGAAATTTTGCCTTGGTGAATTTTTCTTTTGTTTTTGATCATCAAGTGCAATAGAAAAGTACATTTAGTACAATTTCCTAACTATCTTAGAGGAAATCTTGTTTGGAACTTTCGCTGGATGCTATGCAACTTATTTTTGATGCTTTGGTCATGATTGTTGTTTTGTTTGCTATAGCCCCATAAGAAGCTTTTTTTTATAATTATTATTAAAAATTACCGCATAGCTTGGATACTTTTGCATTCCATGCACCATGTCAGCTATTCATAGCACATAGCACTAAAGTACTGCACTCTGTAATTTGGAGATGTTTCATCTACGCATTCAATTATTTCGAGTTTTTAGTCCAATGGGTAATAAACTGGTTGTACATCACTTATTATGTTGCATCCCAGTTATATTGACCTAGAACAATTACCATATAGACAAAAAGAAGATATTAACTGCAACAAATTGAAGAATAAAAAGAGTATCTGTCAAATCTTTTCTCCCAACATCCCTCGTAATTCTTTCCCCCAACCTCAACTTAGGCACACACTGTGTCTCTCCTTTTCTTCTTCAAACTAAATGTTCTTCTCATGGACAAATAAGAATAATTTGAATTTATGAGGATGCAGAGGAAGAGAATGAAGATGGAGAAGTTAATTGTTATAACTCCAGTTATGATAAAGTTGAAGATGACTTTACATAAGATGGATTAGGTGACTAGTACTCTATTGTAAGATGCTGGGTGCATATCTTAATTTCTTTGAATTGACTTTATATCCCAAAAAAAAAACTGAAGGGATTCTATATTTATTTGACTTGTGTGGTATTTATTTGTGTGACTGTCTTATTTTTTGTCTGTTTTTATGATCTAGAACATTGATTACTCTATATTTTTAGACAAGAATATATTGCTTTTTTGTTGCAGAATTTCTCTGTAGAAAAATACAGATCTTGCACATTAAACCCAATGGGGACTGTTTGCACTATAATGCATTATGGGCAACTAACAAATTGGGCTTTGCTAGCCATTCAATATTTTGTAAATCCTCTGTAGTGTAACATACTGGAAATTGCCTTGCAGTTGCAGTCTCCAGCGAAGTATCCTGATTTAGTCTTTCAAGTTGGAATGTGACTAATAGTTTCTTATCTTTTAAAAGTTTGCCAATTCAGGAGGATTGGTTACATAGTTTTTTAAGATTTCTTTCCTCCGGTGGGCACTTAAAAATCTAATGATTATTGAGTGCTTTGATCTGTTGAAATTTAATTGGAAATTTTCCGATCATAAATTGACACACTTCAAAATGTTAATGACTACATATGTCAAAGTACAACCTGGGAATTATATCAGCATGTGCTCCGACTGTATGGCACTAAACTTGCAGTGCTTCCACAAAGAATGTGAAGAGCACATACTGATCATTGAAAGATAGATTTCTATTATGATTCTGCTAATGTTTGAAGCACTAAATGTGAAATTGCTATCTATTTTGAATGAGTATCTATTTCTATGAAAACTTTGGACAAATATGCATATGACAATAGTTTCTAATAAAGTTACAAACGATGTTGAACCTCTGGCATTATACCAAGAAGGTGTTAATCAAGTTAACTGGTTACACTTCTAAGCCCTTGCCTGTGGGCAGAATCTGAGCTAGCTTTATTCATTTGTAGCAAGAAGTAATTTTGCATGCCAGTGCCATGCATTGTTGACTAACTTGTCACATTCAGTGTTTGGATAGGTGGGAGTATATTGGCGTCACTTGGTTCCTTTCAGCAAATGTGGTTTTCAAAATCTGAGTAAATTTTTACATCCACTCTACCTTTCAATATTCAACTTTTCTCCTTTTTTTCTCCCCATTTTCAGTCTATTTTATCTCTCTATTAACAGGTTTGAGGAACATGGAGCTTCTTATGTTCAAAGAAAATGCCCGTAAAGTACTTTACTGGTGCGGACAATTATCACATTCGACATAAATTCATGGAGCTGACGTTACTTTGATTAGTTCGCTGACGGTATGGGTTGCTCGGTTTTAATATCCTGCTTTATAGGAGCCCAAACAATGTACTATATATATACTGTACCTCTCGCGGATCGTTGCTAATGTTGTACAATTACGTTACCTGACTTTTAGTTCAACAAATTATACTTGTTAGGGAATCTTTCAAGTTTGTACTTGTTAGAGATTTGCTATGTTAATACTTGTTATTGACTTTTAGTTAAACAAATTATATTTGAGCATTGACTTTTGCTTTTAAATTACTATATGCATTCTGTTCTTTGGGATAATTTTACAAATCCTTTGGGTTTCTGATTGATGGAATGTATAGCAGGGAGCACTAGCTGCAGGTTGCTTCTATATCAAAAAAAAAAAGAAAAAAAACTCCTGGCAGTTAAAAGTGTCAGCATAGCTCAGTTAAAAAAACTCCTACTTGTTACTGACTATAGCTATCCTGACACTTTCGATTATCAAGAAAAGAGATTTTTGTTGGCAGATGAGATGCTATAACAGCATAGTTTTCCTGACACATTTGAATACTACATGCCTATCCCTACATTGGAAGGGACAACACTCGTCTGAGGTGTGAGGAAAGGTAAAGTGTCAGGTTAAATTATCTATACTGACACCTTTAAATGCCGTTAAAGGTCATTTTTGTTGTAGTGGAAGTCATTGAGCCTCACCTTCCTCGTCGAGTTATGAGACAATTTGGGTTGCATGAGGCACTGCTTGATCATAGGTTGACAGATTGATGGGATTCAAATATGCACTTCAAGTTAAATTCCAAATACCCCGCTTATCTACAAGTATATAGGTCACAATTATAATTAGGGAGTACAAGGGTCGATTCCACGAGTAACTTATATTCAATTATTAGGTCCTTACTCTATTATTTAGACAACTATCAAATCAAACAATACAAAAGCAATATATCAAACAAAACTAAAAATATATTAATAACTTGTAGATGAAATCGTAGAAGATAAATTTACCTAATACCAAAATTCTAGGGTATAGATTCCACTAATGGTGAAGAATACAAGTTAAATGATCTCTCTTTTGCTATTAATTCTTGCATTGTTAGGGATTCATTTCCAATGTCAATCAAAATGCACTCTTGTGATGAATTGGTTATTGGTGTCATAGATTCTCTTGCTCTGGTGGTGAAGTTCTAAGTATTAGCTTCATTTAATACATGAAATGTAACAAAGAAATCCACTTAAGTATATTATTACTCTCGTATGCCTATTCCTTGAGTTCCATCCATTCTTCTTCCATTATTGTTACCTAGTTTCATTGATTAACAATAAATAAATAACTTGCAATTGGTGATCAACCAATTACAAATATGAAAGCATGAATAAATGGACCTACAAGTACAAGATTTAGCAAGAGTAATCACATTAAACTCATATTCAAAATTCCATTAGTTTCCTCTATCCCCTAGAAAAGTATCTAGTTCAACATGTAAGAATATGCAACAAATCAAAAAGATTCATTGCAACAATCCATAGTGAGCAAGATTAAAGAGAAAGAGTTGAGAAAAGCTTAGCCAAAAGTGAGCAAAGCTTCCAAGATCTTCCATTAAACTTCTAAATGAGCTTGTTACAATTGTATCCTCTTCAATGATCTTCTACAAGTTTTCCTCTCTAAAGAGAGAAAATTTTCAGTACTGGAGAAACTAACTACTTCTACTCTTTACTACTCCCCTAAAACTAGCTACTTACTTCATCTATTTATAGCCATACTTTGCTCCATACAAGATAAAAAGGAAATGATCTTTTCATTTAAACACAAGTAAAAGTTTATGCTTCAAAAGTCAAAAAAGAGGCCAAATGAATCTTCAAGCTTTGGAATGCTCAAAAGTGTTGATGAAGCAACTTAATAAGTTAATCTGGCATCCATTAATTCCCAAGAATCATTTTTCGTTCCATCTAGAACATGTTCACCCAAAAGAAATCAAATTGCACAATTTCATAAAATTGATGTGGCCGAGAAAACCAGGTCTTGAAACTGGGGTGGAGCATGAAACAATTATGGAGAGGCGGTTTCTCCTTTGACAAAATTTCCAATCAGCTTCACAAACCATTCTACCCAGATTCTGTTTCTTCCACCAAGAAATGGTTTTCTTGCCTTGTTTTTCCTTCAAGTTGTTGTGCACTTGATGTTTCCTTAGCTTGAATTGGTGATCATTTCTCTTACAAAGATTTCACTCTTTTCCTACAAAAATGACCATTCAAACAAGTGAAAAGAAACCAAAAACTTTTATCATTGGATCACAAGTGTTCAAACATTAACTTATGGAAGAATTTCAGCTTTTTAATGCTTTGTTTTGATCAAAACATGATTTAAAATCACTTGAAATGGTCACAAAATATAGTGCATAAGATGTACTTCTCGCATATAACCAATTTGGGTTACATTTTTCATATTAGCATGGCAAGGGCAACCACAATTGGGTTAGCAAACATCGAGTTTATATATATACATGATGGAATGATTGACATTCAAAGGTATGTGATGGTAATGTGTTTGAGGATACTACATATCCATCAATTGAATATTATCATAGATATCGGGAAAGGATAATAATTCTTGCAAATCTTTAACTCTTTTCCTACAAATATGACCATCCAAACAAGTGAAAAGAAACCAAAAACTTCTATCATTGATCACAAGTGTTCAAGCATTAACTTATGGAAGAATTTCATCTTTTTAATGCCTTGTTTTGATTAAAACATGATTCAAATCACTTGAAATAGCCACAAAATATAGTTCATAAAATGTACTTGTCAAAAGATGACCAATTTGGGCTACATTCTTCATATCAACATCGCAAGGGCAACCACGATTGTAATGTGTTAGCAAACATCGAGTTTATATAAATATATGATGGAATGATTAACATTCAAAGGTATGTGATGGTAATGTGTTTGAGGATACTACATATTCGTCAATTGAATATTATCACAAACATCAGGAAAAGATAATCATTTATGTTTTTAATCATGTCAGTGCCATATTTTGACAAACAACTATTAAAGTGATGGTGTTAGGGCAGAGCATTTTGTAAGTAGATAACTAGTTTATAAATCTGATGCACTACTTTTCCTTTTTGTGATGTGTTGTTAAGCTAATGTAACCATATTTACTTGTAAGATGAATGCTATAAAGCAAAATGTGCACTATGGCGTTGGATTCTATGGTAGGTAATCATAATGCCTGACAGGATTTTGGTATAAGTGCAAGTTTAAATTCAAAATACACCCATTTGACTACAAGTATATAGGTCAAATAGTGTTTAGAGATTTACCTCTTGTTACTACTCTTGTTTAACATGAGATTCAATTCCAATATTACCAAAACTCACTCTTATGATGTAATGGTTTAGACTAGACTAGTTTTCCCTATTCTCATGGTGAATAACTAGATCTACTCTTGTTTTCCTTTATGAAATGCAGAGGTAATTCACTTAAGAGCACCTCTATTCTCATGAGTTTACTTCTTAAACTCCATTTATGTTATTCCATCATTATTACCCAACTTTCATTGAGTAATAATAACTAATACTTGCTATTGGTGATCAAACAACAACAAGTGATAAGCATGCATAAATGGACAAGTCAATACAAGAGATAACAAGTATAAATCATGTTCAACTCATATCAAGTAGTCATAAGTTTCATCTACTCCCCAAATCTAGAAATTTAGCTACTTATGTGATATAAAAGAAGAAAGAGCATAGCTTCATTGCATAAACACATATTGAATTACAAGTAAAAAATTAGATAAATAAAGCTTAGCCAATGGTGATGAACAAGCTCCCAAGATTTTCTATTTCTTCAACAAAATGAGTTGTACAATGGAGTCTCCAAGTGTTTCTTACAAGTTCCTAGCTAAAAGAGAATAAGAAAAAGCTCTATCTAAGATCTTTTCCTAGCAAAACTAATTACTCTAACTAATGACTAAAGATCCTCTCTTTTCCTATGATTCTTACATATATAGTGTTAAGAGAGTCAAAAAGTTTTTAATGATATGACATAAAGCATCCTTTGCACTTCTCTAGAGTCTCTTAAGCAAGTATAGCTGAAATTATTTGCTGGAAATTGAGCTGGAAAACTGTGTGAATATAGGGTAAGTTGCAGAATAAGTTACAAAAAACAGGGGAGAATATGCAGGCTTGGAATACGCAACCTCAACTCACATATTCAGAGCCTCCATTTTCTCTTTTGTAACGTTTTCTTGTGTCTTTTCTACTCCACTTCAATTCTAAGATCATAAGCAAGATGTCCAAGTGTTTGTTCATGCACTGCACCAATAATACTTGCATTTGATGCTCTTCTACTTTCTAAATCATCGTTGAATCAAGCACTAATGACTTCAAATGAATCCGTCTTGATCAAAACATTAATAATTCTTCTCAAATCGTACAAATATAACTGAATTTGCACATTAATTGCTCAAATGAACCTGGCAAAATATAGAAACTTAGAGAGTAAGTTACACCATAAAAATCCTAAATTAGACAAAAAATAAACATAAAATGCTACTTAAAAACACACATAATAAACTCTTATCAAATTTTCCCACACTTAAATCATTGTTTGTTCTCAAGTAATAAGAAAAATCACCTAAAATGATTTAAGAAATGAAACGAATCAAGTAAACTTGAAAGTCAATCTCTCTGAACTTGGCAAGCTTTATTATGCAACTATTCTTTTAACCCCAGTACTCATCATAACATGTAAAAGAGAAATAATTATATCCAAAATTCGTTCAACCAAATTTAATCTCTCTACCTCACTTAATTTCACAAATAACTAAATTATATAGTCACCTCGAAAATTTTCTTCCTTCAAAATGAGATGTTAGCTTCACAAAGCTTAAAAGGGAATTATTCACTTTGCCTATCTTTTATTTATTCTTAAGGTGTGAAAATGTCTTTTGATGTGAAAATCGATATTTTTAGATAAAAATCCCCGGTTACTCAACACTTCACTTATTACTCCTAATTCAAATACCTTTTATGCCAAAGTCGACATTTGTAAATGAAAACTCTCGGTTATTTAATATCAGAATTTATTTGCGAGATTATTATTATTATTATTATTATTATTTTGATGATATTCCCTCAACAAGGTAAATATTAGGAAGAGAATAACTTCTGGCAATTATATAAATCATTTACTTTAAAAAAAAATAAGATGAAAGATCTCATTAGCACTCACAATTTTAGGCATAATTTTCCCCCTGTTGTAAAATATACTTTCCCACATATAATTGTCCTAATCACATAATTATTGCTTCCAAGTCAAGTGAGAATTAAATTGTCAAATTACTTAAATTGTCTCACTTATATAGGAGAATTTCAAAACAAAAGGGACTTAAGCTCATGCATTTGTGGACTCAAGTGAGGTGGATATGCAAAACTTTGGGGGCAAATTTTACAATTTGGACAAGATTTTGAAAAAAAATTTGACAGAGTTTTCCCTTAATACTGGATGAAACTCGCTGCCAACAAATCCAAAAATCAACATTTCAAAACATAGGCCAAATTTTTAACATTAAGTCCAAATATTTTAAGCAATATAAGCACAAAAGTAACTACTTAACATTTCTCCCCCACACTTAACATATACATTATCCTCAATGTGTAGGGAAAGAAAATAATAGACAGTAAGAACAAGTTACTCCCCAGTGTTAATGGCTAAGAGTCAGTTCAACCATGAGTCACAAGCCATCGATGATTTACAACCAACATCTACTAAAACTGCCACAAGTCCCAAATGCAAAATTATAAGTGCAAACTAAACTCCTACAATCAAAATATAAAAAGAAAACGACAAAGAAACATGGAAGCAGAAGCAAAATAGCATCAAAAGGTCGGCGCGTTGTCTCCTTGCACAACATGTCATTGACAATGTAAGGGCAAATGTTCTTCTACATGACGTGTGCGAGCGCTAACCTGGACTGGCTGATGCTCTATGTCATCAAGGTGACTAAAAAGTCGCTGCCAATTGGATTGAGGTGATGGAGGATGTGAGGACTCGAAAAATTTCTTATTTTATCGAATATTATTGATTTATTTAAATGTTTATTCACCTGTTTTCTCCAAATAATTTATTTCAACCATTTTAAGTCCATTCATATGGAACAATATTTCCCTTATATTTTTAAAACGTCCCGTTAGCCAAATTTAATTTTTGAAGATTTGTTTAAATGATGAAATAATAAGTACATGTGTTTTGAGGTGATATTCTATTCAAGAGTGTAATTATCTTGGGGAAAAATTAAGAATGAGCAATAGTAGATTAAGAAAAGTTAATTGAGGAATTAAAGGTGAATGAGTTCTAAGTAAGTGTATATCGCTTGCACGTCGATAGCTTTCCAAAAGACGCGCTGAGGCAAATTATTGGAGAATTGAGAAAGTAATACTAGACTCATGTGAGAACCCGCAAATTAACTTATTTTGAACTCCTATTACTGGTTTATTTAATTATTTATTTAACCAATTGCCCCGAATATTATTTTCTAACCTTTTTAGACCTAATTACATTGAACTATGACTTACTTATATTTTTAAAATGATTCGTTTCGAAATTTAATTTTGGGAAGCTTGTTAAGAGTGAATAGTGAATAGTGAATGCGCGTTTGGAAATAATAATCGATTCGAGAATACAATAAGTTTGGAAAATTGGAGACTTGTACATTAGTTCTAAAATGGTTATTTTTAAGTTTAAATATTCAAGTGATAGTTAGTTATACTATCGTTATAAGAAATTCTTAGAGATTTCGCGTTATCGCGCACAAATTGGAAGTTCGCGTTTTCGCGCGCGCGACTAATTGAAGCATTTTAGAGATTATTTCTAGATTGTTAAGAGTGAATAATATTAGTATGAATATAAGTGCATTAGAGGTTTAGTGTACAAGTGAAAACGAACTCGAGAGGAATCGAACACGAAACACGCGCGAATGCGCGCGGAGAAAGAGTTACTTTTGGAGCATTCTTAGCCAATCATTTTAGCTTCTCATGGAAGCATCACACCAGATCAAAACCCTTCTTTTCTCACCTCAAGTGCACGGCTGAAACTTTGACTTTCTCACCTCTAGAACAGCCGGCCCAAAGAAGGGAAGAAAACACTCCAAAGCTTAACAAATTCCTCTTCATTTCTTCACCAAAATCTTCACCGTTTTACCTCAAATTTTAACCACACTTAGCTAGCAACTTGGTGAACAACTTAAGCTACAAAAGGAGCCTTATTTCCACGGTTTTGCTGAGCTTAAGGTGACCGAAAATTTCTGCTAGAAACATCAAGAAAGGTATTTAACGATCAACCTTGAAAATCTTAGTTTATGGAAGTAGTATTGCACGTATATGCTCGTATGATCATGTGGGTAGCTTGGATTATGGTGAAATTTGTTGTGTGGGCTCTATGAATTCCCACTTTGACTTGTTGGGCTGATTTGTTGAGTTTTAATGTTGTTAATGATGGATTTGTGGTTAAATTAGTAGAACTAAGTGAATTTACGAAGGAAAGTTCGAAGGGAATGAAGGGAGGAAATTTTTCCGTTTCTGCCCTTATGTTGTCCGTGACCTTTAAGGCGAATTTTTGTGGATCTAATGGCTTAGTTATGATGTTTATATGTTTTATGAGATGTGTAAAAAGTTTCGTTGAAAAATTCCATGAATTGGTTGGCCAAAAGTTAAAATTTCGTAAGGAAGCAAACCTGGAAAATCCTCACGTCACTGCCCAGGCAGTGTTCTTGTTTCTGCCATATCTTTGTGTTCCGATGTCGAAATCAAGTACCGTTTATGGCAATGGAAACTAAACATTCCCATCTTTCTAACGGTATAAAATGCAGGTTCTAATTTGACCCGAATGATCTGTACCAAGCTTGTAAAATCGACTGCCCTGTTCCACGTTTTCACAGGGAACTCTGTTTTGTGCAGAGACTTGGTGTCCAAAAATGACCTAGTTGTGGACTGATTTTGAAAATAATTTCTTCTAAGAAATTGTAGCTTTATGAATCTAGTTTTCAACGCCACTGACCATGCTCAATTCCGAGTTGAATTGAGTGAGTTGTGACTGAAATCCGAAACTGACTCAGAGGTAGAAAACCCTCTTTTGGGCTAGTTAAAGCTTTAGCTTCGATTTGGGACTTGTTAATTCGAATTTCTTGGTGGTAATCACCTACCAAATTACACCTTGGATATTTATTAGACCTTGTCTTCATGGATGGATGATGTTTGAGAAATTTCATTGGCCAAATGTTTGGAAAAGGAAAAACACAAATGCAAGGCAGATTGCCTTAGAAATTTTGCAAATTTTATTGACTTTGTTCACTAGCTTCCCAAACGAATTTTTCCATGAAATTTGGTTGAGGGATAGCTCTCATATGGTAGTATACTACTACCAAATTTGGTGTCATTTTGAATCCGTTTCGATGCCCAACTAGAGTCGCAAAGTTCCAGCTTTAAATCTGGAAATTTGCCCAGTGAGCTTCGTTTTTGCAGCAACTTTGAGCTACTATAATCTTGGTGCTCAAAACTCCAATTCTTGTTCTGTTTGTTGGATTTTAAACCTTACTTGCAACTCTAATTGAGTTCCAAAAATCCAAAGGCTAGATCGAATCCTGTGATTTTTCCCGATTTTCCAAAGTTGGCAAAAAAACCAACCTTAAAACTGCCTTGCGAGCTTAAAACAGCAACTTTGAGCTAATTTTTGAATATCTTCAGTTAGGAATCATAGAAGAGTGTCTTCTAGGAACTTTTAGTACTTTGAAAGAAGTTTCCAACGGTACTAAGTTTTCCAATTTGGACCTACGGAGAGTGAGTTATGATTTTTTCAAGAATACCCCTCAAATCTGAAATTTTTGAAACTAAAAGAAATGGAGTTTTTTGAATTCTCCTTTTCTTCTCGATACCACTTGAACGTTTTATACCTGATTTCAAAGGTGAAAACCTGATTTCTCCTGTGCCTCAAAACACCACCTTTGAGCCTTGATTTACGTATAAATCGAGCTCATTTTCACGAGAATTTTCTTAGATTGTGCAAGTGTACAATCTTCCTCGGTAATTAGGATTTCAAGTGATGAATTATTATTTAATTGTTCAGGCACTCACGAGGACCTTTAAGAGGACCCTACGGTGAACGCTTAAACCTCTAAGTGACGATTCTCCTTGCATTACTTGGTGAGTGTCAAGTGCATATCTACTTGAACTCCTGTGAATTTGATACATGCTTTATTTGATACTCTTGACTTAAGATTTGAAAAATGGAGTCGAGTGTGTACTTTATCACACTCGTTCTCATTTGAAATAAATGACACACGTTTGAAATATGTGAAATTTGCCAAATGCTTGGAAATGTTAAATGCTTGAAATTATCAAATGCCTGAATAACATGAATTTGTATGCTACGGCTGCATACGTCGTTGGAGTGAATCTCCTCGACACTCAAATGTTACATGGGGGACGCCCAAACTCATCAACCGACCTTGGGACTCGAGCCAGCAAGGGCTTGGTCGGGAACCTCGGTGAGCCATGAGAATCACATGATAAACTTGACCTATTGGAGAGGTCTCGCTTAGCATACTCGTAGAGTATCGCCCTACAAATGTCGTTCGGGCCCGGTGCGGTGTATGGTGGACGGATGAGAAGTAAGTGGAGATCTACGAATTTGAAATACCGACCCGGTTGACGGAGAGTCATCGCGGGAAGGTACATGAATGACCTTGGCGAAGCAAGTGGAAATAGCTCCTGAGAGCTCCTATATCCTTGAATTGTTTCTGTTTACACATTATTGCTCGAATTGCTAAGTTCTTGTATATTACTGCTTTATTCATTTAATTGGGCTTGTTATTTGGACTATGTGCTTGCATGTGTGTTCCTTGGCCTCGCGAGCGTTTTGCTCACCCTTTAGATTTGTTTTCCTTAACAGGGATGGATCGGAGTGAACTTGAGGAAAACCCCTTTTGGATGTACTTATGTTTTAGAGTTTCCAATATACATGGATAGATCCTGAGTTATTGTATAACTGAGGATTTGATGTAACTTTTGAGATCTTAATGTAAGATTGGAATGATTGATGCATTTTGTACTCATGGTGTACCATTGTATATTGGTTATACAAGCGACTTTCTTAATTAGGCTTGTATTGTTGGATATTTATAATTAAACTTGAATTGTTTTGTCTCGAGTCCTGGCGAGAGTTGGGCAGGCGTCCCGCGGATACCCTTTGGTTTGCCTTAGGGAGAAGTGGGGGCGTCACAGAGGAGGTGGAGTAGAAGTGGAGGGTCCAACTTCCTCTTGGCTATGACGTGCCTTTTGTCTTCTTTCCTCCTGTGGTGGAACAATGTGGTTTGTGGAGATGCGCATCCCATGGAGGTTTGAAAGCTTCAATTCTTCACTTGGATGGACAGCCACTCAATTAACTCCGGTTAAGTTAACACCAATGCGCTCAAAAACAAGAGAAAGGAGACATGAAAATCCAATCTTAAAAGAGGTAGTATGTCTTCTTGTTGTCATCCTTATGTTGCTAATAATGATGTTCAGGAGTAGGATGCAGGCGTAGGAGGATTCCTTATTGTGAAACATGTAGTCTAGAAAGTAAATATCACTTTTTCGGAACTCCCCGTGATCACTCTTCTTTGGAATCACATTGTGCATCATTATGTAGATAATAAGGTAATGATGAGTGTCAAAAACACTAGCAACCATCGTCTCTTTGCAGAAGGAGCAAAAAGGTTGGTAATTGATACCAAATTGCGACATGGCATGTGAGGGATCCCATCTCTTATTGGGGGCAGTGAATCCTTTCTTCAAGTCAACAACCAACCCAGTATCATTGCATTCCAAAATGCATGAGAGGAGATCACGAGTAAGGTATATTCAAGTACCTCGCACCTAAGAGTCCACCAACTCTCCACTGTAACTTGGCTTGTTGACAATGTTAGCATAAAACTCGCACACCAAATCCGGATAGTAATGAGTAGGCAAAGTAAGAATTTGCACCCATCTAAGTTGGTTAAACATTTTCGTGTTACGATAGTTCGTCTCAATCTCGGGGTGGATGTGCTTTTCAAAGATGAACTTCAAGTTAGCATGCTCTTTGTGCCACTCTTGATTCTTTCAAGTTGTGAATCTGGCACTATCAAAGATTGTAGTTTCAGAGCATCGAGACGTGCTCCCCCGTTGACGCCTAACCACTGGTGGTGGTGAAGGAGACATTTCTTCCTCACTCTTCTCTATTTCTTCACTCACTTCCATTTCTTCGCTCTTTTCACTCTTATCACTTCTAGAAGAGAAAGATATGACTGTCCTTTTTCCCCTTGTCATAATACCTAAAAAAGGAAATTACACTTATCTTCTTAAACTAAAATAAAAATTGCACATATCACACATAATTCAAGAAATAATTCTTGTAAAACACCGAAAGAAAAATTCGTTCATTTATAGTAACTGTAGGTATTTTATAGAATTAGCACGAATGAATAGGGAGTAAAATTGGCTCAAATAACTTCAAGTTCATATCCTCATGTTATCAAGAATTAAGTAAATAATCAAAATTGTCCCAAAATTGTGACATGAAAGATATGACATTAAAAATGCCCAAAAATTTCAAAAATTTGCTAAAATCACCAATTTATTAAAATGAGTAACAAATATAGTCAATTTGGTTACTTAAATAATAATCATATTTATAACAAGTCTAAATTAGTAACAAATAATCTACATTTAACCATAAACATAATGAAGCAAAATGATCCTCAAAAATCATAAAATTCATTAAAATTACACTCTATAAATAATGTACATGCTAAAACATCATCAACCAACCATTTTTAGCTAATAGCATCAAATCTAAAGGGCTCAATAAGAATTCAAGCTAATTTTTTAATTTTATCCAAATATAGCAAATTAAAAATTTTAACAGACAATAAATCATCTAATTGCTACATTTGAACATGTATACATGTTTAAACAT
Organism: Coffea humblotiana; assembly: GCA_023065735.1. Classification (NCBI taxonomy): domain Eukaryota; kingdom Viridiplantae; phylum Streptophyta; class Magnoliopsida; order Gentianales; family Rubiaceae; genus Coffea; species Coffea humblotiana. The sequence continues at coordinate 21,586,281 of CM041210.1, forward strand.
CCTTAATAAGCATATTGAATGTGACGCCCCCACTTCTCCCTAAGGCGAATTAAAGGGTATCCGCGGGACGCCTGCCCAACTCTCGCCAGGACTCACTACAATCCACAATTCAAAAGCTCGAAATACTTCAAATAACTTCAATATATAATTAACGTATTCCAAAATATTGCATGCTTACATTTACTTAGCTTTCAAACTTAATACAAACCAAAAGAATATGTACTACAACCATCCGTTATAATACAACTTAAGGTCTTCAAATGAAAACAATCTAGTACTATTTACGAGCACTCTTGGTCTTGAACCCTGTTAAGGAAAACAAAAACGTGGAATGAGCTACACAGTCCAGTGAGGTTCCAAGACACTCTAGCAGTTCTAATAAATCAAGTAATTCGAGCATGCCACATGTATAACTCCGGATTGCATATTTGGCACATTAACATGGAATAGTTATCATTGTACGAGTAATTTGAGTATAATACAAGCATGGTTCAAGATTTCATCTTGGCACATTAGCATGATACAGCTATCAGTATGCAAAAATAAACACACTTTGAAGGATACGGTGTTCCACTGGAACCATTTCAGTCAACTTCACCTTATAACTCCAGTGATCCCCTCGGTTGTCTGGCCATCACCTTATCCCTCCAGTGGTAATACTCGAGTATACCGAAACGGTGCCCCAGGGTTTCCAACCTATCCGACCGAGTCCAATCCTCACTCGAGTAGGTTAGTAACCAAGGGTAGGGTCCAGTTCAATTTAAAGTTTACAACATGCACAAGTAATCAAGCAAATTGATAAATGGTAAACGGTACACGGTGAACGATAAAAATTTGACATTTTAGTAGGTCGAGTGAGATAAAGTACACACTCGTCTTAAAACGGTGGTAATTTCACAAGAGCAATTATAGGTAACACTTAACATCCAAACACGTAAGGAATATGCCATAATTTATTATGAATACGAAATTCATGGTAATCAAGTAATCAAGTAGTCAAATAAATTGGTGAGCAGTAAGTAATCAAATATATCGGTAAACGGTAAATAATCACGGTTAACGGTTAACGGTTAATGGTAAGTAGTCACGGTTAATTGATAGACATTATTCATCTTAGTAGGCTGCCTATTGGCCATCTATTTTTACCACTTAAGAGTCGAGGAGATTCACTCCAATCGACTTATGCAACCATAGTATAGTCAATCATTGAAACACTTCATGTAAATATGCATTTCAAGTATTTCATATCGAGTAATTCAAGTACATTTTACTTAAATGAAAACGAGTGCGGAAACACATAACACATAATGACCATCGATTGAATATATCATAGACTATTCAAATCACGTACTCCTATATGGAACGCTCACCTAGTCAATACAAGAGAGTAAGTGCTCAAACAAGTGTTTAGGCGTCCACTTCGAGTTTCTCTTGAAGGTCCCCTTGAACGCCTGAACAAATAATCATCAACTATTACACAATATCACTTAGAACCCCTAAATATCAAGAAAGATTGCACACTAGTACAATCTAAGAAAATTTCACAAATACGAGCCTTAATTACTCGTAAATCGAGGTTCAAAAGCGGGGCTTTAAAAGTATAAGAGAAATCTGATTTGCATCTTTAAAGTCAAGTGTGAAACGGTCGAGTGATATGGAAGGAAAATGGAGAGTTCGAAACCTTTGAATTCCTTTAAGTTCGAAATTTCAGATTTGTCGAGCGATTTTTGAAAAATCGTATCTCACTCTCTGTAAGTCCAAAATTGGAAAACTTAGTACCGTTGGAAACTTCTTCCAATGTACTAAAAGTTCCTAGAAGACCTTTTTCCATGATTCCAAATGGAAGATATCCAAAACTCAGATCAAAGTTGCTGCCTCGAGCTTACTAAGACAGTTTTGGGTTGGTTTTTCGCCAACTTTGAAAATTCGGCAAAAATCAGAATTTGATCTAACCTCTGAAATTTGGAACTCAATTAGAGTTGCAAGCAAGATTTAAAATACAAGAAATGGAGCAAGATTCGGAGTTTTGAGCACCAAGATATAGCAGCTCAAAGTTGGTGCAAAAACGAAGCTCGCTGGACAAATTTCCAGATTTAAAGCTGGAAATTGGTGACTCTAGTTGGGCATTGAAACGGACTCAAAATAGTACCAAATTTGGCAGTATTATACTACCATATGAGGGCTATTCCTCTGTCAAATTTCATAGAAAAATTCATTCGGGAAGCTAGTTAACAAAGCCACTAAAGTTTCCAAAATTTCCAAGGCAATCTGCCTTGCACTTTGTTTTTCCCTCTCTTAAACATTTGGCCAATGAAATTTTCTCAAACATAGTTCATTTTTGAAGACAAAGTGTAAGAAACATCTAAGATACATTTGGTAGGTGATTAACACCAAGAATTTCGAAACAACAAGTCCCAATCAAGGTTAAGGCATCAACTAGCCCAAAAGATGGTTTTCAACCTCAGAGTCAGTTTCAAACTTTGGCTACAACTCACTCAATTCAACTCGGAATTGAGCGTGGTCAGTGGCATTGAAAATTAGATTCATAAGGCTACAATTTCCTAGAAGAAATAATTTTCAAAATCTGTCCACAACTAGCTCATATTTGAGCATCGATTCGCTGTTCAAAACAGGGCTCTCTGTGAAAACGTGAAACAGGACAGTCAATTTTACAAGGCTGTTACGGATCACTCAGGTGAAATCAGAACATGCATTTCATACCGTTGGAAAGCTGGGAATGTCTAGTTTCCAGTGCCGCAAACGGCACTCGATTTCAACATCGGAGCAAAACGATATGGCCAAAACAAAAACACTGCCAGGGCAGTGACGTGAAATTTTCCAGATTTGCTGTCTTACGAGAGACATTTGGCCAACCAAATCATGGAATTTTTTGATGAAACTTTCTACACATCTTACACAACATATAAACATCATAACTACCCCATTAGATCCACAAAATTTCGCCCTAAAGGCCACGGACAACATAAGGGCAGAAACGGAAAAATTTCCTCCATTCACTTCCTTTGAACTATCTTTCATATCCTCACTTACTTCTACTAATTTAAGCACTAAACCAACATTAACAACATTAAAACTCCACAAATCAGTCCAAAAAGTCATAGTGGGAATTCATAGAGCCCACACAACAATTTCCACCATAAATAAAGCTACCCACATGATCATATGAGTTTATACGTGCAATACTACTTCCATAAACTAAGATTTTCAAGGTTGATCGTTGTTTACCTTTGTTGGTGATTCTAGCAGAAATTTTCGGCCTCCTTAAGCTCAGCAAAACCGTGGAAAGCAAGCCCTTTTCCTAGCTTAGGTTGTTCACCAAGTGGTTTGCAAGTTGTGTGTAAAATTTGAGGTGATTTAGAGTAAGATTTGAGGTAGAAATGAAGAGTTTTCTTTCCTTTCTTGTTTTGGCCAGCTCTTGAGGTGAGAAAATGAGAGTTTCAGCCATGCACTTGAGGTGAGAAAAGAAGGGTTTTGATCTGGTGTGATGCTTCCATGAGAAGCTAAAATATGGGGCTCTAATTAATTCAAAAGTCAACTCTTTCTCCCTCGCGCACGCGCGCGTTTCGTGCTCGATTCCTCTCGAGTTCATTTCACTTGTGCACTAAACCTCTAATGCACTTATATTCATACTATTTTGATCCACTCTTAATAGTCTAGAAATAATTTCTAAAATCCTCCAATTTGTCGCGCGCGCGAAAACGGGAACTTTCGATTTGTGCGCGATAACGCGAAATCTCTAAGAAATTCTTATAACGATAGTATCACTAACTAATAATTGAGCACTTAAACATAAAAATACCTATTTTAAAAACTAATATACAAGTCTCCAATTTTCCAAACTTATTGTATTCTCGATTCGATTATTAACTCCAATCGCGTATTCACTATTCTCACTTATCTAGCCTTCCAAAAATTAATTTTCATAACAAGTCATTTTAAAAATACATGTAAGCCATAGTTCCATGTAATTGGGTCTAAAAAGGTTGGAATAAAATATTTAGAGAAAACGGGTGAGTAAATAATTAATTAAGCCAGTAAAATAAAATAAAATAGGGAAAATTGCGGGTCCTCACATTGAAAGTCAAAAACATCAATAAATATCATCAAAAATCTAGAATTAGAAGATGTCAGAAAGTTTAGGAAATTGAAAAATACCAACTTTGAAAATACAAAGATTTGATGAAGAAATTTACCTCAATCACGTAGAAGGATATTTAGTGATGCTAAAGGTGCAAAAATCCCTATGAAAAATCATCCCAGTTGACCTCCAATTAACGAATTTAGAACCTATGAACCGTAACCTCTAATTTCTTTAAAACCGAATTTTGTGGTGTTTTTCTTAGATTTCAATCGGTTAAAAAGGTCATATGAAGATTAAAAGGTATTGAGTTGATGATTTCTTACAAAGAAATGGAGTAATATTGATGATTTGTGAAGGTGTGCGTGAGAGAATGAATACGCGAGGTGAGAAATGAAGAACAAAAAGAAAGAATGAAAGTGCATTTTCTTCTTTTAAAAATAAGGAACCAAATACGTAAGCTGAAAACGCAGCCTTGAGCCTGTGTTTTCTAGCTCACGTTTTCTATTTAAATTGTATAGAAAGCAATACGCGGGTTTTGAAAACGCGACTTGAGGTTGCATTTTCAAACCTGTGTTTCTGTGTAATAATTGCAAAAATGGAATACATAGGGTGAGAAAACGCAACCTTGAGCCTGCTTTTTTACCCTATGTTTTCAGTGTAAAATTTACATAAGGGAAAATGCAACCCCTGAAAATGTGGGTTCAGGCCTCATTTTTCTGAGTCTGCATTTTCTTTGTTATAATTTTTTTGTAGAAAAATTTCTAACTTTTTAAAATTACACTCTTTACCCAATTATTCAAAATGTATTTTAAATCATTCTTTTGTTAAAATAATCAATGCGCACACGTGTAAAATGATCAAAACATGTATTTAACCTTCTTTAACGAATCAAAAATAACTTTTATTCAAATCGAGGGGTGGAATTCTTTGATCAAAGTTTACCGTTTTCACCTCAAATGGTCATCCTTGCTTCCATTTTCAACTCCTACACATGAAAAACAACAAAATAACTTAAACACGTACTTTAAACATAAAATCACACTTTATTAACATAAATAATCAAAATATTGGGTTGCCTCCCAATTAACACTTTTTATTTATGGTCATTAGCTCGATTTAAAAGAATCGACTCCTTAAGTTGAAGAAGAATCATCCAGCGGACAAGTGAGTCCCTTAGGGATAATTTCACCCACTAAATAGGTTTTTAATCTTTGTTCATTGATTTTGAACCTCTCATTTCTTGCATTAATGACCTCTACTGCTTCATAAGAAAATACTTGAATTATTTCAAATGGTCCCGACCATCTTGACTTGAGTTTTTCGGAAACAATCTAAAGCATGAGTTATATAAAAGCACCTTTTGCCCTACCTTAAATGTTTTAGGGATAATATGTTTATCATACAAAAATTTAACCTTGTCCTCGTAAATTTTGACATTCTCATAAGAATGTAGTTAGTGTTCCTCTAACTCGCTTAACTCAAATAATCTTTTTCCACCTGCAAGATTAAAATCTGTGTTAATTGCCTTAATAGCTTAACATGCCTTATGTTCAATCTCTATCAGTAAATGACAAGTTTTTTCATAAACCAAATGACACGGCAACATCCCCAAGGGTGTTTTAAAGGCCGTTCAATATGCCCATAGTGCATTATCGAGCCTGCTAGTCCAATCTTTTCGTGATTTATTCACCGTATTCTCCAAGATGAGATTGATTTTTCAATTTGCTAATTCCGCTTGTCCGTTGGCTTGAGAATGGTATGGAAGTGATGTCTTATATCTACAACCATACTTGAACAATAAGAAATCAAGGCCCTGTTTAGCAAGTGAGTTTTTTGGGTGTTTGTCTAAAACATTACTGTAACTTATTGTAGAAGTTGTAGAAAAAATTTTGAATTGTGTAAATTTTTGGATATTTTGAAGTGTATAGTTTAAATATTTTGAGAAATTTTTTGAGATTATTATTGCTAAAGTTGTTAAAAAACTTGTAGCTGATAATTTAGCAAAAAACTTACTTGCCAAACAGGCCCCAAATTGTTTATTATAAAAATGATTTCTCTCATCACTCACTATGACTCTAGGTATACCAAATCTACTAAAAATATTTTTTTAAAGAAATCTAAGTACAACTTTAGTATTATTAGTAGGTGAAGCAATTGCCTCTACCCGTTTAGAGAGATAATCTATGGCTAGTAAAACGTACTTATTATTAAAAGAACTAGAAAATAGTCCCATAAAATTCATTCCCCATACATGAAATAATTCAACTTTTAAAAAAGTAGTAAGGAGCATTTCATTTTTTTATATATATTTTCGATTCTTTTATAAGCATTATAACTTATAACATATTTCCTAATATCATGGTACATGGTGGGCTAATAAAACCCAAATTGTCGTACCTTTGTTATAGTCTTTGAAGTACTAAAATGATCACCCGTTTCTAGATTATGACAATGATATAAAGCATCACATATCTCATTTTTAGAAATACATCTACATACCATATCATCGGTACAATACTTATAGAACAATGGTTCCTCCCAAAAGTAACTTTTAACATCATACAATAATTTCTTCTTTTAGTGATAATTTAAACCCCTCGGTATTACTCAACTTACCAAATAATTAGCGAAATTCACATATCATGGAAAATTAGCTAGTGTTAGGACAAATTGATCTGGAAAATTCTCTTTAATTGAAACTTGATTGTCAATTGGGATGTACTTGAGTCACAAAAAGTAATCTGTGACTTGGTTCTCTGATCCCTTTTTATCTTTTATTTTCACCTCAAATTCCTACAATAAGAGAATCCATCAGATTTGATGGATTTTGCATCTTTCTTATGAAGCAAATATTTAAGAGTCAAATGATCTGTATAGATAATAATTTTGGATCCTACTAAATAGGATCTAATTTTATGTAAAACAAATATCACCGCCAATAGCTTTTTTTTCGTGGTTACATAATTGAGATGTGCTTCAGTAAGTAATTTGCTCGCATAGTAAATTACATGCAACCTTCCTTCCTGTCTTTGCCCTAGAATGGCTCCTACTGCAAAATCACTTGCATCACGTATTAAACGGTAGCGATCAATTTGGTGAAATAATAATAGGTGCCGAAATTAACTCCTGCTTTAACCTATCAAATTCAATTAAATAATTATCATTAAAATAAAAAGGGGTATCTTTACATAATAAATCACACAATAACTTAGATATTTTGAAAAAATTCTTAATAAAATATCTATAAAATCTACGTGTCCAAAAAAACTACGAATCCCCTTGACATTGTTTGGAGGTGGCATCTTCTCGATTACTTCTATCTTTGCCTTATCAACGTCAATTCCTTTAGAAAAAATCTTATACCCTAAAACAATTCCTTCTCAAACCATAAAATGGTACTTTTTCCAATTGAGAACAAGATTGCTTTCTTCAATACTCTAGAAAATTAAGTCCAAATTATGAAGACAATTGTTAAAAGAAGAACCAAATACAGAAAAATCATTTATAAATATCTCCATAATTTTCTCAATATAATCGGAGAAAATTACCATCATGCATCGTTAAAACGTGGTGGGAGCATTGCAAAGGCCAAATGACATTCTTCTAAAGGCAAAAGTGCCATAAGGACATGTGAATGTTATCTTGTCTTGATCCTCAAGAGCTATAGTTATTTGATTGTATCTTGAAAATCCATTATGGAAACAACATAATTCATATTCGGCTATACGCTCTAATAATTGATCAAGAAAGGTTAAAGGATAGTGGTATTATCTAGTAACCGTATTAAGTTTTCTATAATCTATACGCACTCTCCATCTCACCAGAAGTCTAAAAGGAATAAATTCATCATTTTTACCCTTGACTATAGTGGTTCCTTATTTCTTTGGGATAACTTGCATCGCGCCACTTGATAATTTCTAATCTCACCATCTCTTTCATATTTGAGTTGGTCCTTCTTTGCAATCTACCACCGATTTGTAATTGTCCTCCAAGAGAATGCGATGCATGCAAGTAGAAAAACTAATTTCTTAAATGTCGGAGATGGTCCATCTAATAGCCTTTTTATACTTCCTTAGAATTCTTAGTAACTTCTCACGTTACTCCTCATCTAGGTAAGCACTAACAATCACCGGCAAAGTTTCGCTAACTCCAAAAGAACTCATACCTGAGATGGCTAGGAAGTGGTCTAAACTCAAACTTTTGAGTTTCAATCTCCAAAAGTGATGGAAGTCCCTTTCTTTGCCCAAAACTCTCATACCATGTCCTTTTCTATGAGGTAGTTGGGCATCTAATTGTTGGGCCAATTCTTCAACTTCCTTTCTAACCCAAGATTGACTTAACTCATCTCTTGGGTTAGTTTATCAATAGTGCCAATAGAACAAGTATAATTAGTGAAAGAAGGATATTTTTTCATATTATTCAAATTAAACTCCTTCTCTTCTTTATCTACTTGAAATTTAAATTTATCATATTTAATATCAATAATAGTACCTGCAGTTGTCAAAAATGGTATACCAAGAATAATTAAAATAAATATGTTTTCTTCCATACCTAACATCATAAAATTCACGAAAATGATAAATTTTTGTACTTTAATTAACACATTCTGCAACACCTCCAATAGATATCTAATTGACTTATCGGCTAATTGCAAAATAATATTAGTGTGTTTAAACTCATACAATTCTAATTGTCTAACCACCGTTAAAGGAATTAATGATACATTAGCACCCAAATCATATAATGCATTAGAAAATATAATGTTACCAATGGTGTGTCGCGCCCCATTTTTCGCGATGGAAAATAAATAAGGTGTTTATAAAAGATGTGATTAAAAATAAATGAAAAAGGACCTAAAATGGCACTTTAAAAAAAAAGCGACAATTTGGGTCCAAAACTTAGTCTAAAAGGGTTTTTAAGAAAAATTAGGAGCCGCCACTTGGTATTGAGTTTTGGTGTACCAAGTCACCCAAAAGTATTTTATTTATTTATTTTTGACAAAAATAAAATAAAAATAAAATAAAACCCTTTTCGACAACTCCAAGTCTTTGAAAAACAAGAGTAAATGGGTTCGGAGTCACGGTTGAAGAAAGGGAAGACAAAGGTTCGATTAACTCAAACCTAAGGCACCCTTTCAACCTAGTCTAAACTAGTTGCGATATTTAGTCAAAATTTTCCTAATCTAACCCTTAATTTTATCACATTTGGATGTTTTCTACATGGATGCAAATCTAAATTTATAAAATATCGAAAGGGGCAAAATATCCATTCAAGGGTTTAATTGATACCAATCGCATTAATTGCGAAGGCCAAAATAATTTCTTGAAGGGAGTCACGAGTATGCAAATGAAATTCAAAGAAAGAAAAGAAAACTTAAATTATATATCTAGATATAAGTGGCCAAAGAATAGGAATGCAACATAATGGGTGCGGGAGACAAAAACCTCGTGACATAATTTTCTTATACAGGGATCGATGGGGTATTTAAACTAAAGAGTTATAATCACCCATTTCCCATGTTCAAAGAATAATTCTCCTAATATGAACAAGCAAATGAACTAACTTATTTCTACAATTTCTTAAATGAGATGCAACTCTAAATGATATAATTAACACATATAGAGGGTAGGGGATAATATAATAGGCATATCATGCAAATGAGAAAAGATCCTAAAAGATAAAAAAATATGCATGAAAATGTAATGAATATCACACAAAAGATGAATCTAACGCACAAATGATTTAAGGGTCTAGCGTTGGACTAACCCATTTCTAAAAATCCTTACTAGCGTTGGGCTAGCAAGTAAGCGGAGGGAGAAGCCACAACTAGCGTCGGACTAGTGTGGTGACGTCATGCCTTCTAATAAATAGTAAGACAAATAAGCATAAATTAAAACAAATAAACACATAAGAGCACGTAACACATAACACGTAAGCATAATATCTAGATGCAAAAATCCTAAGAAAAGCGGATAAAGCATATAACACATAAATCACATAAACACGCAAAACCTATCTATTACATCGGGGAGCCTAACTACAATCTAAATAGGGAAAGTATGTTAAAATAAATCTAGTTATCCTATCTATTACATTTTTGAGGTATTTAAATGCCTCTCAAATAATTATAAAAATTAACTAAACAAATATAAGAAATTTTGAATGAACATTTAAATCAAATAAATAAACCATATAAAAATATATAAACACATAGGAACACGTAGGAGCACATAAGAGTACGTAATTGACATTTAAATAATAATAGGGGTACCTCCCTTTTGAAGTGGTGACTAAATGGAAGCCAAATTGCCCTATTTATACTCAAAATGAACAAAGGAATCAAGACACCAATTTAATTGAAAATAATAATAATGATAAAAACACTAAATTCACCTTAACCTGTCAAACGCAAAGAAATTTAATAACATCTAGAAATTACAAGTTAAATATACTCAAAAGTACCATAATTAGCTATTAAAGGAAAGAAACAATCATGATAAAAATAGTCAAAATTCACTAGGGACTGAATTGCAAAAATTGAAAACTTTTGGGGTAAAAATATAATTTTCCAAAGTTTAGTGGCCAAAATTAAATAAAAGATAAAGTTTAGGGACCAAAGTGTAATTAATTTAGGGACCCAAGTGAAAGAAATTTAAAATGTTCTGAGCCACAGTAAAACTACTCCAAAGATCAGGGGTTAAAGTGAAAATTTGGTTTCTGACTTGGGCAAGAAAAAGGCCATCGGGGCCATTCTCTATTTTTCTTTGGGCCAAGGCCATTCGGCCCAATCGAAAGTCCAGGAGAAGTGAGCAGGCCAACCCGTCTTTTATCACTCAAACCCAACCAACATAAATCATGGGGCTCTGACCTCCCAGCCCAACCGAAACCCAAAAGAAATAAACCAAAGATCCATCCCCAAAACCCAACCAAAAATAACCACAAACCCACCACTAAAAAAACATTAGCCCAAACCATTTTTTTTTCTTCTTTCTTTTCTTTCTTTTCTTTCCTTTCTTTTCTTTCTTTTTCCTTCTCTTCTTCCCTTCCGTTTCTTCTTCTTCTTGTTCGGCCAGCTGAAGCTCCTCACCACTGCCAACCATGGCTGACCTGGCGACTGCCGCCACCGCCGCCGGTCGCCGGCGAAATTTTTCCGATCACAAAATTTCACCAAAATCCACCCACTCACTCGATTTTTCGCGTAGAATCCATTTCCGGAGTTAGTTTTTACAAAAAATGACCCGAAAGTGGCCAAAATGCTACAAAACAGCCCAGTTTTTATTTTTTTAAAACACCATAAACCTTCACCAAAAATCATAAAAATTATGCCAAAACCCTCCTTATAACCTCTACATTACAACTATAATCTTAGTTTGACAAGTAAACAACAACAAAATGATGCATTAAGTCAAAACAGCCCCAAAAATGAAAAAAAATTATTTTGATGCTTATAAGGCTCAAAAAACTCCAAAATTTTGGATAACTAAGCATTTGCAGGCTTTGTACTAGCCGATGGTCATCAATTTTAGCAAAACATACACACCAAATTCACTCTTTTAATTCGTTTTTCATTTAGACATTTTTTCAAACATTTGGCATGCATTTACAAAAAGTTATTTCCTTTCCCTTAATTTAGCTCAAGTCATTTCCCAAATTTTAACAATACAACAACAACAATGCAAAACAGCAAAACGGGAGAAAATAAGCAACGAAATATGAATTTAATGTGAAAAACAAAACTGAAAAAAAAAGAAAAAAAATACCTCTAGAGTATTGCAGTCACTTGGTTGAGCTTTATGGTGAAATTCCTAAACCTCAATGGTCTGACCGCTAGTTCCCCCTTCTTGTTTGATTTGTAGAGTGTGTTTGGAAAAAGAAGAAAGAGCCGAGAGGGAGAGTTGGGGAGTGGAGAGTTGTTTTTTTTTTTTTTTTTCTTTCTTCTCCTTCTCTGTTTCTTTTCTCTGCCCAAGTCCGAAAGAGGGAGAGAGTGAATTGAGGGAGTCGGTTTCTTGTCTTGTCTGACTTCAGAGACAAGAGAGAGCTGAGAGAGGCTTGGGATATGGGAGCCAAAATGAAGATTGTGTGTGTGTTTGGTCAAAAATGATCATTTTTCACCAAATGACAAGAAAGGTAAATAGGGACATGGAGTGTAAAATGGGTTAAGTGTATTTGGTGTTGAAAAATGATTGGGGAGGATTTTATTTTCTATTTATCTTCTTTTTTTTCTTTGTTTTTTTTTTCTTTTTTTTTTGTTTTCTTTCTCTTTTTTTTGTTTTTCTTTTCCTAAAACAAACCTGCAAAAATGAGAAAAACACACATTAAAATGCAAGAAAATAAATAACTCATTAAATAGAAAAAATCTAAGAAAATATTAAAAATTGACAAAAATTTGGTGTCTACATGGTGCATGGTAGAGAAAAACTCACTCGATCCTTCAACTTGAATGGTAGGTTTTTTTGGATAATGGCACTGCACTTCTCAATTAATGCTATCATTTCACAATACTCCAATTTCCTCTTTCGAGTCATAATCTTCTTAAGAAACTTTGCATATGAAGGAATCTGCAAAATAGTATCGACAAGCGGAATGTTAATAAGTAATTGTTTAAAAATTTTAATAAATTTTTAAACTCCTTGTCAAGCTTGTTAGGTTTAAGTCTTTGAGGAAATAGCACTGCCGGAGGGATAGGAATGATAGAGAAAGATGAAGGTTGATCAATAACTTGCGCTCCCTTAATAGTCTTTCCCACACTTGCTTCTTGGTCCTTTCTCTCATCTTCTTATTCTTCGCTTTTATTTTCTTTTTCTTCACTCTCATTTTTCCTCTTACCTTCAACCACTGAAGGATCTTCTAATTGTCCACCATTTTAGAGAGTAATGGCCTTAACATACTACCTCAAATTTATCTCAATTTTACTCGGTAACTCTCCTTGATTTCTATTATTAATAGAATTGACAATTTGACCTATTCAACATCTACATTTTTATACATGGTTGTAAGTTGGTCCATTCTTCCCTCAATTCTTTCGAATCTTTGGGTGGTAGTACTAGCTAACTTATCAATTTAATAATTTTGTCATTTGACACATTGACTAGTCTTTCAATCGCCATCTCCCAAGCTGGCTTGCTCTCCACATTTGATTGTTTTGGTTGAAATTTCAGTGGATTATTTTGCCTTTGTTGAGGTCCTTGGTTTTTCCATCCAAAATTTGGATGATTTCTCCACTCCAGTTTATATGTGTTGGAGTGGCAATTGTTTTGAACATTCCAATTGTAATTATTGATAAATTGTACTTGCTCACTTTTAATACAAATATTAGTATCATGATCTCCTCCACATATATTGCAACAAGCAACACCTACATTAGTTGTAGAGTTAGAACCAACTCCAGTTTGTTTACTTAGCAATTTAACAACATTGTTCATTTGAGTACTCAACAAGTTAAGAGTGTCCATTTTAATCATACCTGCTTGTCTTCTAGAGTTATCTCACTCATTAGCCCATTGATAGTTGTTTGCTGCCATCTCCTCTATGAAAATTTGAATTTCTTGGGGTGATTTACCTATTAAACCTCCACTTGTGACTACATCAATTGTAGATTTAGTCTAAAAAATTAAACCATTATAAAATGTTTGGACGATGAGCCAATCGAGAAATCCATGTTGTGGACATTTTCATAGTAAATCTCTAAATCTTTCCCATACTTCATACAATAATTCACCCTCTTGTTGTTTAAAACTAGTTATGTCCATTCTAAATTTAGCCGTTTTACCGAGTGAAAATATTTATTTAAAAATATTCTAGATAAATCATCCCATGTGATAAAAGTATTTAAAGCATGAGAACGCAACCAAACTTTGACTTTATCATGTAAAAAGAATGTGAACAACCTTAACCTTATAGTATCTTCACTCACGCCATTCATTTTAATGATATCACATATTTTAAAAAATGTGGGTAAGTATAAATTTGGATCCTCTATGACATTACCTCTAAATTGAGATTGTTAAACTGTTTGAATAAGTGATTGTTTAATTTCAAAATTGTTAGCATTTACCGTAGGTCTTACTATGCTCGTTTGTGACCCTTGTGGCTCTGATAGAGTAAAATCTCTAAGAGCTCATCTATTTGCTTCATTATCCATCATTTCTTTCTCAAAAGACAACTCTATAGATATTTCTTCTCTATGTTGTTGAATCTCTTCCTACTCTTGTAGTGTATGCCTTCCTTGTTTTCATAGTGTCTTTTCAATTTTTGAATCAAAAAGTACAACTATGCATAAAACTCGGTGCATACACTACAAATAAGAAGGAAATAACAAAATTAATACTTTTACACTAGAAAGCAATAAAAATTTTGTACAAATATCACACAAACTTTTTAACTAAAATTTAAAAAAAATATCTAAATTAATGAAGTTCGTTTGGTCCTAACCCCGACAACAACACCAAAAATTTGACGAGATTTTGATATGAGTGCAAGTTTAAATCTAAAATACACCCATTTGATTGCAAGTATACATGTCAAATAGTAGTTTAGAACATATATCGGATCGATCCCACAAGAAACAACTAATTCAAGTACTAGATTCTCACTAACTCTATTATTAAGATTCACTATCAATAAAAGTAATAGTAATCACAATATTTACTATCTTAAACTATATAATTTACAAGATAATAATGGAGAAATGCCTCTATGAGTTTAGGGATGTAGAGCCTACTTATGGCACGACAGCCACAAATGAATAGATTTATCTCTTGTTACTATTCTTATTTAACTGGAGATTCAATTCCAATATTATCAAAACTCACTCTCATGATGTAATAGTTTAGACTAGACTAGTTTTTCCTATTTTCACGATAAATAACTAGATCTACTCTTATTTTCCTTCATGAAATGCAAAGGTAATCCAGTTAAGAGTACCTTTATTCTCATGAGTCTATTTCTTAAGTTTCATTTATGTTGTTCCATCATTATTTGTAAGGATCGAAGACAACCTAAGAGAGGGGGTAAATTAGGTTGATTAAAAAGCTAATCAAGTTATGGGTACTTTTTTGTTCAATATGAAATTTATCCTTTTTTTAAGTGATCGCACAATAAATCAACCAATGAAAAAACAATATCACTTGAGAGAAATAGAAGAGATATGTAATTTAAGAATCACAAGATAATAATCAATAAATAAGAAGAGAAGAGTTGCAAGTCAATTGACTACCAAACTTCTCTTAAGTTTGAAGATCAATTCACAAAGTAAGATTCTTCAAATTGATAAAATACAACCAATCTTATGTACAAAGGAAGGCTCACTTCCTCCTTGCCCTAAGTTTCATTCGGTCAAATTAGGAAGTTTTACTATCCCTCAGGACAACCCTCACAGAGTTACAGCTATTAAAGTATTCACTCACAAATGAAAAGTTTACAATGAACTTCATACCACCAAGACTACAAATCTTTCTTGGAGAGTGTTTTCTCACTAAAATTACTCTATATCTTTTATATCTTCAGTGTGCAAAAGTTGTTTGAAGTTTCTGACAACACTCTATTTATATGAGACCAAAAAAGTGTTTCATTAATATTTCCAACGGATAGAAAGTAGTTGAAAAGTCAATTAGTCGTTGGGAGTATCGGACGTCCGATACTACCGTTGCCTGCGTCCGATAGCAAATAGAGAGTTTGAAAGATTCTATCGGACGTCCAATATTTTCGATGCTTGCATCCGATAGCAGACAAAGAATTTGAAAAATTCTATCGGACGTCCGGTACTTCCGATACTTGCGTTCGATAGCAGACAGAAAGTTTGAAAAATTATCTCAATTCTATTGGACGTCCGGTACTTTCAATACTTGCGTCCGATAGTAGACAGAGAGTTTCTATCGGATGTCCGGTGTTGTTTTTGTGAGTGTTCGACAGCTTTCGTCTTTCTTTTTCTTCTTTCAAATGCTTTTGTTTTTTTGAATCAAATTGCTTCAACGCTGAAACGATTTCTTAGAAAAGATATTAGTACTATCCATTTGTTTTGTAAACATCAAAAGACAGGGATCAAGATCAACATTCTCCCCCTTTTTGATGATGACAAAACAATGGATGGAATGAAGGAAAATGAGCAGAAGCTCCCCCTTACTTATAGCATTTCAGAACAAAACAACTCTCCAATAACTCCCCTGTGACGCCCCCACTTCTCCCTAAGGCGAACCAAAGGGTATCCGCAGGACGCCTGCCCAACTCTCGCCAGGACTCACTACAATCCACAATTCAAAACTCGAAATATTTCAAATAACTTCGATATATAATTAACGTACTCCAAAATATTTTACGCTTACAATTACTTAGCTTTCAAACTTAATACAATCCAAAAGAGTATGTACTACAACCATCCGTTATAATACAACTTAAAATTTCAAAAGAGAACATTCTAGTACTATTCACGAACACTCTTGGTCTCGAACCCTGTTAAGGAAAACAAAAACGTGGAATGAGCTACACAACCCAGTGAGGTTCCAAGACACTCTAACAGTTCTAATAAATCAAGTAAATTGAACATACCACATGTATAGTTCCAGGTTGCATATTGGCACATTAACATGGAATAGTTATCATTGTACGAGTCATTTGAGTATAATACAAGCATGGTTCAAGATTGCATCTTGGCACATTAGCATGATACAGTTATCAATATACAAAAATAAACACACATTGAAGGATACGGTGTTCCAGTAGAACCATTTCGGTCAACTTCACCTTATGACTCCAGTGAACCCCTCGGTTGTCTGGCCATCACCTTATCCCTCCAGTGGTAGTACTCGAGTATACCGAAACGGTGTCCCAGGGTTCCAACCTACCCGACCGAGCCCAGTCCTGGCTCGAGTAGGTTAGTAACCAAGGGCAGGGCCCAGTTCAGCTTAGAGCTTACAACATGCACAAGTAATCAAGCAAATTGATAAACGGTAATAATTTGTCATTTTAGTAGGTCGAGTGAGATAAAGTACACACTCGCCTTAAAACGGTGGTAATTTCATAAGAGCAATTATATGCAACATTTACACTTAAACACATAAGCAATATACGGTAATTTCATATGAACATATAATTCACCATAATCAAGTAATCAAATAGTCATGTAGCCAAGTAGGCAGATAATCAAGTAATCAAATAGTCAAGTAAATCGAAAAACGGTAACGGTTAACGGTTAACGGTAAACGGTAATGATAGTCGGTGAATGGTGGTAATTCATGGTTAGTCGGTAGACATTTATCGTATTAATAGACCGCCTATTGGCCATCTATTTTTACCATTTAAGAGTCGAAGAGATTCACTCTAATCGACTTTTGCAGTCATAGCATAGTTAATCATTAAAACACTTCATGTAAATATGCATTTCAAATATTTCATGTCGAATAATTCAAGTACATTTTACTTAAATGAGAACGAGTGCGGAAACACATAACACATAATGACCATGGATTGAATATATCATAGGCTATTCAAATCACGTACTCCTATATGGAACACTCACCAATTCAAAATAAGTGAGTAAGCGCGTAACAAGTGTTTAGGCGTCCGCTTCGAGTTCCTCTTGAAGGTCCCCTTGAGCGCCTGAGCAAATAAATAATAATCCATTACTTATAATCCTACTTATCGCAAAAGGTTGCACACTTGTGCAATCTAGAGAAATCCTACGAAAATGAGCCTAAACTTGCTCAATTTCAGGATTCAAAAGTTGTGTTTAGACACACAAGCAGAAACTAGTTTTCCTTCTTGGAAGCAAGTCCAAAATGGTCAAGTAGTGTCGAAAGATAGGGAAGGGTCTCGAAAACTCACTTCCCTTCAAGTTTGGAAATTTTCAGATTTGAGGTGTACTTTTGGAAAAATCATAACTCACTCTCCGGAAGTCCAAAATTGGAAAACTTGATACCGTTGGAAACCTTTTCCAGAGTAATAAAAGTTCCTAGAAGACACTTTTCTATGATTTCTAATGGAAGATATTCAAAATTTGGCTCAAAGTGACTGTTTTGGACCATTAAGACAGTTTCGGGGTTGGTTTTCGGCTAACTTTGAAAATTTGGCAAAAATCACAGAATTCATTCTAGCCTCTGAAATTTGGTACTTAAATAGAGTTGCAAGCGGGGTTTAAAATCCAACAAACAAAACAAGAATCGGAGTTTTGAGCTCCAAGATATAGCAGCTCAAAGTTGGTACAAAAATGATGTTTACTGGGCAAAATTTCCAGATTTGTAGCTTAAACTTTGGGACTTTAGTTGGGTATTGAAACGGGCTCGGAATGGAACCAAATTTGGAAGTATTATACTACCATATGAGGGCTATTCCTTTGTCAAATTTCATAGGAAAATTCATTTGGGAAGCTATTGAACCAAGTCAATAAAGTTTGCAAAATTTCTAAGGCAATCTGCCTTGCATTGGTGTTTTTCCCTTTTCCAAACATTTGGCCAATAAAATTTCTCAAACATCATCCATTTATGAAGACAAGATCTAAGAAACATCCAAGGTATAATTTGGTAGGTGATTACCACCAAGAAATTCGAATTAACAAGTCCCAATCAAAGCTAAGGCATCAACTAGCCAAAAGGAGGATTTTCTACCTCTGAGTCAGTTTCAAACTTTGGTCACAAATCACTCAATTCAACTCCGAATTGAGCATGGTTGGTGGCGTTGAAAACTAGATTCATAGGGATACAATTTCTTAGAAGAAATCATTCTCAAAATCAGTCCAAAACTAGGTCTTTTTTGGACACTAAGTCGCTGCACAGAACAGAGTTCCCTGTGAAAACGTGGAACAGAGTAGTCAACTTTACAAGCTTGGTACAGATCACACGGATCGAATTAGAACCTGAATTTTATACTGTTGGAAATCTGGGAATGTCTAGTTTCCAGTAGCGCAAACGGCACTCAATTTCAACATCGGAGCAAAACGATATGGCAGAAACAAGAACACTGCCAGGGTATTGACGTGAAACTTTTCTAGATTCGCTGTCATACGAAAATTCAACATTTGGCCAACCAATTCATGGAATTGTTTTATGAAACTTTCTACACAACTCATACAACATATAAACATCACAACCAAGACATTAGATCCACAAAATTTCGCCCTAAAGGCCACGGACAATACAAGGGCAGAACCGGAAAAATTTCGTCTTTCACTACCGTTGAGCTTTCCTTCAATAATGCTACTTATATCCACTAGTTAAACCTCTAATCCAGCATTAACAACAATAAAACTCATCAAATCAGTCCAACAACTCAAAGTGGGAATTCATAGAGCCCACACAACAAATTTCACCATAATCCAAGCTACCCACATGCATCTATAAGCTTCCAAGTGCAATATAACTTGTATAAACTAAGATTTGAGGAGTGGATGATCATATACCTCCTTAGATGGTAAGACCAGAAATTTTCGGCCCCTTTGATCTCCAAGAAACCGTGAGAATGAAGCCTCTCTTCTAGCTTAAGTTGTTCACCAAGTTGCTAGCTAAGTGAAGGTAAATTTTGGTGTGATTTGGTGAAGATTTTGGTGAAGAAAATTGAAGAATTTTGGAGTGTTTCTTCCCTTCTTTGGCCGGCTGTTCTAGAGGTGAGAAAGTGAAAGTTTCAGCCGTGCACTTGAGGTGAGAAAAGAAGGGTTTTGATCTGGTGTGATGCTTCCATGAGAAGCTAAAATGATTGGCTAGGAATGCTCCAAAAGTCAACTAAGAATAGCGCGTGTACGCGCGCGTTTCGTGCTCGATTCCTCTCGAATTTGTTTCACTTGTGCACTAAACCTCTAATGCACTTATATTCACACTAATATTATTCACTCTTAATAGTCTAGAAATAAGAGTCTAAAGTTCCCCAATTAATCGCGCACGCGAAAATGCGTATTTCCGACTTGTGCGCGATAAAGCGAAATCTCTAAGAAATTCTTATAACGATAGTATAACTAACTATCACTTGAGTATTTAATCATAAAAATACTTATTTTAAAACTAATGTACAAGTCTCCAATTTTCCAAACTTATTGTATTCTCGAATCGATTATTGACTCCAATCGTGTATTCACTATTCTCACTTATCTAACCTTCTAAAATTAATTTTCGTAACAAGTCATTTTAAGAATACGTGCAAGCCATAGTTCCATGTAATTGGGTCTAAAAAGGTCAGAATAAAATATTTGGAGAAAATGAGTGAGTAAATAATTAATTAAGCCAGTAAAATAAAATAAAATAGGAAAAATTGTGGGTCCTCACATCCCCCTTACAGCATCTAATCCATTATCCATTCTCCCCCTTTTTGTCATCATAACAATAGAAAGTCATACAGCATCCATTAGTCAAAAATCATTAACAACACCAAAATTCAACAAGTATCATCAGCCAAGATCCAGCATCATTAGATCAGCATTATTCTTTTCTCCCCCTTTTTGTCACCATAAAAATCTAGTAATATCAACTAAAATTCAGTAATCATTCAAAAAACATCAAAAGAAACTCATTCAGAGCATCATAAACATTAAAAGAAAATTACAAAAGAACATTGAAAATGCATCCTAATATGAAGTGCAAATGACTTTAGAGTGCCTAAAGTGTAATCACAAAATTTCGAAAAGTCACAATATTTAAATTCGAAACCATTGTCACTTCTAATTTTAACAATATTCAAAACAAACAGATTTTGAATTTTTGCAAATAGGGAAGCGAAATTTTTTTTTTAAAGTATCATCTTTGTAAGTACGAAAAATCACACAAGTGTATATACAATAATCATCAATAATGACTAAACAATATCTCTTACCACCCAAATTACCAATTTGTGTAGGACTAAACAAATCAAGATGTAAAAGTTTTAATGGTTTTGAGGTAGAAACACGTCATCTCCAAATGTCATTATGCCACTAAATTTTGATTTGAATTTGATGAATTGTGGTGGATCACCAGTCATGTGTTTTGAATATTCACTATCTATGAACCACTTTGATTTCTTAATAATATTCACCAAATTCACCTATTTAAGAGCTCAAAAACTAATATTTGGTACCCATTCATTTTTGGATTCTTGAGAGTTAGTATCATGTCTAACTATCCACATGCATTTCATGCCTCTTCTCATATTCTTTCTCACATAACAATTGCTTTTTATGTGACCTTTTTGACAATAAAAATTACACATAACCAACGAGTTATTTGCATAAATAGATTTAATAAATCTTACATGTCTTCTCTTATAAACAGTAAAATCATTTGCACCACAATTTATCTTCTTCTCATAAATGCCAAGATTAGACTTGGTTCCATTTCCTTGAAAGCAATTTTATTTTTTATGTTGGAGCAATTCTTTTAAATTATCCATTTTTCTTTTCAAATCACCTTGTTCCTTTTTGAATATTTCACAAAGTCTTGTTTTTCTTTCAAACTCATTTTGTAGATCAATCTCACCTTTTTTCAAGTAATCATTTTCAGTTTTCAGCTTTTTGTTTTCTTGAAAAAGACGTGCATTGTTTTGAAGAAGAAAACTAATTCTGTATTTTAATTTTTTGTTTCTAATATAAAATTCTTTCAAACTATTATGCAATTTTTTAATGAAGGATTCAAGATCATCATCAGTTTCATTATTACTTTCAAACTGAGAGTTAGAAGTTATTACCTCGTTATCTCCAATAGCCATAAAGGTCAATTGAGCAGATTCTTCTTCCTCTTCAATCTCACCATCAAGGTTGCACTCATTCCATGTGAATTGAAAGTTATTGAATCTTGATTTTCTTTTAACTTTTCCTTCTTTTTCTTTTTCATTGGACACTCACTCATGTAGTGTTCAAATTGGCCGCATTCATAACATTTGTCACTTTGTCTTTTGTTGATCTCTTGTTTTCCTTTGTTTCTTGCATCGTTGAATTGATTGGAATTCGAATTGCTAGGTCCTCCTTTTTTGAATCTCCTTTTGTTGAAGATTCTTTTGAAATTTTTTGTGATGAGAGTAAGATCATTGTCATCAACATCCAAATCTTCTTCATCCAAGGAAGTCGAGTCATCTTCATGTTGAGAAATTTTTAGAACAATGCTTCTTCTTACCTTTGTATCTTCTTCTTCTTATACCTTAATCTTAAACTTCACCTCATAAGATATTAGAAAATTAATAAGAGATTCAATAGGCATAGAATTCAAATCTTTAGTCTCTTCAATAACAGTCACCTTACTCTCCCAATGTTTGGACAAGACATTCAATATTTTTCTGTTTTTCTCTCCCAAAGAGTATTTCTTTTCTAGAACTTCTAAATCCTTTATAAGGTCATTGAATCTACAATATATTTTATCAATATTTTCATGAGATTTCATCTTAAAAGACTCATATTTTGTAACTAAGATAGATTTTTTTTGTTCTCTAACATTCTCACTACCCTCATGAATTTCTCTCAATTTGTCCCAAATTTCTTTAGTTGACTTATAGTTTTTGACTCTAATAGATTCATTTGAATCTAAAGTACTATATAACACATTCATAACCTTTGCATTTAAGGTGAGGTGGATTTTATCCTCTGCAATCAATTCATTTCTTATTTTTAGTTTAGATCTATGAGTGTTTTCATCTACTATAGAGGCATCATATGGACCTTCATTTACAATAAACCACAATTCAATATCAATTGATTGCAAGAAAATAATCATTCTTTCTTTTCAACTCATATAATTTGATCCATTAAACATTAGAGGTCTAATCACATATTGTCTTTCAAAAAATATGGCATTGTTGGTTGTCATCTTTACTCCTAAATCGCTTGAGTTTAATTTCTAGAAGACCAAGTTCTGATACCAATTGTAAGGATCGAAAACAACCTAAAAGGGGATGAATTAGGTTGATTAAAAAGCTAATCAAGTCATGGGCACTTTTTACTCAATATGAAATTTACCCTTTTTTCTAAGTGATCACACAAATAATCAATCAATGAAGGAATAATATCACTTGAGAGAAGTAGAAGAGATATACAATTTAAAAATCAAAAGATAATAATCAATAAGTAAGAAGAGAAGAGTTGCAAACCAATTGGCTACCAAACTTCTCTTAAATTTGAAGATCAATTCACAAAGCAAGATTCTTCAAGTTGATGAAATACAATCAATTTTATGTACAAAGGAAGGCTCACTTCCTCCTTGCCCTAAGTTTCACTCGGTCAAGTTAGGAAGTTTTACTATCTCTCAGGACAACCCTCATAGAGTTACACTATTGAAGTATTCACTCACAAATGAAAAGTTTAGAATGAACTTCACACCACCAAAACTACAAATCTTTCTTGGAGAGTGTTTTTTTACTAAAACTACTCTATATCTTTTGTATTTTTAGTGTGCAAAAGTTGTTTGAAATTTTTAACAATGCTCTAGACCAAGAAAGTGCTTCATTAATATTTCTAATGGATAGAAAGTAGCTGAAAAGTTAACTAGCCGTTGGGAGTATCGGACGTCCGGTACTACCGTTGCTTGCGTCCGATAGCAAATAAACTACTCTATATCTTTTGTATCTTCAGTGTGCAAAAGTTGTTTGAAATTTCTGACAATACTCTAAACCAAGAAAGTGCTTCATTAATGCTTCCAACGGATAGAAAGTACCTGAAGAGTCAATTAGCCGTTGGGAGTATCGGACGTCCGGTACTACCATTGCTTGCGTCCGATAGCAGATAGAAAGTTTGAAAGATTCTATCGGACATCCGGTACTTCTGATACTTGCGTCCAATAGTAGACAAAGAGTTTGAAAGGTTCTATCGGACGCCCAGTACTTCCGATGCTTGCGTCCGATAGCAGACAGAGAGTTTGAAAGATTATCTCAATTCTATTGGATGTTCGGTACTTCCGATACTTGCGTTCGATAGCAGACAGAGTATTTCTATCGGATGTCCGGTGTTGTTTTTGTGAGCGTCCGACAGCTTTCGTCTTTGTTTTTCTTCTTTCAAATGCTCTTGTTCTTTGAATCAAATTACTTCAAGACTGAAACTATTTCTTAGAAAAGATATTAGTACTATCCATTTATTTTGTAAACATCAAAAGACAGGGATCAAGATCAACATTATTACCAACTTTCATTGAATAATAACAAATAATACTTGCTATTGGTGATCAAGTTACAACAAGTAATAAGCATGCATAAATGGACAAGTTAATACAAGAGATAACAAATATAATTTATGTTCAACTCATATCAAATAGCCATAAGTTTTATCTAGTACCTAGATCTAGAAATTTAGCTGCTCATGTGATATAAAACACGAAAGAGCATAGTTTCATTGCATAAACATATATTGAATCACAAGTAAAGAGATGGCTAAAAAAAAAAGTTTATCCAATGGTAATGAACAAGTTCCCAAGATCTTCTATTTCTTTAACAAAATGAGTTGTACAATGGAGTCTCCAAGTGTTTCTTACAAGTTTCTAGCTAGAAAGAACAAGAAAAAGCTCTATCCAAACTCTTTTCCTAGCAAAACTAATTACTCTAACTAATGACTAACGATCCTCTCTTTTCCTATGATTCTTACATATATAGTGTTAAGAGAGTCAAAATGTTTTTAATGATATGACATAAAGCATCCTTTGCACTTCTCTAGAGTCTCTTAAGCAGGTATATCCGAAATTATTTGCTAGAAATTGAGCTGAAAAGCTGTGTGAAAGTAAGGCAAGTTGCAGAATAAGATGCAAAAAATAGGGGAGAATACATAGGCTTGGAATATGCAACCTTAGTTCGTGTATTCAAAGCCTGCATTTTCTCTTTTGTAATGTTTTCTTGTGTCTTTTCTGCTTCACTTCAATTCTAAGATCATAAGCAAGATGTCCAAGTGTTTGTTCATGTACTGCACCAATAATACTTGCATTTGATGCTCTTCTACTTTCCAAATCATCGTTGAATCAAGTATTAATGACTTCAAATGAATCTGTCTCGATCAAATGTTGATAATTCTTCTCAAATCCTGCGAATATAACCAAATTTACACATTAAATTGCTCAAACAAAACTCTCAAAATTTAGAAGTTTAGAGAGCAAGTTACACCGTAAAAACCCTAAATTAGACAAAAAATAAACATAAAACGCTACTTAAAAGACACACATAATAAATCAATGCCCAGCTCAAGGATTCTTTTTCTGCAATGAATAATTTTGCAGCTACAACCATGCATGCAATTGGGAAGTCATGACGTCTGGCATATCGCCCTACACCTCTGCTACTGCATATTCCATGCCATATGAACCGCATCGAGTTCAGTGAGCTTGTCAGAATTTCCTTGGAGCCCAACATGGTGATGCCCTCCAAACGTTGAATTTGATCTCCAAAGCATAATTTTCAAGTCAGAAAGAAAAAAATCAATCATAGACTACTAAACATCATGTTGGCAAATCAAGTCCAATTACACCTCCTCAGACACAGGCTTGCCCACCTTTTGATTCCTAACAGCCATCTATTGAGCATCATAATAGCCCGATCTGACAATCTAGATCCAAAATGATTTTTCATAACTTTAGTATCATTGAGAAATTATCACAAAACATTGCCCAACAAGTTCAAGTCGAGAATGCAATAGGTTATGCCAATAATGTTGTACATGAGGCCACTACTACAGAGTCACAGATTACTCAAGTAACTCAAAATGCTCTTGCCAAACTATAGAGAACAAATTGAATACATAAACCTAAATGCTATGGTACTCATGGAAAACTTGGAGAGCATAAATGATGAATTAATGAGGAATTAGTTGTACAAATTATGAATCCTTAGAATATTTTGTTTCAAGTGCTTTTTTTTATTCCGCTTAAAAAAATTACAATTCTTAGGTATTTCTGCAAAGCATCGATTTCTTTTTTTTTTTTTTGGTTGGGCTTCATAAACTTATTTGTTGACAACAACCTTATTAATGAAATGGAATTACCTACATTTGACATGTTAGTTCATCAAACTTCAATTAATATTACTTAAAATGAACTAATATTGCATGAATCAACCAAAATAGAGCATATTTTAAAATATATTTTATCCAAAATTTAACTCTAATGACTTTATTTTAGAAGAAAACAGTTAATGATAACACGACAAAGGCATAGTTGAAATGTCTACTCCAAATTACCACAAGCTTAGAATAAGCGCTACCATGATCAAATTGAATGATATTGGAAATGTTCTCTCTTAACAGAATGAGAACAAGGACAATCAGGTCAATGTCTATACATTCTGATCAGTATATATGTGTGTCTATGTATGTGTGTGTATAAGCAGTACTTAACACTTTAGTAAAACCATAACCCTATACTAGGTAAAATTATACATCTTTATCAAGGAAAATGAATTTTTTTTTATAGAAGATGCTAACATGCTAATTAACTCAATAACTTGTTTATTGATAGGCATGCTTAAATAGTACCAGAAGTAGTTGAGTTTAAATAGG